>JASAOG010000034.1:1652500-2252500 GCA_030265305.1 Biomphalaria pfeifferi
AACTATTCCTATTTGCGCTCCCACACTTCTTCACGTTACTGCTTGCAATTATTTTTCCAAAACGTCAGTGTGATGTTTTTCGGTCCAGTCCATTTCAATCTGACGTAGGGGGGGGGGGATGCTTTGCTTTTAAGCGGATTGACATTAAAATGGTTACTGTTTCAGTCTCCCCCTTCCCCCACTTTACATCAATATTTTCATCACAGCTGGATTGTTTTTTTTACATATTCATCGTCACTACTTCCTGGGTCCAGTCTACTTGGGCATGGATTGTGTGTGTTGTGTGTGTGTGGGGGGGGGGGGTCTTTTCTCTCTTCCTCTGCTTGTGCAGTAAGCATGATTTTCTTTTTTCTTGACCCCCCCTCTCTTTCAGGGATACACCAAAGCCCTTAGTCTTACTTGTTATAAGCCAACCTCTACCTGGCCAGTCAATCTATAGTGACCTCTTTCCCTTGTTTCCAGTGAGAGTCTCTTCTGTGAGAGAAAAACGAGGATTCCAGATAAACTTTTTATTTTAATTTTGTTTGTTTGTAAAACCTGCGCTTATTTCACCCCGCCCCTTTTTTTTTACATTAGGTCAACGGACAGAATGGCTATAAAATATACGTGTTAGTGAGTCAATTTTTAAGGCAATTTCTTAATGGTGGAAGTTACTAGAGAAACATAACACGAAGTCAGGGCCGAATGTTCTAAAGATCTAGGTAAAAAAGGGAATTTTCCACACGTGTCAACTTTGACCTTAACACAATCTTTTTTAACCCATTATGTCCCAGACATGATTACTTATTCTCTATATTTGCCATACAAAAGTAAAACAATAAATCTGCTCTCAAAAGATATCTTAGACAACCTGGCATATTATTTAGCTCATGACACTACACAAGACACTACACAGGATGGCTGCCTGGTCGTGAGGTTTGCGCGCTGGACTGTCGTTCGGATTTATCGATGGTCCCGGGTTTAAACCCTGCCCGCTCCCATCCCTCGTCGTCTTGCGAGTGGTTTGTACTAGCAAGTATGGAATCTTTAACTCTGAAGGAACATCCGAAACATGTAAAACATTTTACAAAACATTTTACAAACACAATACTACACACGACACTACAAAGTACTACACACGACACTACACACGACACTACACAGTACTACACATGACAAAGAGTACTAAAAGCTCATCAGCTTATTAGAACTGTTCAGTTTACATTTAGTTAGTCAAAGTCGTTTTCTCTTTTCCATTTGACTATATTTTTTAAATTATTCTACTTGTGACACTTTACATTTATATTTGATCTAATTCTACGTGTTATCTACTCACTCTCAAAAGCTATTTAATCTACTTAATATTATATGGTATTCTATTAGGTTTATCTAAGGTAGGTTTCTCTGTGTTTATGTGTCTTATTCTTTCAATGGCTCTAAATCAACACCAATAACAGTTAACTCAGGTGTACCTCAAGGAACAGTCTTGGGTCCACTACAATTTTTAATTTACATAAATGATTTACCAAATTGCATTAGTTCAGGAACAAAAGTCAGATTATTTGCAGACGATTGCATAATATATAGAACAATAAAAACAAAACAAGACACAGATATTTTACAAAGAGAATTAGATGAATTACAGAAATGGGAATCAAATTGGAGCATGTCTTTCCACCCAGAAAAATGTCAGTTGTTAAGAGTAACAAAAAAACTAAAACAAATTAATTCCACTTATCTTATTCATGGCAAACCAGTAACACAGACTAAAAACGCAAAATACCTAGGTGTTATAATAAATGAAAAACTGTCATGGAATCCACATATTGATGAAACTATAAAAAAATCCAACAAAGCATTAGGGTTTATTAAAAGAAATTTCTATAAATCAAATAAGAACATAAAACTAAAATGTTATTTAACCTTGGTTAGGCCAATAATAAAATATGCATCCACCGTGTGGGACCCCTCAACTCAAGAAAACATTAAGAAACTGGAACAAACACAAAATAGAGCAGTGAGATTCATAACAAACGAATATTCACATTTGGCTAGGGTAACACCATTAGTAAAATCACTAAATTTAGAAAGCCTTCAGGACAGAAGACTCAAAAGTAAAGTAGCAATTATACATAAAACACTGAACCATAATCTTCAAATACAAAAACAAAACTTAATAAAATACTCTGAAAGACACAAAAATAAAGGCACATTCCTCGTCCCCTATGCTAGGACAAATTTGTACAAATACTCCTTCTTCCCTAGTGCTATTAGAGCATGGAATGGGTTGCCTGAGCTAGCCAGAAAAACCAGTGACTTGGCAGAATTTAAGTCATTGGTAAATATGCATGACTAAATGCATGATGCGTAGGACGTAATCATCTTCTTTTTTGAAGTAACGTCTGTATTATGTAAGATAAGAAGATAATGTAAATACTAGTATACACATCTTAAACGGGGTGAATATTATGAATATGATTTACTGTATCGGTTATCGTTCTTATGTTTACATGTGCTTGTAACTCGTCTGTTAGAATGTGTTCACGAAATGTGTGTTGTGTAGTCATTCAGTGTAATAATTCCATACTGTGCAGACATGGCTTTCAACCCCATTGTGGTTATTTTGTTTCTAACTGTGTACTGTGTAGTATTATATCTCAACAAACAATGACGATCTATCATGTTTATTTGTAACACAAGAACCTAGAACTGTTGGACAACGGGTTAAAGACAAACAAAACTGATGGGTCTAATGTGCTATTATGCTAATTTAGGCCAGCCAATCAAAATAAAGTAGCTTTTAAAGCCATCCGCGCACTAGGGGAGCTGTGATTTAAGAACATTGAGATACTAAAGAGCCCTAATCCATCTATATGCATAAAACGCTGTTAGGATTCCTTTAATAATGCAAGGCACCATTTTCTAGTTGTTGGTCTTTGGGTTCACATGTGACACTAACATGTAAGTAAACATTTCATTTTTTTAAATCAACTAAACTTGTTTTTTTGGTTTAAACATCAGGATATGAAACATTTTATTCCAGTCATGGAATTTGTTGCAAATAAACAAAATTGTAAAATTCATGCATTTTCAGACTTAAGGCCAATGCCTGACGGACGCTAGGCACGGATATCTTTTTTAAAAAGGGAAACGTTTTATAAGGGCCTTTTGAGGCCATCTAAGCTATTAATCAATACTGTTCTGAAACATCCTAAAGATCGATGAAATTTAATGTAATCAATCTTAGTTTGAAAGCAAAAGCATCTCGTGATGTACTAATCGGTTAGTAATTAAAGCCACATTCCATTTATTGTATCTCTAATTACAACCTGTTTGTGGTATTTATGATCACATTCATTCAGTGAAGACCATATTCATTATGTATTCGAACGACCGTATGCCATATCTTGTATTTAAGAAAACATACCAGTTTTTGAAATAAAACGGTATGCCATTCCTTGTATTTACCACTATATTCCATTTTTGTAATTAGAACTACATCTTAGTTCTTGTATTAGCGACCATATCTCATTTTTCTCCAAGCTTATATTGTTATAGAAACTCACTCTGTATTTTTGTTTGTACTTTGCTTGTTAAGACCTCATACATTTTCTTGTAGATTAGACCCCGCTAATTAATTCTTTATATAGCATTCCAATTTTGTATTTGACCCCCATTCCATATCTCAATGACGACTAAACGCTAAGTTAGTACTGTAAATATGTAGACCTGATCTAGATCATCTTCTGAGTGACCTAGATATGCTCTACATATCTAGGCATTGACAGCGAATGATATATCTAGCATTGAATGTAAAACAAAGTTACAAAGTTACAAAGACAGTTTAAGTGGAAACACAAACTCAAAAAATCGGCCCCCGAAGTGGTCCACCCAGGCAGGCATAAAGACAGGTTTGAATATTTTCATAAAGAATATCAGAAATTAAGAACTACAAACTATCAACACCTCAACCTTATCTCTCCGTCGATACAAAAGGAAGAGATGTGATTATGTCGAAAGTCTTGCCCATTCTGTTGTGCTGTTAGTTCGACTAACTGTGTTTCTTTCATGCTGTCCGAATGTTTCCATTCTTGTGATTTTAATCTGATCATGAATAGATGTTAAATGTATTGATTGTTTAGCTCTTAAAACGTAGTGGGTCTACCAAGCTCTAGATCTATAGAATTTATGGCTAGATCTGGATTAGTATTGCACTCTGTGATCTCAAGTACCGATTCTTCATTGTCTTTATAAAACAAACAAACAATTAACAGATTCCATTAATTATGAAAGTCTAATTCAAAGATTGAAATCAGAACCATTCTTTTTACATTTTACAAACTCAGTGTTGAATTATAACAAGCAGACGACTTAATGTTGAATTATAACAAGCAGACGACTTAATGTTGAATTATAACAATCAGACGACTTAATGTTGAATTAATACAAGCAGATGACTCATTGCTGAGTTAATACAAATAAGCGCCATTAATGTTGAGTGAATACAAGCAGACGATTCATTGTTATACAAGCAGACGACTCATTGTTATATAAGCAGACGACTCATTGTTGAGTTAATACAAGCAGACGACTCATTGTTTAGTTAATACAAGCAAGCGCCATTAATTTTGAGTGAATACAAGCAGACGATTCATTGTTATATAAGCAGACGACTCATTGTTATATAAGCAGACGACTCATTGTTGAGTTAATACAAATAGACACCTCAATGTTGAATTAATACAAGCAGACGCCTCAATGTTGAGTTAATACAAGCAGACGCTTCAATGTTGAGTTAATACAAGCAGACGCCTCAATTAGATCTAATTAATTCTAGCTCGTCGCGTCGAGGTAAAAAATATAGTCTATAGGCTTTGTCTTAAATATCTATTATGAGGTGTAGATAACGCTGATGGTATGGTAAAAAAAAAGTTTAAGGATACATAAT
The DNA here is from genome assembly GCA_030265305.1 of Biomphalaria pfeifferi. Classification (NCBI taxonomy): domain Eukaryota; kingdom Metazoa; phylum Mollusca; class Gastropoda; family Planorbidae; genus Biomphalaria; species Biomphalaria pfeifferi. Next base: position 1,657,428 of record JASAOG010000034.1, read on the forward strand.
AGTAACAAGAGGCTATATTTGAGGGTGAATGCACTTTACATCAAGTGGAAATTACAGCTGTAAAGTGAACTATGTATAAATGTCAGTGCCTCTCTCTTCTTATTTATAAATCGTATCTTATCTTATCTACGTGGCAGATGATGTAAAGTTCATCTGTTTCTGTGACCTTCGGTCAGCAAGGGTGTCATATGGCCAGCACAACGACCGACCTAAAAACTAATGTCTGTTATCCGTTAGAGTTGGTTAGACTCAGAGACATGGGTGCACTTGACCCCCCCCCCCCCCTTGGATTATTGGCAGCCAAATTGTAGTAATTTTTTGCACCATACGATCAATCAAAATCTAATTAACAACTGAACAAGTAGTTTTTCCACTGGTGACTGAAGTACAGATGCAGTAGATTAGCCTAGGTCAGGAATTGATGTCTGACCATGTACGTGCAACCCTCTGAAGCCAGTTCTTGACACCTTCAAATCAATCAACTTCGTCTAGTGAGCAACTTAACACGTAGCGCTTCAACTGAAATAAAGTTAATAAGGATAAGCTATTATAGTAATAAACTAGAATAAGCTAATCTCTAGTTCACACTGCTGGCAGACAAACTTGGTCATGAGCTGATGCTGCCGAGACTTCGCAGCCGACAGATACACCGAGCAAAAAATCCCACATGTTTATATTTTGAATTAACTCTTTCTCTCCGTAATTATTTACCACATTCTGGTGGAATCAACGCTGGTATCGTCAGTTAGGAGAGAAGGAGTTAAAAGACGTACTTGTTCCTTGAAGCCCACATTTCAAGGTCTGGGGCTTCACCTTTACATTTTGAGATAACATCTCATTAACTAGAGCTACAAACAGACTAAGGCTCATACTCATGAAACACTTTCATTACGTCAAGCATTTACTAAAAAAATATTTTGTAAAACAAAACAATTATTCATTGTTTCTGGGAGAATCGTGATAAAACCAGTTTGAAAAATATTAATTTGGTGTTGATCTGCGCAAGCCAATTGCCACTTTGTCAATATCAAGTTAACATGAACTGATGCTTTCATTCAAAGTCTCTTGACTGGACGACACGCTAACACAATTATGAACACGTTGGTAACTGACATTTGAGTGACATAACATAATTTTATTCGGAAAAAAGCCTCAAAAACAATTTTTAATATCTTTTTCAGATATTTACGTAAATTGATCTCCCAAGCTTGATAACGTTTGGTGAAACATAAAATGGAACACAATTTCAACCCAGAAAAACCCAACTTGCTGAATTCCTTACATTACTGTTGTAGATTAGACGACGGGTCAGAATCCCAAATCTTATACTTACAATTAAAGACACAGATTCGGTAAATTACATGCATGTGTGTAATTGTGGATTGCATAGAGGTCTTTCTTACCGTGAGAATTGCACAAATTCACATTGATTTATTAAAGCTTACATTAATGTCTATCTCATAGTCCCACTCCCCTACACATTGTTTATGGTTTTTAGGGGACACAATTCACAATCCCATTATCTACCCTGTTTCAATCTGAACTTATTATAGTAAAATATATAATGGAATAATACTTGTTTCTTCCTTTATATTGTATCAATTGAAAAGAACTTTCGATTATATAATTTGTTATCTCCCTGTTGTGACACTGTTACTGTGAGGTCAACCGTGACGTTTAACTAGCGTGTGGGTGAAGTTGGCACCAGAGAACCTCTTTAACTTATCACTCTTATTACATAGCGTCAAATGTCAGTAGTGAAAGTGTTCAACATAACTACACTAGCGTATGAAGAAAGAATCATTTAGTTAAAAGATCGTTTAGTCTATAAAAACATTCATCCATAAGATTCAATGTTTAATTTCCCCCTCTCTTTCTTATGCTAAGAGAATCGTGTTGTCGCTTGACTAAAGGTATGTCATCGCAGCACCTCCCTCTCTAGAGGCACACGTCTGTTTAGCTCTATACTTTACATTGCAGGTTCAGATATTTCTGATGAACGCTCCGTCACGTGAGCACCACTTTGAGAACTCTCTCCAATACCACCTGAGCGATGGATGCGATCTTTTGATGGACACCTGGGAGATTCCATTCCCAAAAATGCAGTCTTACCATTCAGTATGGGGCCTAGAAATTGTATTGGCCGACGCTTTGCAGAACAAGAAATGTATTTAGCAGCCATTAAGGTATGGACTTCAGGTATCATATGCGCATAAAATAAATATACTTCAGTATTTGTAAGTTCATAATGTCTTATCTAAACCGTAACTTACAAATACAAAAAAAAACAACGCACAACTTATTTCTTATTCTATATACTAGAACAAATTCACACAAGTGCTCTTTCTTTCCTAGCTGCCATTATATAGAGAGGTAAAATCATCCAAGAAAATCAATGACTTAGAAGTTCAGTGGGGCCGAGCTTCTGTGCCTTAACTATGAACTCTTGGCATATGCTTGAGGGGTCGGAAAATAATTTATCACAGTCGCACTGAAATTCATAGTATTTTAGTGGTTCTTTAGTTATGGCTCTTGAAAATTGTCATTTTTTAAAATCAAGCCATTCATAATCAATAAAGTTTATTTTTATATATTGTTATATTATTTGACAGGAATCTTCATGCGTAGACCTGCCGGATGCGTAGAAGGGAAACATGTGACCAATTCAATCTTAAGACAAATCAATTCAAATCAAGTCGGGTAGATTACATATTGTCGACCAATTACAGAAAAATCATATACATACAGATGTAACATAACATCAGCTTCGGATCATGCAACATCAAGGCAGATGACATTCCATTAAGTTGTCTACAATATCAACTTTAAATCATGCAACATCAAGGCAGATGACATACCATTAAGTTGCCTACTACATTAACTTCAAATCATGCAACATCAAGGCAGATGACATACCATTAAGTTGTCTACTTCATTAACTTCAAATCATGCAACATCAAGGCAGATGACATACCATTAAGTTGTCTACTTCATTAACTTCAAATCATGCAACATCAAGGCAGATGACATAACATCAAGAGTAGCCAATTATATCAGTTTCAAATCATGCAACATCAAGGCAGATGACATACCATCAAGAGTAGCCTATTATATCAGTTTCAAATCATGCAACATCAAGGCAGATGACATACCATCAAGAGTAGCCTATTATATCAGTTTCAATCATGCAACATCAAGGCAGATGACATATTATCAAGAGTAGCTTATTATATCAGTTTCAAATCATGCAACATCAAGTCAGATGACATACCATCAGGAGTATTATATCAGTTTTAAATCATGCAACATCAAGGCAGATGTCATACCATCAAGAGTAGCCAATTATATCAGTTTCAAATCATGCAACATAAAGGCAGATGACATACCATCAAGAGTAGCCTATTATATCAGTTTCAAATCATGCAACATAAAGGCAGATGACATACCATCAAGAGTAGCCTATTATATCAGTTTCAAATCATGCAACATCAAGGCAGACGACATACCATTAAGTTGCCTACTACATTAACTTCAAATCATGCAACATCAAGGCAGATGACATACCATTAAGTTGTCTACTTCATTAACTTCAAATCATGCAACATCAAGGCAGATGACATACCATCAAGAGTAGCCAATTATATCAGTTTCAAATCATGCAACATCAAGGCAGATGACATACCATCAAGAGTAGCCTATTATATCAGTTTCAAATCATCAGCTTCAAATCAAGTGGCGTCAAGCTAAGTGAAAAAACTAATTCTAACTGCCAACAGTTTAGTTTGAATAGTGTTGATCACATTTGCTAGTATTTAGATAAGAATGAAACCCTCCTCCAATCTTTATATATAACTCTAAAATACACTATACTCTTCTTATCAATCACTGCAGAGTTCCAAACTATTTTCTTCTTTTTCAATAGGCACCTTTTCCCCGTAGGTAAATTTTGAGTGTTTGACATCAAGAACTTTCTGAATTGCCGTTCTCTTTATTTTCTTTCTGTATTACAACTTTGATACGATAAACTTAATAACTCCAGTTTACTGACGCTTTAAGATTTCACTGTATATTACATCAATAATGGTGATATGCTTCGTCTATAAAAAGGCGCATCTAATAACATTCAGAGTATCACAATGTTGACAACACTATTGTCCTCAAATGTAAAATATAATGGACTGATAATAATACTACTGTCAATTTCATTATTTCAAATAGCATTAATCACAAAAGAAGACTCTTAAATAATAATAATAATATAAAAATAATAATCTTTATTGTCTGTATGGAAATTGGTCTTACAATTTGTGTATTACACCGAACAGAAAAACATAACTATAAAAAACCAAAGTGTACATTCACAACAGACTCACTCATAATTTACATGTGACAAAGTTTGTACCAGACTGTTCTTATTTAATGATTTGATTGCCAGGGGAAGAAAAGGGTGTTTGTGTCTGTTTGTCTTTGCTATCGGTGTCTTGTATCTCTTTTGTGATGGTAAAATCCTGACACAAAGGGTGATTCTTTATTTCGAGGATCTTGTTAGCTTTTTTATAGATGTTTGTCTCAAACAACTGCCCAAATGTGGTTTGTTTTTTACCAATGATTTTACCAGCAGCATTTAGGATTCTGCAGAGTTTATTTTTATTTTTAATGCTCAGGTTAAACAACCACTACTGACTTGTTCTAATCACAAGAAAATCATACTGTCTGCTATGAGTCTCAAATGTGTACTCGTCAGGCAAAATTTAAACAAAATTGTCAATACAATTCAACTGAGACCACTCGTTAGAGCAGGTCTGCACACTGACCCGTGACGTGGTAACCTATGGTCAGGTGATACCAATAACTTTTTGCCTTGTTATAGGTGACTTTTTAGGTCAGGGTTAGCCACAGGTTGCAATGTTGCAGGTCAGTGTTGAGGCCTACTATAGCTATTGGTCTCGATTCAACCTCCAACTCAAACATTCCCTCTTCATCTGAAGTTAGCCAAAGACATAGACACAGTCTGACAATCAATTAATACATCTGAAACTCTATCGAGTCTCACTTGTAATTCAATTCTAGTGCAGTTGCTTTCAAAATGAAAACATACATATATATATACATAAATATTTATATCTCCTTCGTGGTAGAAGATGAGCACATTTCTCATTTCCTATGAACTCGAAGATGACTGGTCCAATCCTCACATTAAAAAGCGGGCCGCATGCATAGCATGGGTTGGTTAGGTCAGTTACAGAAAGGCCTGTTTCTTCTCTCAGCTCTTTGTTGTTTCATCGCTCTTTCGCCATGGCCACTCTCCTTGCTTCTATCTCGTGACTCAGACACTCACAGCTTCACGCCATGAGGAGCGATCGAGAGCTAGTGTTTCCCTTTCGTGAATGTCAATATCACACTCCTTGTGGGAGCCGTTAAGGGTGTCTTTATTGCGATTTCAGAGTAAATAACAGTCGATTACTTTCTCCTTTTGATTTAATGAATGCATACATTTTTAATACTGTTTTTAACTCTTGATCCGCAGTCACCGACGCTCACAATGGCAAAAATTGCATAAATAAACCTTCATTCACTTCCTATGGAGCCAACAGCTTTCCAGTTTACTTTTGAGTCTTCGAATTTTTTTGAAAATTCTGACACTTTTATTATGTCTATGCCCATAAAATGGATGGATTGAAATATGATTCTTTTAGAAACAATAAACCCAGTAACAGAGTTACCTTCAGTAGATAACAATGTTTACAAGGCTTTCTATGTACAAAATAGCGAAATGTCGCGTCTATAACACACAGAACCCAAAAAACCGCTAGTTTGGTTTGACTGCGATGAAACATTGTCATGCCTAGATATAGAAACACAAGAGTACACTGCGAGATTCGACTGTTGCGGCGACTATAGCTTATGTCTTGCAAATAGATCTACATCTTTCGTGTGGATCTCAAATTATTTATTGTGTTAATAAGGCTGTCAGTCTTATAGCGAAAATATAAAATACACAATAGTTAGGATAAAATCTTAAAACATAAAAAAATATAAATAAATAACAGCACAATTATTATTGAGTTTTTAAAAATGTATTTAGCGACCCCCGTAAGGGGAAAAAGCCGCTATTAGGTTTGTGCAAAATGTCCGTCTGTCCGTCTGTCACACTCAGATCTCGAAAACTAGAAGAGATATGAAAAATATTATTTCATCATTAAATGCGGCTTGAAAAGTTTAGGTGCAACGGCTACTTTTGGTTTTCTAAAAGCGAACCGTTTAATTTATAAAATTAATTATGCAAGCGATTTTTTCAAAAAAATACACCAATTCTAAAACAATTACGTAAATGTAAGGGAAGCAATATTACAATATGCTAACAAAGATATAGAATTGTCGTGTATTTTCAGTATCACTAAGTCAAATATATTTATAAAATGTACAGGAAATGTTTACAAAAAATATAAATAATAGTTAAAAATGTTTTTTCTAGTCAACTATCTGCTAAAGTAAAAAGAAAACATTTCTGTTTGTTTATAAAGGATAATAATGCACTTTGTATGTAAATATCCCTTCCATTTTTTTAAATGGACTTTCTATGCAGCGACTTTCGTGCAGTAGCGTAACGTCGCAACATGATGTGATATTGAACCAAATCTTTAAACTTTTTTAAAAAATCAGATTTTATTTATTTTTTGTTTAGTGCCCCCATCCGAATAAAAAAAGATTATTTTTGTGCGTTTTGTCTGTTGGTTGGTTTGTCGTCACGATTAGATTAACAAATAACACTAGAGGCTCTTCTAACTTATATTAGATTTTATTTCCATAGTTAAACATTGCAAGAAACCAGTGATCTTTAATATATTGTTCCGTTTTTTTTATGTAAATAGCATATAAATGCTAAGTAAAAATATCTATACTGATTTATATTTCATTAACTATAAAGTTGTTCCGGATATTGTTTTATAAAAAATAAATAATGTCAAATGATTGTTTGAAATCACATTATTGACTAATATTAAACTTATATTCTTTGACACTACATCCCTATAGTTTATTTATCAATATCAATTGTTCCGAATTTTTAATTTAAAACAAATTTATGTCAAATAATTTTATTTTTTTCAAAAATATCGACAAAAGGTTATTCAGGATTTTAAAATAAGAAAGAAATCTACTAGAAATGATTATTGAAAATCACTTTTATACTTATTTTACATTTAATTTTCTTGCCGAAACATAATAAAAGTTGTTTAATCGGTAAAGAATGTTCCGGATTTTGTTTCGAAAAAGAAATCGACCAACATTACCTTAATTTTCTTACAAATCGTCGCCAAAAATGATCCGAAATTTATATGAAAAATCTAATAACGCAAATAAATGTTTGAAATCCCTCTTCTAATAAATAAAACAAATAATTTTCTCATTTACGAAAATTGGTTGTTTTGGATTTTTTATGAAAATAGTTTAACTCTATTTATGTAAAATCGCTCTTCTCTCTTACACTATATTTAACTTTCTAGATAGAACGTTAGAAAATCTAATTATCGTTAATATTGTGCTCCGATTTTTAAGGAAAACAACTTCCTAACACCAAAGTATGGTTTGAAAAAATCTCTATAAGGCTATGGTACATCTAATTTTCATAACAGACCATGCCACAAATTTAATTAACGGCATTTGATTAATCTGGAATTCTTATTTTCTCTCACTATAAATATATAAACATCCGGAACAATCTATTATAGAAACTTAAAACTAATGCGATGTTTCGGAAGGGAAATTAAATTTTAATCAGATTTTCAATAGCTTTTAGTCTTTTTTTTTCTTCTCGCTATTAACATGATGGATAGACAGACTGACAGACAAAACAAAAAAAAATGCGTCTTTAATCCTTTTATATATATATTATAGGCCGTGTGACGTAATGGAATTTTTTTCCTTTGACGTCATATGGAGTTAATTCTTTAAATGAAATGCTAAAAGAACTCACTCGGTGCACCAATGTCTATGAACACTCGACAAGCTGCTCGCATAGATGACATTTTTTAGTCTAACTAGGCCGTGTGACGTATTGGATTTTTTTCCTTTGACGTCATATGGAATAAATTCTTTAAATGCTAAAACAACTCGGTATAGTAATGTTTATTAAACCTCGTAATGTGACTCGCATTTTAAAAAGACATAATAGCTAAATTTAGATCTAATCTAGATTTTTTACACTAAATCTAGACTTTTTTTTTACACTAGAGCTAGATTTTTTACACTAGATCTAGATTTTTTTTCTTACATTAGAGCTAGATTTTTAAAACTAGATTTACATTTAAGTTCTAATTAAAATCATTATAGAATCTAGATCTAGAATTTCTTAGTCTAGTTTAGAATGTTTGTTGTTTTACATGTTTTGGATGTTCCTTCAGAGTTGTAGTCCGAACCTCCTGTAGGACGATGGGGGATGGGAGCGGGCAGGGTTTGAATCAAAACGACAGTCCAGAGCGCAAACCGCACTACCAGACAGCCATGATTTAGACTAGATCAAGATCTATAATTTTAATTGCTAGGCTTAAAGTGTAGATTTTTACTTCTAACGTCTAGATTGTCAATATATGTTATAAAATACTAAAACTAATCTACTATTTTAATATTTCATATTGCAATTAGTCTATTAATTATCTAGTGTTTTTTTTATATAAATGTTATTTAAATTACATCTACATTATCCCAAATATATATTTTAGATCTAGATCTAGTATATATAGCAATGCCCGGTTATCGCGCAGGACTGATTATCTCTACGGTCACGGTTTCATACCCTGCTCGATGCCATCCTTAGTCGACCAGCGAATATGCGGATCCGACAGGGATCCGTCTCCCACGGGGGCCGCCTCTGAGTTTGTGTGGCACCACAAACTCTCTTTGTAATCTTGTTTGTTTATTTTATTTCGTGTTTAGCTAAGAAAACAAAGCAAAAACGCTACTATTCCTTGTAAGTACTTTATAATACCTGGCAACATACTTGTATGTATCGATACCATTTTATAATTCGTTTCCTTCTATCTACAGCTCTGACACTGTTAGATATGGTCCACTCTTAAAATGTCTTTAACTCCTCAGGAAGACATCTTTTATGGTATTAAGGAATGTCTTGAACATTCAGCAAAGACATCTTATAGGATTCTATGAAAAGTATGGAGCCTTCAGCAAGAAATCTATTTTAGCAAGCGATCTGTACTAGCAAGAGATCAATTATTACAAATAATTTATGATCCTACAAATGATTCTTATAGATTCGGTGTCCTACTTTCTATTTGACTACCATCACTTAAAAGACACCTTCACAAAAAAATGAACTTAAAATTTTTTTATATCATTAATTTTTCCTAGATCAATGATTTGTCTCGATTTCCTTGTACACTGAACATAAATGAATTCACGTAGGTAAACTTCTTGTCTTCAAATTTTGTTTCAAATTCTGGAATCTCCATTTCTCTTTGTAATATCATGGCTTCATTTTCTCTGTAAGAGAAGGCGCGGTGGCTGAGATATTAATCGCTTGGCTTCTCAACCGGGGTCCAGTGTTCGAATCCAGGTGAAGACTGGGTTTTTTAAATTTCTTTAAGAGCCTGAGTCCACCCAGCTCTAATGGGTACCTGGCATTAGTTGTGGAAAAGTAGTCGTTGTGCTGGCCACATGTCACATTCGTTAACCGTGGGCCGCAGAAACATATGTCCTTTACATCATCTCTCCTGTTTTCTCTCCAAGAATATCTTTTTTTTTCAATATTTCTTTTAGGAATGTCTTGCTTAATATCTCTCTCTTTGTCTCTCTCTCTCTCTCTGAATCTCTTTCTCTGACGATTTTTGTGAACTCCTTACTGGGATTTTACTTGACACATAACGTACCTCTTTCAATAACTCAAAGAGACGCCAAAAATGAATTAACAACAAAAACTGTAGTTGTAGACAACGCATTAAATGTTAACTAGTAAATACTCATATAATTATGAAAACTGACTTCTATATTACTTATATCGTACGACTGGGCTCCATAACTTAGGCCTCTCACAACAATAATAAAACTCAAGCGCTGTCACTCTGTCCCAACCAATGGACCAATGAAAAAATAGTAAAATTATAAAAAAAAACAACAGATAATTCCTTAAATCTTACAACCCAGGTTCTATCAACTGCTGTTTACAATTCCATATACAAACATAATCACCACAGGGAACATTACATTTTTCTCTATAAGAATCTCTTGATTAATATTTCTTTGAAGTATCTCTAACTTAATCCCCCCACTCTTCCCTATCAGCAGCTGGTTATCAAGAGTGAGGCCAGTCCATTCTTTTATATTAGTCAGCTTTTCGTTGGACGACATTTTCTTCGTGCTCCCTCCCCCCCACTGGACCTTGGAGAATGACTTTTAATAGTGAGTCATGGTAGGGACCAAATCAGCTCAGCTGTCGTCTCTTCATACAATTAAAAAGTGCCCTGGTCAAGCCAGACATTTAAAAATACCAACCCATTTGTCTCCTATGCCTGGCTCCTAACACTTTCTGTGTATATAATAGTCTCTAAGCCTTTGATTCTTCTAACTAGAAGACATGAAGTCATTATTTGTAAGTAAAATAAACCAAAACAAGAGGATTATTTAATATTCAATTACTCATTGAGCTAGCGAATTACGTTTTCTTAAAATATTAAAACGTCAAGATTAGTACTGTCTATAGTGCGGCACGCAGTAGCGCTTGTGCTGTCAAAGCGCCTTTTCTAATAAAATACTATTGCACTGAATCTATAACACACATATTTCATCTGCATTTATAAAATGGTCTTTCTATTCAGGAAATGAATAGGCTATTTAGTCATAAATATTTGTATCTTTAGAATTTGATTGACAATCTTAAACTCAAAGTGACATGGTTGAATAACCCTGTAATAAATTAAAACTGATAAATTATATCAGTTGCTGCCCTTGGTAAATCTTCTTTCAATTGTATCACAAAACATTCTAGTTTCGTCTGATATTGGAAGCAATATACCAATACAAAAAAAACAAAACAAATTTGGCGTCCAGTGGCGCCAAAAGGGTAGGTGTCACCCGGTGCGGTTAGTTGAAGGCGTCCTCTCTCCATCCCCCCATCAATATTGTTTAAACATTTTCCAGTAAACAACATTATTGCCAGTTTGTTTTTCTTGTTAAGCTAATATAGTTAGCTGATGACCTACTTTCATTGACTGTTACACTTATGTAAAATGAGCGTCAAGTTGGTTACAAAATCCAATCGTTAATGACTTTGATTCAATATTTGCAGCATATTTTGCAATTCAATTTTGTTAAAATTAGAAACAGATTGAACATCACCTGAACTTGTTTCCTTTGGAAAAGGTATAACATTAGGTTTTGTTGTTTAAACCTCATCTGGATCAGCCACCACTGAATGTACGTTTGCTGCCTCCTTAGTCAGTAGGCGTTTAAAGCGGCTGTCAAGTTTAAGAATTATTTATGTTGCTCAATAGCTTACCAAAAGTTGAAGTCCGATGTTAAAAACCTGACAAGAATATTATGCATTCATTCATATCTCCACAAAGAGTAACAAACTATGTGAATGATTTAAATAATATTATAGGATACTTATATATGTATAATGTATATGTACAACGATAATGATATCAATGATGAATAGATCATGGTATATAACTATATGTATTGATACTAAAAATTAAGCACCTTGACACAGCTACCAACTTGTCACCCTGGTTTCATAGTTAATCAGATGCTGATCAATGACGTCATAAGGCTGAAAATATCGACAATGTTGGAGTTAGAATTCAACTGATCCCCTACTGGCACCGACGCAAAGGCGTAGCTAGGAATTTGCCATCATTAGGGAGACCGGGGATCTTGACCTCTTTAGGTGCGCCTGAATTTTGCGTGATATTTAATATTAAAAACTCATTTGGGGACCCCCCTCAAGTGGGGGCCCGGGGGTATTTTCAAATTCTCCCTCTCCTTCTCCCAGCCTAGCTACGCCACTACACCAATTCTTCTTTAACGTCCACTGACACTTACGTCATCAATTATCGACAATCTGAAACTGACACTCAAGTCTGAACTGATTTCTTTGCCAGTGTTGGAATGCATTATCCTCTCACACTGGCAAAGAATCCAGTTCAGTAATAGACTCCAACACTGGCAAAGTATCGAGTTCAGTAATAGACTCCAACACTGGCAAAGTATCGAGTTCAGTAATAGACTCCAACACTAAGGTGTCAAGGATGTTTAGACCCCCCGCCCCCCCCCCCCCCCCCCCCCCAGGTTCCCCAAGTCCAGTAATAATATGAAATTGGGGAAGTGACTACAAATCAATACATGTCACATGTCACGAGGCTGTAACAAGTGTTTATTTTAGCAAAATTAATTGTATTCAACAACAACCCGTTCTCCCGTTGTTTCTTCTAGATCGCCTGGCAATGTTCTACTGAAAACCTTAGCAGGTAGTTTTGGAGCCTTCACTCCATTTGCAAGCCTCCATGTACTAAGGCTCCGTGCTGGGATTTATCCCTTACAGCACTGTTCAGGTAATCGTAGGGTTTACTCGTCTCCGTACAGGACAAGTCCCCTGCATGCACCATTTATATCTGTTCCTAGACAAGTCGTATACTCGATTGTGTTTCTGAGTACCTTACAGTCGTTGATGATGCGTTATACTGTCTCGTCTTTACCATGACAATGTCATCATCTGGGATCGTGGTTCTCACGGATCCTAGCGAAGTAGGCTCTATCGAAACCGTACCGAAATAATCTGATACTTTCTAATTGCGTTTGGGCGTTTGAGAACCTTCTAAGCTTCCCGTCCATACTTTCCGTCCCGTGATACTATTGGTAATTAAAAACAGCTTTCGTACCACATGGACTTAATCCATTTACAAATCCTCGCTTGTGCACTCTCGTATGTTTCCGGCTCATCTGGTGGGTCGAAAAGCTTTCCTAGCTTAGCCAAACTGTCTGCCCTCTAATTTCCTTTGATTCTTAAGGGCGGGGAAACACTTAGAGACTAAATTTTTTATTTGTGCTTCAAATCTAATGATATTATACAGGAATGTTATGTATTACCCTATCAAAAAACTAGAAAAAATAATTTTTTAAATGTTGTTGCTATGGCAACGGCGGCCATTTTGTTTTGCAAACATACTCTTATATAAAAGCTATCTACTTTTGCATTTCTTATTATTTTCTTTTGAAAATTTGCAGGAATGTAGGAAAATATAATTGCTATTGAAGTGTCCGATTAAATTTTTAAATTTTTGAATATTTTTGTTTTAGAATTTTTTTCCTACCCTGTCTATACAGACAGGTGTTTTTTAACAAGAAAAGTGCAAATATTTTAACATTACACCAATTATCAAAAAAGTGATCTGACACTTTCATTGCAATATATAAACTAAAAACGTATAGAAAAATTTCATTTGAATAGAGCAATAAATAAAAAAGTATTTATCAAAAATAGTATGATAAAAGGCGATTTTAAGAAAACGTCAAAAAAAAACAACTAAGAACATTCAAAAAATCTCAAAAACTATACCAATAAGTTTAAAAAATTATAACTATTATTTCAGACATATCATGGTTATATTATGTGAAAATTTCATTTAAGTTCAATGAAAACTAAAAAAAGTTATAAAATAAAATCTTTGTCGATGAAGTACATAAAACTTACATTTTTTAATGTAATGACTTTTTTTTTTCTTTTTCTTATAAAGGTATTATATGTGTATTGAAATAAAATGCAATATTATTAGATATTGGATAAAAAAACGATTAAATGTGAGTGAATCCACATGGTATCACCAAAGCTTTACTCCTGGCTTCCTTACAGCTCCATCCTAATTGTCACAAAATGCATTTGTTTCTTCGAAGAAGTTCAGAGTGGTAAAGATGGAAACTTAATTTTGTATACGTTATTTCTCTTCTTTTTATGTTTTCTTCTTAACTTGCAGCAATACAAAAATATCGAGGGACTATTTTTGTCAGGCTATCCAAGAATATAAAATGACGGATAGCTCACTATATTTAGTTTAAGTTCTGTAAAAGCGGATATTTGAAATAGAGCAATCTAGAGTGCATAGAGTATTACCTGCTAAGATATAATTTTTTTTAAAAAGCAAATTTTATCGGCCACATAGCATCCTGCTCGTTAGCCATAGACCCAAGAAAAAAGATGACCTTAACACCTTATGCTCTATAAATCGCAAGGTCTGAAAGGGAAACTTTTTTTTTTAGTGCACAATTAATGTTCAAACTGAGTAGGAGTTACTGTAGCCTTAATAAGATCGAATCGTTGTTACATGTTTATTTAAATACCTGAAAACATACATCACTGTTTCTCATGTGCACCATCAACCAGTAAGAAGAGCCCAGACCTAAAACAATGTTTCGTATACTTTTAGTAGTGGCATATTAGTGAGAGAACCCCTGCATTAATTGATTGTTCAACAACTATAAATGACAATTTAAACCTGTGGATAAATGACAATTTATCTGTAGTTCACTTTTGCATCAATGCAACCTTAAGTAAATTGGGAATCACGGAGTGCAGCTGATTCATGGTTAGCATGTTTTAACATATGAAAAAGGTGAGGACTGTCAGGTTCCTTTCTGCTTGGCTTGTTAGGGGGTACTCAATCACAATTATTTCTTATTAATATGTAAACTCCAGCTCCAACATCCATGAAGTAATAATAACCAATGAAGCCCACAATGGCCTGGGGGGGGGGGGGGGATGACAAGTGACGCGCTGAAATTTGGATTAAAGTGAGGAGGATTCGCGCAACACGTCGACCTCACTCTCTCGCCCTAAAGCCAATTCTTTTCCGCCAGCAAGATTTGGTCAAGACGTCCGGGGACAAGTTTGGGTGCAGTGGATGACCAGAGACTTTCTGTGTGTCTTGTCCTGCTCTTGAGTGCTCCACAGCACTGTGCTGGTACTTGCCTTTCTGTCCCATAATGACCTCAACTGTCATGTAAACACAACATCAGTCCAGGGAAAAAACAAACTAACTACTAATTTCTCTATCCTAAAATGGGAAACACACATTCTTTAGCATCACGTGAATACCGTTCGCATTTAAACCTGTGGATAAAAACAAATGAGGTATAACTCTTTCATATTAAAATATTTACAAAGAAATATCACATTCACTCTCACCATACCTGCCCCTGCTTAGAATGGACCTAATTCACGAATCGTAAACAAACAACATTTAGCCACATGATAAAACAATGAAAAAAAAAATCATGTGACAGCCTTTATGGATTGCGTAATTTGTATAGAAGAGATGGAAAACCACGTGGCTAAGTGTTGTTTGTTTACGATTGGTGAATGAGGCCCATTGTGGTTAAGCCTCGCTTTGATAGCTGACCACATGGTCAGAAAGCAGTTGTCACCATGGTCATAGAAGTGAATTGACGTTTCATGCATATTGTGGGGGAAGCATTACTATGTATGTACTAAGTTAATGAATTTCCATGTTGTGCTAGTCTAACCATGGAACTCATTAGCAGACATGAGCGACAACAAATACACATATTTGGTATGGAATGATGGAGGCGAACACCAGAACATCAACATAAATATTATAAAGTTACAATCCCTTGTTTAAGTACCATGTTCTAAACAAGGAATTTCCTTTGCGAAATATAAAAATTGAAATATCTCTCACCCTAGCTAAAGTATTGAGACTTACACATTTATGTCTTTTCAGTATATTCTCCACTGTGCTTTATATAACAGTGTCCCTAAAGTATATTTGAGATTTTAAAAGGTATGTCCCTTGAGTACATTCTCGCTTGGGCGCGCTTTGTATTCCCCATCATTCCATCTTTTAAGGTAGTTTTTGACATCAAAGGTATATAACTCTAACATATGTATATGATCCAATGTGTCCTGCATGACTCCGTCGTATTTATATTATTTGAAAAAAATAAATGTTTAATAATTTAGTTCATTCAGTTCTTTAGTTTTCTTTAATGTGAATATCTTTCAGTGCGTAGAAATAGAGTTTTCCGGGACGAAGAAAAAATATTCAGGAGGGTTAGTGTTACTTAAAGTAACTGAGCGTATTTATTATTTTAATATATAACCCAACAAATTGGTTTGTTTCTAAAAAGGAAAATGAGTTGCCCACAAATTTGTAATAAAGGGAAAAAAAATTACGAAAATGTTTCTTTAAAAATTTAAAACAGATTTAGGAAAAAACAAAAACAAAACAATACAACAACAAAAAGTTATTTTTAAAAAATCGATATACTGAAAGATTAATCCTTATAATTCAACATTTAATTCATAAATATTGAGAATTTACAAACCTAATTGCCAGTGGCGTCACTAGGGTGGTGTCACCCGGTGCGGTCAGTTCAGGGTGTCCCCCACCCTCCCCGCATCCCCTTTATAAAAAAACCTGTTTTATTTTGTTTTTTTCGTTGAACTGTAATACATTTAGCTTATAATTACTTACGATATACATACTTACATGTAGCTTATAATTACTTACGATATACTTATTTACATGTAGCTTATAATTATTTACGATATACTTACTTACATGTAGCTTATAATTACTTACGATATTGGATTGTTGAACAAATTTAAAATGAGAGCCTATTAAATATTAAAATTCAGTTTAAAAATCAATTTATATATATAGTTCATAAGGTTTGTGTAGTAAGTGAACCTCTGCACTCATACTTAATCTTATCTTATCTTATATAATACATCGTTACTTCAAAAAAAAAAAAAGAAAATTATTACGTCCTACGCGTTCATATTAACCAATGACTTAAATTCTGCCAAGACATTGGTTTTCCTGGCTGGCTCGGGCAACCCATTCCATGCTTTCTAAATTTAGTGATTTTACTAAAGGTGCTACTCTAGTCAAATGTGAATATTCGGTTTTTATGAATCTCTATTTTGTGTCAGTAACAGTTTCCTGTTTTCTTGAGTTAAGGGGTTCCAAACTAACAATTTTTTTTTTTTTCAGCTATTTATTTATAGCTCAATTTTGCAACAATGCAACCATACATAAATTACACTGTGTTTTTTTTTTTCTCTGGATTTCAAATATGAAAACGTATCATTGACTTATCAAATTTAATGTCTTTAACGATTTCATATTTCATCAAATTGCCCGTTGTCAAAGTGTCGTCTGCTCCTTTGTCTCCAAAAGTTCTTAATTTTAATTTAAAATACTTTTTTTTTTCACATGACGCCTAACATAGGAAGATGGTAAGAAAGGGTTGAAGGCTTTGTTCAATGATGCAGAGATATTTTATGGTCTTAGTAGCATAGGAATCATGTTATGTCTATTTTTTTTCTTAAAAAATAACTTTTACTGCCTTTAGTTTTCTTATCAGACATGGTGTTTCTGTTGGAATGCTGCTTTTTGGAAAATCCTCATATATACTCCAATGTTTTGAAACTGACATCTACAATAATTCGTCAGTTATTGAACTAAAGAATTTTTGGTTGAATTGCTCCAAATGTGTCTACTTCATCAATGATTGCTTCCAGTAGGAGTTGAAGCTCAGCGTTAAAAAAGATCAATGCATATAATAATTAACTTCTTTTTCTCTTCTTAAATAGTGAGTCCAGCAACTAGTGATTGCTCGCCTGACATTTTCTTCTTGTGTTTAACCTTTTTTCTAAATCACACAATGGCTTTTTTTTAGAAGTCTTCTTTATATAACACTTTGCGCTGAGGTGTTAGGCTTTTGTTAAAGAAAAGGTTCAATTAGTCAGTACATTGTCAATAGTTGTGTATCTTTGGACTTCTAGAATATCTTCCCCAGCAAAAAAAAAAACAAAAAAATAATAAATAAAAGATCTTAGGTTCGCCTTCTAGTGGCTATAATTTCAGATCGAAAAAAGTATTTCAGTTGTACCAAAAAATCGCTAGGCAAAAAGCATTTTCTGAAAAAAAATGTTGAACACATGAAGTGATTAAGTGAATGTTATACGCACCTATTAAATGGCTTTTCTGTTGGTTCTGAATAATTTCCTGTACTCCTCCATGGTTCCAGACACTGAAGCTGCATTTTCATACCCCTGAACTTTTAAGATATTAAGTTGATCACATTAGCTTTTTTTTCTCCATAACTTGTGAATCTGATCAGTGTGTACTATGTCAGGTGTGCTGTCAAACAAAATACAAAGGTGCTAACAGTCATTCTGACTTTTACTTCTTTTTTAAACCATCTATCAACTTTGTAACATGACAGACTTTCAGCAATGGGTTTTATCTACATCACATTTCCGTCAGATCATGGAAGATCAATAAGGACTCGATGTTAATATGGTCACAAAGTGTCAAATATTCTGCTGTTATAGAAACAGTTTGTGTAATATCTCCTTTCATTGTTTCTCTTCTTTACATCAATCGTAGCAACGACTTCCTTGTCCATTCTATTTGTAGCCAGGTGTCTTTGTTTTCTAATTTTCCAATCCAGATAAAATCTTCAAACGTCTTTAAATATTCCGATTTCGGACTTTATTTCAACCACACATGAAACTAAGTCACAAATTTCCATACAATTAGTTGAAAATAGTCGACAACAAAATAATGCAGTTGTTTGTTGCTTTTTGCTATTAAGAAACTAAATCGTCCCAACCAGAACCATTCTTTTGACAACTCGCCTATTTTTCCTTTTGCTCTGGATAATGTCCTTCGTAAATCATGTGACATTGGCACACGCCAAGAAGAAAAATCCCCTAGAATATGCGAGGACATCATTCGACCAATGACATCATTCGACCAATGACATCATTCGACTAGCAGGTTGTAACATCTCCTTCATCTTGGCTAGAGCTATAGATGTATTTATTAATTGCGAATAACATCTTCCAATAGTTAACCACTGTCGTTTAGTTTTTTGTTAGTACTTTTAAAAGTGCATTTTATAACTTGGGTGTCACCCCCCTAACGGGTGTACATCGGTGCGGACCCCCCAAGTGACGCCACTGCTAATTGCTAAAAGTCACTTTGAATTTTATAAAAAAAAAAAAAAAAAAATATAAAACACTGTGCTGCACAGTTATTTTGGGTTCCTTGAAATACACTAAAAAGCGGAACCTATAACATAGATTTTAAATTACTACAGAAGGTCTTTACCCGCATCCAACGTACAACCGAAACATAGGACAATCATTCGTTAAACAAACAAGTGACCTTAACATCGTCTGTCCTATCGACAGCATGGTCAAAAAGGGAAATGATTACAACAGTTGTTCGCTTGAGTCCCACAAATTACTTTAAGAATTTCAATAGTTGTTTCCCCTAACCAACAAGAGGATTTAAACATTTGTGTCCCTCTAAGAGTGTATTACCTTTACCTATCCCTTCGCCTGTCGGATCGTTGGGGCACCATGTAAGATTTATCTACCGTCTTTCTCCATTCCTCTCTGTTGTGTGCCTAAGTTAGAACCTCTTTCAATGGCAGGCCCGTCAATTCTGTTGTGTTGTCATCTCAGTATTATTTACTGCTATCGCTTAGTATTTCACCCTGTCATTCTATAGACATTGGGTATGGCACATTGAAGGTAGTCTTTATTTACCTCAGTAACATGCAGTAGACTAAAAAAAAGGGTCTTGAAACTATTGTAAATTGGTTGTTACTGGGCTAACTATTTCAACTGCATATCAAGCGAAACAATAGTTGTATCATTCAAAGCCCCCCCCCCCCTGGAATTTATTCCCCAATTAATTCTAAAAACTAATCATTGTGTTTTTATGTACAGTAGATTGCATGTAAAATAGAACCGAAAAAGTAAGTGCAAAAAAAATATGAAAAGGTAGAATAAATATTTATATAATATAGAGAACTACTATTTAGAGTTTATATTTAGATAATAAATGAACCTATTCAGAATTTAGTTCATAAATAGAAATCACTTCTTTTGCCATGTAATCATTCTTATATTTCAGCTTTTTATGATAACAAGTGAAAATTACGTTGGTTTTTTTTTTTGGGGGGGGGGGGGGGGTGGAGGGGATAATTTTGCTTCTCTGATAAAGTGTTTAGAAACTAATATCTCTGATTTAATCATTTTCTGCAATCCTTCTGATATAAATGCATAATCACACATCATGAAATGTATTGAAACCTTTCAGAAAAGCATCTCTCTAACGGTGAAGGGATTCTTTTTGATTTTCGCCATGTTTGATTTTTTTCTCTGTCCTATCTGAAACCTTGTCTATGTTTTTCTTTGATAAAATGTTGGAAGCAATTCTCTTTGAAAGAAACTTTTCTGTTAGGAAAACAAATCAAACTTGTACCATCATTAAAAAGCAAAACTTTTACCTTTATTTCCTTAAGTTCTTACCCCAAATGCTCTTTGATTTCAAATAAAAAATGGAATTACAATTCTGATGTTGTGAGGTTAAAACAACCACACTCGTTTGAAGGGTTATTCTCGTCACAAATGAAATATATAAGGTCTGTTTATCGTATTCTTGAACATTGTCATTTTTATAGCTACCATTCTGTCACCACCTGTACTTGACAGTAGATGTTGCAAAGTAAAAAGCACACAATCTATACAATTAGACTCCATGTTTGGGTTCAAAGGTGACTTGAAACGTTGGTAAGCCTAAGAACAAGCAAAAAAACTTTTTTTTTAAATGGAAAGAACTGACATTTAGTGGCATATATCTAAATACAGTAGATTTGTTTCTCCTTTGTATATTAACTAAAATAATTAGCACTAATTAGTTAGACCATTGGTTAGTTCTTTTGATTTGACACATATAAATAATTGTGCAAAGTGTCAACTTGATCCAAGAAAGGGAAGTGGGAGAAAAAACGTGTCCGAAATTTGTACCAGACAGACAGACAGACAGACTCTGGAGTAAGATGCTATAAAGTTTGAAATAATCATTTATTAAAAGAAATGAAATAATCACATTTGATGAAAGCACTTTTAGTAAAGTACCCTTAATAACTCTCGTTTCATCACATCATTAATCCTAAGGACTTTGTTTAAACACTTAGGATTTTTTAAAAATGTATACCAAGGAAAATGCATTGCAGATTACTGTAGATCTCTTAGCTCTTGATAAACTGTGGATAAATCTATAAGTCTCTAAACATATTAGATCTAACAATATGATTACTCCTCTGCATGGGATGTGTCTGTAATTCTTTAGATTCTCTTCAAAGTTCTCTAAATCCGTTAAGCTAAAAGTCACTAAAAACACACGGAGACGAGACTCTATGGCATGTAATGGATAAGTGTCTCTAAATTAGCTGGGATAGTATCTAAATTAGCTGGGATAGTATCTAAATACGCTGGGAATAGAATCTAAATTCGATGGTAATTGAAAACTAAATACCCTAGGAATATTTATCTAAATAGGATTCGAAGATATATATTCATTCGCTAGGATTAGATATCTAGATATGCTGACCGTGGATTGCTAAATTTGCTTAGAATAGAAATTTAAATACCCTGCCTATAAATCCTTAAGATTGTAATGATCTAAACATATGCCAATAAATGTCTAAATACACTGAAAATGAATCTCTTAATTACGTTGGGAATATGTAGTTGTATACAGTATTCTGTAGTCCCTTAATGATATGGGAACATATTTCTAAATACAATGGTAATAGATCTCTAATTAAGTTGGACAATGGAATTCATTACTACACTGGTATAGATTTCTAAGCCTCTACTTAATCTTAACATAGATCTATAAATCTGCAAGTACTATTGGAGTAAATGTCTAAACACTATGCTGGAAATATATCTAAAAATAAGCTAGAAATATATTCTCTTAAATACAATGGAAATAAATCATTCTTCTAATCTAAAAATAAGCTAGAAATATATTCTCTTAAATACAATGGAAATAAATCATTCTTCTAATCTAAAAATAAGCTAGAAATATATTCTCTTAAATACAATGGAAATAAATCATTCTTCTACTCTTGTACATGTTTCCCAAGTCTCTAAATATAGTAGGGATAGATAGTTATCTCTTAACAAGTGTGAATAGCGTCTCTAAATACAATAGGGATAGATAGTTATCTCTTGACAAGTGTGAATAGCGTCTCTAAATACAGTAGGGATAGATAGTTATCTCTTGACAAGTGTGAATAGCGTCTCTAAATACAGTAGGGATAGATAGTTATCTCTTGACAAGTGTGAATAGCGTCTCTAAATACAGTAGGGATAGATAGTTATCTCTTGACAAGTGTGAATAGCGTCTCTAAATCACCAAATAGGCTGGACTTCTCATGCATCTTTGACTTTGCTTATAGTGGAAAATCGGGAATAACATAGGGGAAATAAAACAGGGGGAATAACATAGTGGGAATAACATAGGGGGAATATCATAGGGGGAATAACAAATGGGGAGTACGATAGGGGGAATACGATAGGAGGAATACGATAGGGGGAATAAAATTGGGGAATAACATAGGGAGAATAGCATAGGGGGGAATAGGGGGAATACGATAGGGGGAATACGATAGGGGGAATACGATTGGGGGAATACGATAGGGAGAATAACATAGGGAGAATAACATGCTAGTTAAATAATTATTTATGTACAACTTTTAGGAACTTTTCTTGAATCAACTGTCATGTCTTTTACACTTAAACATCATAAAAATATGTGTCTGCACAATAATGAGCGAGAGAAGAAAGCAACGGGCCGGCCATCTTGGTTGAGGGTAGCTGCAATGGGTATATCAGAGGCATCCGTCTCAACGGTTAAAGGGCGATTCGGATCAATTAGTATATACGCGGCTTTTTTAAAGCTCATTTTTCAAACCTTCAAATGTTCTTTTGACTTCGTCTGATACAGGAAATTGTTGATTTCTTGTTAACAGGCTAATTTTTGTTGAAAAGTTAGGTATCCACTATGAGTAGTAAGCCAGAAGACCCACTACTCGTTTCTGTTCACGCATGTTCACTCGTACGGGTAATACCGTTAGAGCCGAAATCTCTCAGGATCCGACTTAAGTTGTCCTTTGGAAATCTCGTATCCTAACAGTCTCACTTAAGCAGTGCTAATTTCACTTTTTGTTTCATTAAAAGTGATTCCATACTTTTGAGCACTATCAAGAAATCGCTGTAGCTGTTTGCAAGTAGCTAACCTGTGCCTAGCAAGCACCTCATTCTTTGGTTGTATGTAGATGCTGTTTAGATTCTGGATTGCTTCATCGAATGTCTTTAACAAGTATCATTTGGTATACTGCAGGAGAGACATAGTTTATCAGTAGTTTCTTGGAATCAAGATTACCTACTGAAACAAAATTTTTTAAAGTTTCCTACCAGTGCTGCCAATGCTCTGCTGCTTGAGGTGCTGAGGGCTCGATGTCAAGCTTCTCTGGCCGAAATATCCTATTCAATTCGAAATTCTTACAACTTCACAGTTTTGATTCAGTGTATTAAATTGTTATGAACATAAAGATAAGAGAGTCCAAAACCATGTCTGTATAGTATGGCTTTAATACACTGAATGACTACACAACACACATTTCGTGAACACATTCTTACGGACGAATTACAAGCACATGTAAACATAAGAACGACAACCGATACAGCATATAATATTAATACCATACACAAAATATTGTATTAGTTGTATTACTACGTCTATGCACCTTGGCAATCATATGTTCAATATTGTTTTATTTATTTAAATTATTTATGTTTGTCTTTAGGTCTAAAGCTCACATTTTATGGTGTCTGAACTTCTGTCTCTGTACTAAGCTATCATTTAAAGAACGTAGGCATACTAGCGCCTCAATGCAACACCGCTTGAAGTTCCGTAGTAAAAAAGTTCCTAATACGTCTTCCCTGCACAACTTTTTTCTTCTTATTTGTGCAACACAAATATACTACGCCTTTTTTTTTTTAATCTTCGCTCTATGAGATCTGCTTGCTGTACATAGACTAGAATAATATTAAGGTTTGTCTTCCAGGCCGAAAATTAAGGAACAATGCAGTATTTCTCGTGCCATCGACCAACATATCTTGCCACGTCCAGATAGACTATACCTTTAATCTTAACCGGCAAGTGAGTTATGAAAGCGCTTCTGTTGACCATCACGGGCATTTGTTGTCGTATAAAAACTGTTACAATTAATAGTTAATTTAATTTTTTAAAATTTGAAATATTGATCAAACACTTTGAAAGTAATCTTCCCTCTCGTTGCCTTTGATTAAATCATTGATGTACCTAGAGTTGTTTAATTTGAACGATCTCTACTTGATTCATTTCCTTTTTATTCAGCTTCCTTCTAGATGTTCTGATCCTAAGACGAACCACTAGTTTATTATATTCCAATTTCATTGTTCGTTAACTTTTACTATTAGTTGAATTCATTGAATAGCGACTCTATTTAATAGTAAGTCATGCTGTAGAAATAAAGATGTCTCTCTTGAATGAATGTGTGTTTTCTATTTTACCATCTTGGATTAAACCATTAAATACAAAACAAAAAGGGATTAACCTAAACAGCAATGAATAGGTTAGAGGTTAGAGGTTAGAGGTTAGAGGTTAGAGTATCATGAAGATAGGCTTTAGAAAACAAAGTATAAGAAGTTCTCTTTTGCTGTCATTTAAATTGATAGGGGTTAGGGTTCATGGATTCGATCGACTTTAAACTTTACAGAAGGAAGTCGATAATGTTTTTTTTAATCTTCATTCGAAACACACCATGTGTAGTATAAGTGTTGTTTTATCTCGATTCGAAACACACCATGTGTAGTATAAGTGTTGTTTTATCTTCATTCGAAACACACCATGTGTAGTATAAGTGTTGTTTTATCTTCATTCGAAACACACCATGTGTAGTATAAGTGTTGTTTTATCTTCATTCGAAACACACCATGTGTAGCATAAGTGTTTTTCTTCAACAGAATTTTGAGAATCTTATATTTTGTCCATATATATGTATATACATATATATATATATATGGCTTCTTCTGTCTCGGAAGATAATGGATGCGCCCAGTTGAGTCACTGGCTTTGGTTTCGTCTTGATACGGGGCAGAATCTGGTGTGACTAATCAAGCCGATTCTGGAGCGGCAGAGTTCGCCACTGTTCGTGCATGTATATGCATCTGTTTAAGGGCTAGCTGACAGGGCAGCTCTCTTTTTCTTTCTCTTGACTGTCGCAGCTTCTTTTCTTTTGCACTCGGCGAAGTTCGTACCAGCACCTACAGTCTGCCTTCATGCTGTCCGGTCTTGGGCTATCTCCTCCACATACTTTGTTCGATGCCCGTGGTTCTCATATCTCACTTGCAGACATCTCAAGAAATTTCATAAAAAATATAACTTTTATAAAATAGCACACTATTCACCTGATGTTGGTCAGCTTACTGGTGGTTATCAGTGATTAGTTCACAATTTCCCAATTACAAGTAGTACAAACATTTCTCTTGAGTTAGAATTACATTTTAATCGTGAAAGGATATTTCCATCAAATTTTACCCTTTTAACTTCTTTAAATTGCCTAACTATTGACCTGATTCATTTTCTATTAATCTAAATAATCTTAACGAATTTAATAGAAGTACACTGCAAGGTACCAGATATTCGCTAATAAATTGTCTACGAACCTCTTGCACATGTCGCTTGTTTATTCAATGAGCTTTGCCCTTTGAAGCCAGGAGCATCTAATGGAACAGAGATGAATGCCTGAGCATTAGCTGTGATTGGAATGATGTCATACACACATTATTCCCCCCCCCCCCTCTCCACGCATATCGTATCCAAGGGAGATATGAATTGTTTCAAAAATTCTGTTTGAACACATTGGACTTTAGAATTCAAAACAAATATTTTAATTCTTTAAAAGCCACTTAAATAAATGAGTGTATACATAATTTCACCCCACCAGAGAGAAGGGGCTACTGTTTCGCCCCTGCTGACTATTGCAACTTCATTAGGTATGTGAGAAACCTAAGTTGTTTTACTTTTATTGTTTCATTGAGAAGTCTGATGGGAGATTTAACCAGCAACTGAGGCAGATTTGTAAAAGAAAAAATGAAATGAGAAATATTTAACTAAATCCTTCTACACTTCTAGAGATGTGATGGTGAGCGGCAAAGCGCTTGGTGTTCCCGGGTTCGAATCCAGGTGCGGGAATTTTTAAATTCGTGATCTTTGGACGCCTCTGAGTCAACACAGCTCTAATGGGTACCTAGCATTACTTTGGGAAAAGTAAAGGCGGTTGGTCGTTGTGCTGGTCACCTGACATTCTCGATAACCGTGGGCCACAGAAAAAGATGACATTTACATCATCTGCCCTTGACCACAAGGTCTGAAAGGGGAATTTTACTTTAATCTTTTTTACATTTCTAGTTCAGCCAATTGCAATGTCGATGCAGAGACAAAAGCAGCTAAACCCAAGTGTTCAAAGCTGTTCGTAACAGATACCATCCAATATATTGTACTCTACAGTGGGCAATGCTGTACAGTTCTATTTAAAAGTTTGCAGAGTCTCTTCCCTTCTCGACTTTTTAGTTGTTTCATTGTATCCATGTCAACGCTTTAGATTTAGTGGATAAAAGAAATGAAAAAGAAAATAGTTATAACCTTATTGACCAGGATTTGTTTTCCCTGTGTGTAAGTAACTAAGCCTAGATATCTTGTGTTTCTGTAATCGTACTCAGACACAATATAACTGAATTCTTTTTTGGATAATAAAGTATAGCCCATTTCTAGATACACCGCACCGGGCCTTCGAAGTTCTTCAAAACCATTTAAACCTTTTTTGTGAGGTAGGGAATATTGAAATAGTGTTCTCCCTCATCCCGCAGTTTTGAAGGACTTGGTCAGCATTTTCTGTTGACATTCCACATTGGGGCAAATTTCACTTGTTTCCGATTTTGAGCTTCCGGTACATATGTTGGAAGCGAGCGAGAGCTAGTGTTTCCCAGCGCGAATGTTAATATCACACTCCCTGGGGGAGCTCATAAGGTAGTCATTCTTGCGCTTTTGTTGAAACCCAGGGAGACTTTTCCTTATACATCTCTCACTCGTTGAAGAAGGTGATTGTCTGTCCTACGGACTACTTGGCCGGCCCATCAAAGGTGTGACCATAAATACAATACTTAGGGAGAGAAACATACGTTGTAATAGATTGCACCACTTTCTTTTTATATTTGTTTTATTTGGAAGTATTTCTAGATATGTAAAAATGAAAAGTTTAACTAAAGGGACACTTCTTGTAAAGACTATAAACAGTCTCGGCAAAGTGTTATTACGAAAAAAAGTCTTGGGGATTTAATACAATAACAATTATAATAAGTATTGAAGCAGCTAACAACCAATTAATAAACAAACTAATTCACCTACAATTTTGGGAAGGGGAGATTACAGTCCTATAAGGCTTCATGAATATTAAACATTGTGGAATATTTCTCGGATTCGTTGATGGAAAGAGGATAAGGTGACCTTCCTTTGAACTACTTCCTAAGCCGATCTTCTTTTTGACATTGATATTTTGTAAAAATGTGTGACTTTTTGGAAAAAAAAAATCCGCTTATACATGCGTCGCTTTTGTTAACTTTTATTTTCGTGTAATTATGACATTGAATGTAATGAATATTACTTTCTTTTCAATAAAAGATATCAGTCTCTTTAAAATTGTCGAAATGGTAGAGCTGTTTGTTCAAATTGCGAAAGAAAATTGAGACACTTTCGTTAAAATGAATGTCTATACAGTCAAATAAAATTGGCCAAGCGATTCACTGTAAACATAAGCAGACAATTCATGTTCCAATTGTTTTTTTTCTGAAAAACAACAGAAAAAAAAATTTGTAAGAAAAAGTAAAAGTAAAATATAAAAAATACTGAAAAGAACAAGATTACAAAGACAATTTGTGTGGAAACACAAACTCAAACTCGGCCCCCGAAGTGGTCAACCTAGGCAGGTAAAAAGGCAGGTTTGAATATTTTCGGAAAAAATATCAGAATGAAATTTTATCAAAGGCAAATGACATAGAAGAATGGAGAAAGAAGTTTGACAAATCTTGTTTGGTGCCGCAACGATCCAGCAAATCGAGGGATAGGTGAAAGTGAATGTAAAGTTAGATGTTGCTATAAATAGTGAATAGTTTTAAAAATGATGTATTTTTTGAAACAAACTACTTCCATAGTTCAATTTAAAAATTACACGTTTCGCTTTTAGAAAAGAAAAACGTAGCCGTTGCATCAGAACTTTGAAATGTCTATAAAGTCGTGATGTCCGATTTTCAATATTTTTTGCTAGTTTACGTGATCTAAACGGGATGGACGAACGGACGGACAGACAGACAGCACAAAACAAATAGTGTCTATTCGCCTTTGGGGGGGGGGCGCTAAAAATTGCTTCCTATTCACTGTGTTTAATGAAGATGTTGACATCTTTGTCACAGAAGTAGGATATCATGTGGTCAGAACAAAGATTAGCCACTGTTACTCTTCCTAACTAATGTTTGAGTTTGTGTTTCCACCCAAACTCTCTTTGTAACCTTGTTTTTAATTGCAAGGGGTTGTACAGTAATATAACTATTATTCCATGCAAAATTTCATAATGATATTAATGTCCATAAAACGTATGTCCATAAAACGTATGTCCATAAAACGTATGTCCCTAAAACGTGTGTCCCTAAAACGTGTGTCCCTTAAACGTATGTCCATAAAACGTATGTCCTTTGAGATGAATAGTCTTTAATTTTTTTAATAAAAAGGTGCAGATTTGTGCTAAAAAATGTGTCTATCAATATCACAGAAACAGCTTAGCAGGATCTTCTCCCCACACAAGTTTATAAAAAAAGGGGGCTAGAACCCTAGCACACTGAACATACTCTATACATGACACACAAAAAAAGGGGGATAGAACCCTAGCACACTGAACATACTCTATACATGACACAAAAAAAAAAAGAATAAAGAAAAATATGTAATATACCTAGATCTAGGTGTGAACCAACACGTTTGCCGTTGATTAACCAGATTGGAAGAGAACGTGGGGCTTCAGTTTTAGTGACCTTGCCTGACATCTTTACCTTCAGTAACTGTTATACCTCTGGGAGCCTATTTTTTAAAAATAAAAATTGGTCTCTTTTCAAATAAAAGAAATAACAACTGAAAACATCTGTTGTAATGCAAACACACAAACACAATTCTTTCTTCTATGAGTTTTCTAATTCACTTATTGCATTAAAAATAATATAGGAAAGCTTTGCTCAATTTAAAAAAAAAAGGAAAAACACTAATTGTTAATAATAAACCTTAACTCACAACATAAAGATGTGGATACATAACTATTACAAAGCGAAAGAATAGATTACAATTTGTGATCCTTTATTACTCTTTCACTAATTGTTTCTTGCACTTTAAAACTGCGCTTCTTTGATTTATAATCTTTATTTTCGTGACATTTTTTTTCGTCTCAGAGTAGATCTCACAATTCTCACTTTGCAACTTCTTGTGTGACTAAAGAGGCCAGTCTATGGTATACAGATGTGGTCACAGGTTGGGTATCTCTAATCACCAGGCACCGTTGTTACTGGCGGATACCTCGGGTTATCCACAAAAGCAGTACTCCGTCATAATAAAATTCTTATTTCCGTGTATTTAAAATCAATATATTTTATTTTTATTCACATTTTTACCTGTACTTATTTAAGTCCTACTAAATAACTCGGGTAATAAGTTTTCTGCAAACTGTTTCTTCTTAAAGGTCTTCGGCGCTCGCAAAGACCTACCTTCAAGGAACAGCACCAGCCTCACTATCACTAAATACCTCTCTCCTAACTCTATCTTCTTCTCACTCACTTTCTTTAAGTATAACTGTATATTAGAATACAAGATGCAATAATTTAAAGTTAATACACGTTCTTTTTTCATGAGTTTAGTTCATTCTTACTTAATGTAATGCAATTTCACGGATTGCATATTTCACTTTACATATATTCCAATTTCGTTCTGCATGCAAATGACTCGGTTCTGCTTGCTTTGTCTCAATTTTCAACATGACTTTCTTCTATTCGATCTGACTCCAAATCGAATTGCAAGCTCACAGTATGTTTAATGTAAATGCTAGAGATACATTTAAAATAATTAGTTGATAACGGCATCAAGATGTAAACAACTGTTTTTCTGCGGTGTTAGTACTTAATCAGTTGTGACTCTTGGTTGAATATCGAATTTTGGACGCTTTCTTCTCTTGGTTATGTTTCAAGATTTAATAAATAGTAATGTCTTGTATTTTATTCAAGTATGACGTTTTGGTTAGGGTTGTCCTTAAGTTCGTGTTAAATTTAAACAGTTGTATCCCTTGAAATACTACATTCTCGTTTTGGGGTCTCTATTTTTTTTCCTTTCATCACGCCATATTTCTAAATGTTTATGCCATGAAAGATAACTCCTACATTTCATTTTAGTCCAATACCAATTAACTAACTTGTGCACTTTGAACGTAAACTGAAAGTATTGTACATCATTTAGTTTTGTGTTTCTCAATCTTACAGACACTATAGTTGTTTTTATCTACAAAATAAATATATTTTACTACTAAATCCATAAGTATATTAACATTAAGATACAAATCTAGTGTGTATGTGTGTGTTGTTATCACCAATTCTAATATATTATTTTATCTTGTAATGGTTTATATCTTCGAAACTTTTAAATAACGATAACACATTAAGAAGTAAAACATGGATGTGTGTCATTATACAGGTGAGACAATCTAAACAGTTTGGAAAGTTTGTCTCCTTTCAAAGCATTCGAATATTTCAGTCTAGTGCCTGCTTTAACACGTAAAAGTTACTTATGATAATTTTGCATGTCTTAAGAAACAATTACCCAGAATGCACCATTTTCTGCAAGACTTATTTTTTACAGAGTAACAACGTTAACATGTCTTGACCTTTCAGCAAAGGCATCTCTTCATTGTGAGAGTTTAAAACATGTGACATAGAGTAGCGATTCGCTTTTCTTTCCCTCTTCTCTTGATTTCTCTTTCTTTTTAAAACCCAATTCCTAGACGTCTTTGAGAATTGTATTTACTTCTAAAACTTTCGTACCTCCATTTCTCGTTAAAAAGCTTTTTATTTTCATTTCTCTCTTAAAAACTCTTTTCTTTTCATATCATTGAAAAAAAAAACAACAACTATCATTTCTTTCTTAAAAACATTTTGCCTTCATTTCTCTGTTTAAAAAAAAAGGAAAGATAAACTGATTCTTTTATCTAAGCCCTTGTCTTAACGGAGAAGGTGTTTATTTTATATATTGGTAAACAACAGAAACATATTACTTTTCCAACATAATGTTATGCTTATCATCACTGACCAACGGCCAAAATTAAGCTCATTATATAAAAGATCGATAGTTGTTCTTTACATACGTACTTCAGTAATGGAATACAAATTTTTAAAATGAATAAACACTTTCTTCTTCTTTTAATAGAATGCAATACAGATCACATTTTGATATTGTTAATAAAGTAATCTTTTTCATTTTCTGTATTCATTGGACTCTATTGCATAAAATTTATTCAGCGTGGGAGTCTCTATGCCCTTCCAATAAGTCGCTTTTTCTTCACATTGCATTTAACTCTTTTCTGGTTGAAGTTATTCGATTATTCCAGTCTCTACTTGATTCATTTCCTTTTTATTCCACTTTCTTCTACATATTGTGGTTTTAAATCGAATCACAAGTTGTTGTTTTTTATAGTCCAATGACATCGTTCACAAACCTTTGCTATTAGTTGAATTCATTGAATGGCGACATAGCATTTTATTAAATGACAAATAGAAGTCAGTTTCTAAAAAAAAAAATTGTGTGTCCCTGTAACAAATGTCTTTCTAAGGGACATGTGCTTTCTATTTTACCATCTTTCAAGGTGGATTATACAATCAAATGCTCAAAAAAAAAAAAGATTCCCCTAGAGCGCAATAAATAGGTTAGAGGTTAGAGGTTAGAGGTTAGAGGTTAGAGTATCATGAAGATATGCTTTAGAAAAAAAAGTATACGAAGATATTCTTTACAGTCATTTATTATTCGTAGGGGTTAAATAAATTAGATCGACTTAAAACTTCACTGAAGGAAGTCGATATTGTCTTTTCTTCACATCTGAAAACGTCACAATTTAAAAGATGAAGTAGTTCATTTGGTTCCAGGCTTTCATGTTTATTATGGCCGGAACACAGCGTTTTTAACGATCAACAGTGTTACAAAGTACCATTGATTGCTCTCTCTCTCTCTCTCTCTCTCTCTCTCTCTCTCTCTCTCTCTCTCTCTCTCTCTCTCTATCCCTTTGTAAAAAACAACAAACAAACTCTAGATCTTATTAATGCTTTTATTTGTTTTTATCATTTAGAACGCTTCTAAAAAGGAAATAACATGAGAAGCAGATAAAAAAATAAAAAGAAACTTTAGGCACAAAGAAATAGAATACTTTAAAAATTCGGAATTAGTGATTTTTTTAATGTGTAGACTGGCGGCGTTTTGAGGAAATATAAAAAACAACAACCAAAAAACAAATACAACTTGCGTTTTTTTGCGGATAGCTGCTGTCAGGTTGGCAATGTGTCAAAAGGAGTTATTAAAGATCACCTATAATGTAAAATGAACCTGTGTACGAAATTTGTTACGGCTACGTGGACAGTTTAAGAGATCTTATGATCACTGTATATGTTAGTGGTAGTCCACAAATATAGAATAGATTGATCTATTGGCAAGAAAAGTTTAACATTGTTCTATTTTGTCCATAATGAAAAGTCTTGCGTTCTGCAACGTATTTTAGTGTCGATTGCTTAATAAAATATATTTAAATATAAATGATTCACAAAATTTTTAAAAATTAAACGACTGATATGTTTTAAACATATCACAAAAAAAAAACAACACTAACTATTGTTAAAAGTGTATCTTTCACCAGATATTGATCAGAAACTAATGTATGAAGGTCAACATTGTGTCCATTTAAGGCCAACACACTCAGAGTGATCACGGCTAGATTTGTTAAATTAGTGCAGGGCTATCTGAGGGTTATATGAAGTAATTAGTTCACTTTATCCCAATAACAATATCATTCATATCAGTTAAGCTCATTAGTTATCATATCTAACTATAATTAGCCGTGTCCTTGTTTTAAATTTGCTTGTTTAGATGTTTTTCTTTTCATTCTTTTAAGGAGGAATTTTCAAAATAAAACTTTCCTCATCGTCGTAACCCTATACTTTTGGATTAACCACTATTATTTTGTATATAATATAGAAAAAAATAGTCCCACTATCATACGAAAATAACTGACTATGCACTTAGATTATCTATTGACCTCCGACCCTCTTTGCCTGTTCCTATAATGAGCTTCACGCTGTAGACGTCAGTGTCATGTATTCTTGCTACTCAGAATGTAGGGAAATGCAGGGTCTCAACCCCAATAAAGGGTTTCAAGAACGCCGATTGTTTTAAAATAAATTTGCTACACGAAAAGTAATTTAAAAAAATAGCGAAACTGAATGTATAGTTGTTTTGAAAAACATTTTTTTTTCTTTTTATCGAGTTTTTCTTGTTGGTTCCATTGAAACTGTTTGTTGCACGAGGCTTACAATACTCTATTGGTAAAGGGTCTCAATGTAAACTTTATTGACAATTTTATTCCCAATAAATCTTAAACTCTTAAAAAAAATTAATTGTTCAAAATAGAGATATCTCAAAAGTATTTCTTTGCCTGATGCCTATATAAATTGTCAGCACTACTGTTACTAGTATTTCAACCACAACAAAAGCAGCTACTACTATTGGGGTCTGAAGTCTATTATAATGTCTAGACTGTTTGAGATGCAGCTTAATTGTTTATAGTCTGTGATATTTTATTTTACATGAAACTTCGTTACTTATTGAAGGTTTTTGGGTTGTAGAACAGGTGCGCATCTATTTAAGTCCGTAACATTCGGTTTCCTTGTAAAGCTGGCGATGTCTAAAATGTGTTTCCAGTTTAAAGACCAGTGTTTCTGAGATAATGTAAACTCGAGTCTTGTAATATTCATATATATCTTCCTGTATGTGTTCCCCTGTATCATCGGTTCAAAACCATTTCGAAACCAGTTTAAAACAAGTTCAAAAGCAGTTCAAAACCAGTATAAAACCAGTTAAATACCATTTCTAAACCAGCAAGAAAGAATAACATAAAAACCATCTTGTCTGTATAGAAACTACTTGTAACAAAAGTAAAAACGCAAATAATAAAGCACCTTGTTTTTATTTATTTGACTTTTTCTTTTTGAAAAATCTTATGCTGAGATATATGTGATTATGGAAACGCATTTAACTAAATGCTTTTACATTTCTACTTGAGTCAATGCCAATGTTCATACAGAGACTAAACTAGATAGATTTAAACGTTTTGCATTATAAGAAAACAAAATGATTCCTTCGCCTACAGAGAAAATGTCTGCCTTGGACAATGTAAACAACTTCTCATAGTTTTGTTAGTTCATCCCATCAACAACAAAAATACTTTGAAATAGATTGCATTCCTTTCCTTATATATATATATTTGGATTTGAAAGTATTTCAGTATATGGAAATATAAAAAGTACAACTAAATGGACATTCTTTCTAAAAAACTATATAACAGTCTTTCCGAAGTGCTAATCATCGAGTAAATAATCTTGGGGATTTCAGAAGGAAAATAGTGTAATAATGAATAAGCTAACAACAAATTAATAAATTAATTTATACTCCTACACTTTGGGAAGGGGAGACTACAGCTAAACAACGCTACAGTACAAAAAGTAGATACAAGTTGTAGAACCTTACTCAGATTTGTTTATGTAATGAGAATAAGTTGACTTTCCCTTAAACTACTTCCAAAGACGATCTTCTTTTTCCCATTGTTTGATTTTATTGTTTTTGTTATTTTTTAAACTGTGGCTATAAATAGCCCACTGCGACCACTGTCGCCTTTTTTTTTGTTAACCTTCACTTCATGTGATTATGAAATTGAATTTAATGGGTATTACTTCTTTTTTTTTTCCAAGGAAAGATAATCAGTCTCTTTCAAATCAATTTGTTTGTTCTTTTTTTGACACTTTCGTTGAAATAAATGTCTATACAATTAATAGAATAGACTAAGCAATTCACTGTAAAACACATCAGGCAATTCACTGTAAACCTTAACGGGCAATTCACTATAAAAGTAGACATGCAAATAATTTTTATTGTTATGGTAATATGATAAACAACAGAAAAAAAACTTATAAAAAAAAAGTCAAAGTAAAATTAAAATATAACTGAATATACAAATACATACAATGACAGTGAAGGTGTTTCATTACAACACTAAATGCTAGACTTGGTCGCCCATTTCTATGAAGCACAGTGCGCTGTAGAGCTAGAAATGCATTCTTGCCACACATAATGCAAGGAAATCTTTTGCCCGATTCCCACTGGCGCTGCTTTCTACGCCTCTCCAATTCTAGAGGTTTCATTAAAAATGCAGTTTATCATGTAAATGTTACACAATAAATTCTAAAAAAAATCATATTGTTTTGAAATGAAAAGAAATCTTGGGGATATAAGACAATGTAATAGTATTACAAGCATTGAATCAGCTAATAACCAAATAATAAACTTATACGCCTTGACTTTGGGAAGGGGAGACTACAGCGCTATACATACACTATGAAGGTAAAAATTGTGAATGACATGACCTTCCCTTGAACTACTTCCTATAGCGATCTTCTTTCATACATTGTTTGATATTTTTCTTTATGACTGTGGCTATTTGAAAATAGCCGCTTTGACAAACGTCGCTATTTCAATTCCTTTCATTTTTGTGCGATTTTGAGATTAAATGTAATAAATATTACCTTCTTTTCAAGAAAAGAATCTAAATCTGCTAATTCAAACAGGCAATTTACTGTACACCTAAAGAGGTAATTCAGTTTCATATTGTTTATTATGCATATTGAATATACAAATGCATACAATTACAGTGAAGGTTTTTTCATTACAACACTAAATGTTAGACTTGGTCTTGGTCGCCTGTTACTATGAAGCACTGTGCGCAGTAGGCGCCAGATAAATTGATGCAAGGAAATGTTTGGCTCCAAACAAAAATGTACAAAGGAACGAGACATTGTTTTAAAAACGTAAAGTTGCATCGACTATATGTTGTACTTCAACCAGTCATCTCATTGTAGTAACCTAATGAAACACAACTAGAAAACATGTCTTGATCCTAATCTCTGGTGATGACATGCTCTAAGAAATGCGTCTCTGATGGCCTCGTTCTGGTTTTTGAGGGCAGAGACTGCTCAGAAATGTCAGTCTTTAGCCAGCAATTTCAATCTTTGAATATACCTGTCAACACTCTGTCACGTTTCCTGTTTACAATTGGATAGGAGAAAGTGATCATAAACCTAATTTTTTTTTTTTTTTTGACATTAAGTCCCTTAAGTGTGGTTACAGCTGTTTCATAATCGGTACAGTCAGATATCAATTCATAAACACCATGTGAGATAAAGTTAGATAGTAGATCGAACTTCTCACCTTCTGATACACCTAGTTTTAATGCGAATTTTTCGAATGTGTGAAGCCAGTGCTTCCAGATCCTTTGAGCGTCTGGATCATTAGGATCCACCACCAATCGCTCAGAAAACGATCCATACCTGAAGTTTAAAACACAATTCATTCACAAGATTTTTGTTTAATAAATTGTAGTAACGTAATGAAACACAACTAGAAGACATGTCTTGATCATAGGCAGTATTGAACAACAATGAAAAAACTGTTCACAATAACACAGTACACACACACACACACAAGCTGACCTGGGCACCAAGACATTTTGACACACTGGAACAGATCAGTTCACAACACTCAACAAGAAACATAAATACACAACGCTCATCTCTGCCTGTGGTCCCTTATGGGGCATAACCCACCAACCAGCTTCCTCCTGATGTCTCGGTGCTGGGCGAGTCTCTCTAACTGTCCCCACGTCTGCATGGCATCTGCTTCCAAATCACGGCGCCATGTATTCATGGGCCTTACCCTCTTTCCTTGGGTGGTTCTAGGTTAGAGCTTGCCAGTGACTCTCATTTAATTCCATTACTCACAATAACACCAACATATAATGCGAAACATATTTCTGAGTCTTGCCCTATTGTTTACGATATAATTTTTAAGATGGCCGGCTTTGTCTTGAACTATCAGTGCATATAATTTGATTTTATATCATAAATTAATAATCAATATTCAGACAGCTATGCTTCTTGATCATGTATTTGTCAAGATTTAAATAGTTGTTTCCCTTGATCTTAAATGTATTAAAATTTTAGCAGTTGTTTCCCTTGATCATGTAAGTATCATGATTTAAAATTTGTGTCCCTTGAATATTGTTTACATTAGTCTTTTTTCCCCCTCTTTCTCTTGGTGCTACATTAGAAAAGGAATGAAGTACCAAAATGAACACTTTCATTTATTTGAACAAATTACAGTAACTCTTTTCTTATCTTTAAACTTGTTAAATATTTTAATACATAATAATTTAATGCTAAATTTGAAAAGCAGCGTTTGGCTAAGTTAAACAGTCATTTTCAGTTTTACTTTACCTTTGAACAAAATTGTGAATACGCGATAAAATAAACTTACATATCACGATTAACAAAAAAAAAAAATATCACGCTTGTTTTTTACTTTGTAATTGCAATTCCGAATGAGAATCATTTTGCCGCTAGAGTTGAAGATGTCGACCAGTATAACAATAATACGTCTCCTGATCGCTGCAACTAGCCAACAAAAGTGTAAACTTTGATAGTTTTAACTTGCTTATTTATTGTATTATCTGGGTTCCTTTGTGTTTGAGTTCTTTGCTTTCTTTTGCATACCTAAGGGATAAGAAATAATCCCGCAAAAGCAACTTTAAAAAAAAATAGTCTTAATTTTTGCACCAAAGGAAATAGTACTTAAGAAATGAAAATCTGTTTTAAAAACATAAGGCAGTATGAATTATAAGTTGGTCTTTTTTTACTTTAACCAGTGACTCTCATTTCTGCCAGTGGTCCCTTCTGGTACATAGGCCACCAACCAGTTTCCTCCAGGTGTCTCGGTTCTGGGCTAGTCTCTCCAACTGTTCCCAAGTCTTGCCCATCTGCTTGGCGTCTGCTTCCAATTCGCGCGCCATCCCCTCTTTCCTTAGGGGGTTCCAGGTTCCAGTTTACATAAATCTGTTGCTTCTTTTATTGAATTTTTATTCACTCTTCAAACAAAAACTTGTTTCCTTCATTTCACTGTTACATAAATGTTCAGTTTGATTCGTTGGTGACGTAATACAATTGAAGCAGTAGTTAAAATAAAGTTCATAGCTTTTTTAGTCGCTTGTTGTGCCACCATCTTTTAAGGTAGCTGGTAGGCTGTGGGTAACTAATACATTTTCTAGCAGCCGTAGCTGGTAGGCTGTCAGTGACTAATACATTTTCTAATGTCAAATATATGAATGTCATTCCCAATCCTTTCCATTTATCTAGCTCGAGCTTCAATTTTTGATACTTGATTTGATTTGACAACAAATCCCTAGTGATATTTCCAAAATGTACTCGCCACATTATTATTTGAATACGCTGGTAAGACAGTTTTTTTCTCCTCCTGCATGATAGTTGTAGCTGTCAAGGGAAAGTACGAATATTCCCAGCAGTCGAAGGCGTATTACGCCATTATTTTCAAGCCTCAAATGTATGTATGCCTATGCCGAGTATACACAAGTCAAAATGTATTCAATCCATTATCTGCTAAGCTATCAGCAACTTCCCTTGGTGAAGTTATTAGAGCAGAAAGTATTTGATACGATTGCTGGACGAATCGTTTTGGAGTGGAGTGACTAGTGCATCGCTAAGAGACAAGTTTGTACAAGTTAAAACAACGGCAACGTCCTTTGCATTACTCCTCCCCTCCCTCCCCCTTTATCATCTGGTTGTATTTGTTTTACAATTACTTCTTTGTGAACATTTTCTCATGAAATGAGTTATTAGGAGTGAAGTGATCGCTCTATAAGATGTATAAAGTACGAAACTGTCTGTGAAGTGATCGCTCTATAAGATGTATAAAGTACGAAACTGTCTGTTACGAAAAAAGTATCTCTTTTTTTTTAATTTTGTATATTCGTTCAATTTTATAATTTAAAAAAAAGGGACACAATTTATCTGATGGTTATAGATAATCTTGCATTGCTTTTGTTATTGTGTCTACTGAAAAACTAACTGCTAAAAGTAGATTAAGAAAATATAGAACTACAGATTGTGGAGTGCTATTTGTGTAGAAGAAGTGCTCTAACATAGAGCTATATCACAGACATAAATATATTAAATCTAGACTGGACATGGATCTCTTTCAACAACACAAAAAATACAGTTAAAATTTTCAAAACAAAAAAAAGCTGGAATAATAAGATGGTTTGTAAAATAGTAACAAGAAGTAAAGCTGTTTTTTTTTTCAAACCTAGCCTATGTAACATAAAATTTAATACTTCGATTTAGATCTTGAAATTGAACATCAGGATAACAATCATAGTAGTGTCATAATTAAGATTTTGCTTTTTTAGATGCATAATCTTGAAAGGTCTAGGTAATCAATCTATTTAAAGGTACATAAGAGGATTAAAATTAACAGATGTGAATTATTTTGATTTAGGATTTTCGAAACATTATCCCAATGGAAACTATTAGGAAACGACTTTATTTCATATATTTGAGTAAATATATAGTTCTGTGAATCTATTTTTAAAACTCCGCATTATTTCTAAACTTTAAATACTAAACGTCATTACTTTTCTAAAACAAGATCGTTTTTCCTAGATTTCGGACAACTTCCCTTATAGCTTAAAAAAGAGTTGCGTACATAACAATATATATATATATTGTGATCTGATCATTATAGGATACGAATATGTTTCCTTTTTTCACTCTAGGTATACTATGTTTAGGTCTATAACAGTAGTTAGTAAGTTATCGTGGGATCCATTTGCTGTATTAATCCTGTTTCTAATCTCTTCATTTGTGATGCGGTCTTTGTAATTGATATCTAGGATCCTTTTGTAGCATCTGGACTATTTCTCTTCTCGAGATCTAATAACTAATAGTAATATTTTATATAGTTAGTTATACACGTAAATATATTGATCTAGAATTAGATCAAGTCTAGGTCCATATTTTGAATTTAATAAGCCATTTGATTTGATTTAATTGTCATTGTAAATTAGCTTTCACTTTAGACTTAGACTTAACTTAGGCATTGTAAACCTTAAACTAGATTTAGACTAGACCTTTAAAAACTAAAATCAACAACAGTCATCATGAAATTGTTCTGGCTATTTATCCTAATAATTACTAAATACACACTAGCTGAACATAGAACTAGATCTACCTTAGTCAACACTAAACTTAAAAAGGAAACAACAGTCATAATCAATCATCACACTCTAGATCAATGCAACTTCAAAAATAACCTAACATACACATCCATAACATTAAAGAAGATCACCCATCACAAATGGAAGTTCTCAATCAGACACAGCAGAAATAAATACCTATCACTGTTAATATTAATAGCAGGAGATGTAGAGTCAAATCCAGGGCCTAGATCTAAAGATAGATGCAACATCTGCAAAAAAGTATGCACCATGATACAGAAAGCCATTCAATGTGACACCTGCGATGAATGGTACCATGCATCATGTGAATACACCTGTGTATTATGCCTTAGGCAACAAAGACGCATCATGGCGCTGTGTACCGTGTGGGTTACCTCAGTTTACATCAGGACTGTCAATGAAGACTAAGACATTTAATTTTGGAATCTTAAGGCGCCTGGGAGTCCACCCACCTCTTTTAGTACCTGATTGGTAGTTTCGCTGACCACATGACAACCTCATGAACGTCGGCCATGACATTTCATCATCTGCCCTGTAGATCGCAATGTCTAGAAGGGTACTTTAATTATTAGCTAATACC
Source organism: Biomphalaria pfeifferi (assembly GCA_030265305.1). NCBI lineage: Eukaryota > Metazoa > Mollusca > Gastropoda > Planorbidae > Biomphalaria > Biomphalaria pfeifferi. The sequence goes on from JASAOG010000034.1 coordinate 1,698,436, forward strand.
TCGTCTTATCAATAACAATCACTGTGTACCGTGTGGGTTACCTCAGTTTACATCAGGACTGTTTGATTCCTTTGATGCGGACACTTCTAACCCATACAACATCCTAAACACCATCCCAAACCAAACTCACCAACCACTAGCCAGATCCACTCCTGTTAAACCTAAATCTACTAAAATTAATACAACAGCCTCACTAAACAAACCTACTAAAGAAGTAATACCAAAATACCTTAAAACCTTAGTAATAAATTTTCAAAGCATTAGAAACAAAACAGCAGACTTACAAATTTTACCAGACATAATTGCAGGAACAGAAACTTGGCTACATCCTGAAATTTATAATGCAGAAATTTTCAATAGTAATTATGAAATTTTTAGAAAAGATATGGCTTATAATCATGGAGGAGTTCTTTTAGCAATAAAAACACTCTTATAGCAGAAGAAATTACCTTACCTAACTCAAAAAATATAGAATCAACATTTTGTAAAATTAATACCACCTCAACATCCTTAATAATAGGCAGCATTTACAGACCACCAAATTCTAGTTTAGAATACATGCAGGAACTATGTAATCAGATTACTACACTTAAAGAGACAAATAAAAATGCAGTATTTTTGGATTATGGGTGATTTCAACCTACCCGATATAAATTGGAAAACACTAACCATAGATAAACACCAAAACCTTAAGGACATAAATGAGCTTTTCATAGAAACTTTACACAACCTAAGTTTAGATCAAATCATTAAAAAGCCAACTAGATTAAACAACACATTAGATCTCTTCTTAACCAACAGACCTGGATTAGTAGTTGATTATGATATTATCCCTGGTCTATCAGACCATGAGATCATACAAATACACAGTCAGATAAAAGCAGTAGCCAATTCAAAACCCAAAAGAAAAATCTTACTCTGGAATAAATGTAACCTAACACAACTACACCAAGCTGCATTAAACTTTCAACAAACATTCTTATTAGAAAAAGACATTAACCAACCAGTCGATGACCTCTGGAATTTCATTAAAAACCATCTTAAAAGCATTATAGAAAATCATATACCAACTGAAAATACATCAAACAAAATAAATAAATGCTGGTTTAATAATAGACTAAAGAAGCTTTGTAAACAGAAGGAAAACCTATAAAGAAAATTTAACGAAACTAAGGCAGAAAGAGTTTACAAAAAGTATATAAAAATTAAACACTTAACCCAAAAAGTAGCGCCATTAAAAGATGAACATAACATAATACATCATGATAATGAAACTAAAGCAAACATCCTAAACAAATACTTTGCATCAGCATTCTCAGCCCCAGGAGACAAAGACATATTACTGAATTTGAACCAAGTAGACAACATAGAAGATATAGTAGTACAAAAAAATGGAATTCAAAAACTATTAGCCAACACCAAACCAAATAAAGCGTCTGGACCTGATGGTATTCCAGCTAGATTACTCAAAGAACTTAGCAATGGGCTAGCCCCAGTGTTCAAAATACTCTTTCAGACTTCGCTTAACCAGGGCAGAGTACCAAAGGATTGGAAAGAAGCTAATGTCACCCCCCTATTTAAAAAAGGAGAAAAATCTAACCCAGGAAACTACAGACCAGTATCACTTACCAGCATTACATGTAAAATCCTAGAACACATAATATGTAGCAACATCATAAACCACTTAGACAAACATAATGTCCTCACACCATACAAACATGGCTTTAGGAAATATAGATCATGTGAAACACAACTAATAGGACTAATTGTTGATTTTTCTAAAGGTTTAGATAATAGTGAACAAATAGATGCTATCTTACTAGATTTTTCTAAGGCTTTTGACAAAGTTCACCACCATAGTTTGCTTAAAAAAATTAAAATATTTTGGCATTAATGGACCACTGCATCAGTGGATTAAAGATTTTCTGATAGGAAGAAAACAAACTGTAATAATAAATGGCTCTAAATCAACACCGATAACAGTTAACTTAGGTGTACCTCATGGAACAGTCTTGGGTCCACTACTATTTTTAATTTACATAAATGATTTACCAAATTGCATTACTTCAGGAACAAAAGTCAGATTATTTGCAGACGATTGCATAAAATATAGAACAATAAAAACAACACAAGACACAGATATTTTACTAAGAGAATTAGATGAATTACAGAAATGGGAATCAAATTGGAGCATGTCTTTCCACCCAGAAAAAATGTCAGTTGTTAAGAGTAACAAAAAAACTAAAACAAATTAATTCCACTTATCTTATTCATGGCAAGCCAGTAACACAGACTAAAAACGCAAAATACCTAGGTGTTATAATAAATGAAAAACTGTCATGGAATCCACATATTGATGAAACTATTTAAAAAATCAAATAAAGCATTAGGATTTATTAAAAGAAATTTCTATAAATCAAATAAGAACATAAAATTAAAATGTTATTTAACCTTGGTTAGGCCAATAATAGAATATGTATCCTCCGTTTGGGACCCCTCAACTCAAGAAAACATTAAGAAACTGGAACAGACACAAAATAGAGCAGTGAGATTCATAGCAAATGAATATTCACATTTACTAGAGTAACACCTTTAGTAAAATCACTAAATTTAGAAAGCCTTCAGGACAGAAGACTCAAAAGTAAAGTAGCAATTATACATAAAACACTGAACCATAATCTTCAAATACAAAAACAAAATTTAATAAAATACTCTGAAAGACACAAAAATAAAGGCACATTCCTTGTCCCATATGCTAGGACAAATTTGTATAAATACTCCTTCTTCCCTAGTGCTATTAGAGCATGGAATGGGTTGCCTGAGCTAGCCAGGAAAACCAGTGACTTGGCAGAATTTAAGTCATTGATTAATATGCATGACTAAATGCATGACACGTAGGATGTAATCATCTTCTTTTTTGAAGTAACGTCTGTATTATATAAGATAAGAAGATAAGGTAAGATCCGCAGTCAGTGTCGAAGATGTGACCGTGAACAGGGAGCACATCAGACTGACTGATCCAAACTTCAGCAAGATTTTACCGCATTTTTTAAATTGTAAGCCGGATGACATTTTTGGTCTAAAATCTCGAAATTAAAAAGAACAAGAATATCGTTAACAATATCTTGAATTTCTTTTAAAGTTAAGTAGCTCTTTCAGACCTTGGATCTTATAGGACAGATGATGTAAATGTCATCTATTTTCTGTAGTCAACGGTTAACGAAGGAACGCCGATTGCCTTATAAGGAAATTGCTACACAAAAAGTAATTTTTAAAAAAATGCGAAACTGAATGTATAGTTGTTTTGAAAAACTTTTTTTTTTATCGAGTTTTTCTTATTGGTTCCATTGAAACTGTTTGTTGCACGAGGCTTGAAATACTCTACGTTGAAGGGTCTTAATGTAAACTTTATCACAAATTTTATCCACTATAAATCTTACTCTTAATAATAATAACAGTTTTACAAAATAGAGATATCTTCTAAAGTATTTCTTTGCCCGATGCATATATAAAATTGTCAGCACTACTGTTACTATTATTCCAACCACAACAAAAGCAGCTACTATTATTGGAGCCTGTAGTCTATCATAATGTCTAGACGTTTTGCATCAATCGTGGATGTTCCGTATCTAGATGCACTTTGATTTACATGAAACATTGTTACTTATTTAAGGTTTGTGGATTGCAAAAAAAAGTGCGTATCTATTAACGTCTGTTACTTTTGGTTTCTATATAAAGCTGACGATGTCTAAAATGTGTTTCCAGTTTAAAAACAAGTGTTTCTGAGATAATGTGAACAGGTGTCTTGTGATATTGACATAACATTCACATTTATCTTACTTTAAATGTTCCCCTGAATCATCAGTTCAAAACCAGTAAGAAAGAATAAAATAGAAACCATCTTGTTTTTATACAAACTGCTTTTAAAATACATAAAAACGTCTACGCAAATAATAAAGAAACATGTTTTCTTTTCGATATCCATTCATTTCAATATATGTGATTATGGAAACGCATTTAACTAAATGCTTTTACATTTCTAGTTGAGGTAATGCCAATGTTCATACAAAGACTAAACAAAATAGATTTACATGCTTTCGACAAACTCTGCCATATAGTAAATCCTTTTCCTAAAGGTAAATAACTAAATGTTTTTACCGTTCTAGTTTGGTCAATGCTATAGTGCATAGAAAGACAAAACTTCATAGATTGAAACGCTTTGCATAATAAGAAAACATTTTAATTCCTTTTCCTACAGAAAACAATTCTCTCTTGGACAGTGTCGACAACTTCTCAATTTTTTGTTTGTTCACCCCCCCCCCCCCCCTCAACATTAGTTTTGTTTGTTCACCCCCCCCCCCCCCATCAACATTAGTTTTGTTTGTTCACCCCCCCACCCTTCCATCAACATTAGTTTTGCTTCATTGGAGCCAATTCAGGCTTTTGTATTTTCTATATAAAATATGTGAAAACAATAACTTAGTTCAGTTAAATGACCTGACTTACTTTGAATGTTTTTGTGTGTAATTAGGTAAAGAACTAAATCAGTTCTGGAGTACTAGGCACTGCTGGCTTCTGCCTTCAATACATAGCACACAAGACGTTCGACATTGTCTTGAAATGTTTCAGTTAGTTGTTAAGGCATTTAATACTAATACATTTTCTAGCAACCGTAGGATTTGGGTGACTAATACTAATTTTCTAAATTATCAAAAACATTTTTAGTATTGACACAAATTCATTAAGAAATGTCTGGTCTTAACTAGTACATCGTCTTTTGACCTCGTGGCTTTATTTATTTATCAAGGTAGTTGATTCGCGGGTTGCTAGACAGAGGTTTATTTGTAGGGAAATTTCGGCCATAGCTCATTCAACCTGATAAATACAAATTTCTATTTATACAGAAAAATGTGTAATTTCTTCTAGCTTTATTTTTATGTTGCCTTACAGCTTTAGGTGATATGTATCCAGCACAACGACCAATCAGTTTTATTTTGATGTTGCCTTACAGCTATAGGTGATATGTAGCCAGCACAACGACCAATCAGTTTTATTTTTTTTCTTATAAAGGCTCTTTTAACTTGGTATTAATATTGCACGTTAATGTTTGTGGTCAATGTGTGTCATGTTGTTGAATGCTGTGTTCGTGCTTCCTGGCGTCACACTTAACACGAAACAAACCTAAATGGTAGAGATTGACTAGAGTCCGAATTTTAGCTGAGAAGACATAACTTTCATTCAATAACAAAACAGACTGCACTTCTAGATGCTACACCAAAGTATCCAGTTTGAGATATACCGCATAACAGCGGTATCAAATATACAAGTCATTTAAAATATAACTACAACTAAAATAAAACGGCATCACTGCGGGTAACAATAAAATTCTATAATATGTATCCAGCTCTAAGTACAGAAAACAACTATTAGAAATACGCGTACTGTATCAAGTTACTACTGTCTTCGACTGACCAAAAGATACTACTGACTAAAAGTCAATTTAGTCATTCCTACTTCCTCTATCTAAATCAGAGGTTTCACGTGTTTTTAACCCTCATGACACGAGGTAAACATATAACAGGCAATGTCAACCGAGACTGTGACAGTACCAATTTGGGCAAGGTCAACTCAGAGCGCCCTAGTGATTTTGAATTGTTAAAAAATTCAATCTTCACCAGGATTCTAACAGAGACAACTTGGTTCTGAAGCCGAACGCTTTAGGACTCAGCAAATGCGCTTTCTTCTTTCTTTTTGAATTTAAGGTTTTCGATTGCTTAAGCCTCGGTCTGGTTTGAAAGTCGGTACTATTGCGCTTCAAGCTTAAATTCAAATTGCATTAACTCTGTTAAGTAGATGTTAGTCAATTTGATAACTTTCTGATTAGTGCATTTCTTTTTTTTAAACGTGACATTTTATTTGTCTCAGGTTAAATATCCAATGTTAACTAGCATTTTATTATCTCAATGCCCATTTAGGAGAAAGCAGCAACTGCAATTTTCCTCTGGATGGTTGCGAAGAAATTTCTTGGACTATATGTTTCCAGCAATCAAATGTTTACGACAACAAATCGCGATTCCTCTTCTTTAATTGTGTATTGTTGGGCTCTTCCACGTTGTGTCTTATGCAGAGAAGTCAAACACAGACAACACTCAAAAATTAAACGAAATCAAATAACGCAGGTGAAAGGCCAACAATAGAAGTTAGTCGACGCTGATAGCTAACGTCGAATAATACGTTTAATTAATAATAACGAAGGGAACCGTCGAATGTCGTTTAGCTAAATCTCTACGTCCGAAAAAAAACAAAAAAAAACTGACTTTCTCTAAAGCCGTCAAGAGTAGTCTTTACATTGGGAAGCGTGGTCGGGAGGCTAAGTGCGCTTGAACTTAGCTTGGTTTGGCTACCTATGAAGGGGACTCGAGGTTCGAAACCCGACTCTGGCAAAGTTGTGTTTACTGAGCGCCTAAAGGCAGCACGGAAAAATCTTCTCCTAGATATCCCCTCCCCCCACTTGTCCACAACTGAGATTGGACCAAAGCGCTCTGAGCATGCTATAAGCATGAAAGTAGCGCTATATAAAAGCCATAATTTAATTTAATTTTTTACATTTCGCTATTTTTCCTAAAATCCTAGTCTAGTTTTTACTAGTAGCGTTATTCTCTCTAAGTCAAAACTTTTTTTTTCTGTGAAACAAATTATCATCATCATCATCAAACCCCATTTGGGTCAGGGATTGAGAGGCTAAAATCCTCTCTTGCAAAAGCCCTGAACAGAAACCTTGATGTCCTTTTATGTATTTATGTATTTTATACGTCACCATACAGGTCGAGAATTTTTGGGTTTCCCAGACCTGTCGAGACTGAGATCAGCAAGTCTGGGGCAGTCAAACAGAATATGAGGCACGGTTTCCTCTTCTTCCCCGCAGCGGGGGCCCCGTGAATTAAAATTTGGCCATAGTCATGAGAAGTATGAGCCAACAAGACAGGGTTGTCTAACCTTCACCCTTTCTTTTCTTAAACCAATAACTAATTCCTAATCGTGAACGTCAGTGTCGAGTATAAACAAGTTAAGTTAAAATACATTTACTTCTGCAGAGACTAAACTGTCAGCCTCACATTAAAGGGAACTTATACCTGCAGACGTACCTCATTGAACCAAATCGCGTCCAGAATAGTGACAGATCCTGCGATAACAGGCGAGTCGTTTAAAAACGCGGATATATGCACCATTCCCCTTATTGCCTTGTACGGTGGGACATGCACCCCCCCCCCCCCCCCCTAGTAAAACAAAATGCCCATTTAATGATCTTTTTGCGTCTCTATATTTGGCAACGTAAAACTTTACAAGGTTACAAAGACAGTTTCTGTGAAATGTTGTCTTTAAGTATATTCCACTTATATACATATTAAATACATTTTTGTCTTTTAAAAAAATGTGTAAATGTAGTAGTTATGTACTATGACAGAAGTTTCTTAACTTTGCAATGCAATTGTAAAAAAAAAATTACAAAAAATCTAAAACAGTTTGCATAAATGTGTTAAAAATATGGTAGATAGGTATCCCCCTTATTAAAAAGCCTCCCGTGTTTTTTACTATTAAAATTGAATAGTTGTAAAAGTGGTGTATTTTTATGAAAAAACTACTTGCATAGTTGATTTTAATAATTAGATTTTTCGCTTTCATAATAGAAAAAAGTAGCCGTTGCATCAAAACTTTAAATTGGTAAAATATTATGATGTCGGATTTTCACAATCTTTTCTAGTTCACGAGATCTAAACGGTACCGACGGACGGACGGACATTCCACACAAAACTAATAGCGTCTTTTCCCCTTTCTGGGGCCGCTAAAAATGTTCAATACTAGCTAAACTAAGCTAACGATGTTATGGTACTTCAGCACTTAAAGGGTAAATAGTCACTAAAAACACGCCATACATCAAACCGTTCCTCTTACTTACAGAAGGAACAGAGACTAGTGTTAACTTAATTTATTCCACTTCCTAGAAATTATTTTTTTTTTATTATTTGTGAACATATAATTTGAATTTGTTTCTTTTTTTTTTCTCTTCTTGAAAGGAGTCGCTGTTTTTAAAAAGACTTTTCTGATTAGGAAGAACGAGTCGAGCTCAGTTATACTGGCTGAATGTTTTAACTTAACGCATCTAAGATCAAAGCCTATATTTATACTAGGTCTGAGCACTGAGCTGTGACGTTGTAACCGGTCTGACGTCAAGACGTGCATCATGGCAACGAGCTATTGGTCTAAACTGGCCAAAGTTTGGACGGCGAAGGTCAGTGTTCAGACCTTCTATAACGACTGGTCTCGCTCGGAGTTCCCTTCCGTCAATCTTACAAATGATTGTAGCAATGTGTTAGGGTGGGATTGCAGCTCGTTGACTCCGGGGTAGACATAAGTTCCTCGAGTTCCCAGGTTCCCCACCTCAACAGTTTAAATCCAAGCAAATAATATCGGCATCGAGGCCGTGACTGGTCAACAATGAATACAGGTTTTTTCAATGTAACATGTAGTGAATACCAACAGTTGTTCAACGTGTACAATATTAATGACAACGTAAGTTAATGTACATTAGTTAACAACAAGATTGTACATTTAACAATTTAATGAATATATGATATGATGAGGCATACATTACGAATAATTATCTATAGCATTTACAAAGCAATTACAAATTACATTCAAAGGAATTATAGCACACCTTAATCTCGGTGCCATAGTCGATCAGGGCTCACAACGCCCAACCCAACGCCACGGGCAATAGTCAACTACCAAGCCTACAACTCAGACTCGACTCCAGCAGAGTCCCAAGCCTGTGTCCCTAGATAAGAAAACTACAAACTCTTTTGATACTGCCATTCACACGATTATAAAAGAAACGATTTTAGATCTACGCCATTTAGAAGGCAGTCAACTAAACAAACTTACCCACTAGTGGGGGAGACCACCACACAGAGAACTCCACCTCAAGGCAAAACAAGAGAACAATGACACCAGTATAGCGCGTCCTTAGGAACAGAAACGTACGAAACCTTATGGTGCTCAAAAGAAAATACCTAACAAGATGCGCACGACACTGTGGTTATTTTTTTTTTTCCTTTAAAGTTAAAATAATTGAGTAAAAATATCCCATTCAGCCTTTCTCGAAAAACAACAAAGTAATTGAACTTGAACTTATGAAGGGGGCTCGAGGTTTGACACCCGACTCGAGCAGAGTTGTGTTTACTGAGCGCCGGGCAGCACGAAAAAACCTTCTCCTAGGTACCCCCTCCCCTCGCTGATCCACAAATGAGAAAGGACCATAGCGCTCTAAGCATGCTGTAAGCATGAAAGTAGCCCAACACGACACATTAGTGCGCATTGGGCTTCTATACAGCATAACACTATCTGTAGGCCTAACATAGGTAGCCGCTAATTTCATCATAGATTTGAGACAGTGACCTAAGCCAGTTCAATTCTATGCTGTAGACTGACTTTCTCTACGAAATGGACCCGATTAAAAAAAACATCAAAATTAAAGTGTAAGTAGTCTGGGAAAAGCTACGAATCGTTCACTTTACGTTGTTTTAAATAAAGAAAGTTGAACTAATGCAGAATTTAACATCTACCCTTGAAGATTCTAATTCTACTTCCTTTTTGAAGGAGTCTGTGATGCACAGAATGTAATATTCCAGTTAAGTGCCCGTCTCTTTGTCACTGCTTTTTTTTTTTTTTCTTTTTTTTTGACACATGCCTGGACGCACGCTGAAAATTGCCAGCAATCAAATCACTATGTTGTCGTCATTTAAATCTCTTTTTTTATTTTCACCCACTCTCTTTCTCTGTATATATATATATATATGTGTGTGCGTGTGTCTGTGTGTAGGCTATATAATGCACAATTGTTAAATATTTTACTTTTACATAAGTAAACAAATATTGAAATCAAGACCTACTTATCATATAATAGTTTTTTAAGAGCGGTTTCGCCGGGCTTAGTATCTAAGCCACATGGGTAGGCAGTTTGGTGGACTTAGTTGATCCACAAATGAGATCTGACCATAGCGCTCTAAGCATGCTATAAGCATGAAAGTAACCGAACACAACAGATTAGTACGCATTTGGCTTCTATACAACAAACGCAAAACGCTGGCCCAAAACTGACTCTAGTGTAGACTCAATCTACAATTACATTATTTATTTATCTTTAGAAACGCAAGGAAGACAACTTGAAAGGTCAAATCTAATACTCTATGGCAGTGAAACAACTGTCATATGCCGTAATTCCTTACATACTCATCCTAATCAGGGACAGAGACGAACCTCAAAGAAAGTTACATCAGCAAATAAACAAATAACAAACAAATAACAAACAAACATCCATAAACTAAAATGCAAGACATCAAATGAAATGCATTTTAAAATTGTGCACCAAACAGGAATTGATGCTAGAGTAATATAACCTACGCGCCGACATTGCCCTTCACGCTCCAAGACTATTAGTATTAAGTAAGGACAAGTTGCCTTATCTCAAAGTAATAGAACATCAAGAAAGATCTTAAGGCATTTACAACATGTCGTTCGGCTATAAATATTGTTTTTTTTTTAAAATCATTCAACCAAAACTAACTACTTTGAATAAAATTCAACGATGATGCCTTGTACTAAAGCATCTACACTACACAATTAACGTTACAGAACAATTACAATCAATCTATCTACCATATTTAAAATGATTTATCACAAAATGAATGTTGATACTAACAATAAGTGAATGCTGGTAACATAATATCATATAACAAATAATGCAGACATTTTCATAAAATAATGTACACATTGAAAAATTGAGATAAGAAATATACGTACACGAAAATACATTAGTATTAAGCATATGTAGTTACAAATATAACAATCTTTTGTTAGTTTTGAGCACCTCTTAGCTAGCAGTTTCTCCACTTCTTCGACGTCCACCACATAGAAGGACTAGTATTGTAATGTCATTGTCCAGTCTGTGATGCGCTTCCTGGGCATCTCTGTTTTCACCTCCCTTGATCTTCGCGCCAGGCCTTTTCCTATCGCTCATGTTGCTCTTTCTTTGACCTCTCCTCGCGTTCAAGTCTGGCCGCCATCTTTGTCTTCAATCTCCTCGCGTTCATATTGTCTTTATTTGCATATTTCTGACAAGTACGGTAACTGTGGCTACATGCGATACAATTATTGATACTTTTGCGAGCAAGAAAGCAAGATACATTCATTTAAAGAATCATTTTATTAAATTGATTTTGTTGCCAATTAGCAATACATGTACTTTAACCGTGAATTCATCATTAGTTCAGAAAAAAAATGTCTTTTCGATACTTTATTTCGTTGTTTTTTTTTAAAGAAAGGGGGCGTCGTGAGGAGCTGCCGCATGGGGTATCATATACCTTAGCTACGACACACTGATGACAAAACACGAAACGATCTAAAAATTAACCAATTAGTTAATCAATTTGTTCTTTTTTTTAATTAATTTTCTGTTTTCATTAAGGAAAGGGACTTAAACCTTTTCAAATCAATGAAAGTAGTTAGCGGTTAGCTCCCTTATTCTTTCCTCTCCCCCCTTTCTTTTTAAAAAAATCTTTTTTTTTTTCTAGTGCTTGTTTAAAAATATTTGCCAACATCCTGTTTGCTTGTTACCTTACATTAAGACTACTGGTAGAAGAAATCTTTGCCTAATATTCGGTATGAAATGATTACACTCGTAGACTCGTTTATCTTTTCTTTCTCAAAAAAGAAAGACTGCCTACTTTATACAAAAAAAAAAAAAAAATATTTTACTAGGGCTTTTTTTTATAAAGAAGAAGCTAAAAATATATATATAACATTTCCAAAAGAAATGTCATGAAAAGCTAACAGAAATTTTTTTCCAAAAAAACAAACAAACAAAAAACGCTCTGTTACCTCTCATCCATATTTTAAATTGTATAAAGAAGATGTATCTTTTTAAAAAGTATTTTATGCTTTTGTGTCCAATAGCCTATTTTCTCAAAGAAAAAAAAAAAGAAAAACATTGTTTTTATTTCATTTAATGTGTTTTCTAACCAATTGAAACTGACCACTTAATCGTCATGTATTAGGAGAAAACATATAAGATGATTAATAACGCTGTCAGAAGTGTTAACTGTCTCTATATAAATTCCGCATGAGCCGTTAATTTCTGTCTTAAAAGATATTTATGTCTTCTACTCAGAAATCGAATTAGATATATATACATATATATATATAGAGAGAGTGATACAAACAAAAAGGGCAATTAAACATACACCAAAACTCAAGTTGTTGAGTCACAGTATGTTAATCCTGTTCAACGAATAATGATGTCAATAATATCCTCGGTGTCAGTACTCCAAATTTTCTGTTCTCATTCTTGCTCTTTCGGCACGCATTCACACCATTTCACATTCACACCATTTCACATTCACACCATTTCACATTCACACCATTTTACATTCACACCATTTCACATTCACACCATTTTACATTCACACCATTTTACATTCACACCATTTTACATTCACACCATTTCACATTCACACCATTTTACATTCACACCATTTCACATTCACACCATTTTACATTCACACCATTTCACATTCACACCATTTTACATTCAGACCATTTCACATTCACACCATTTTACATTCACACCATTTTACATTCACACCATTTCACATTCACACCATTTCACATTCACACCATTTTACATTCACACCATTTTACATTCACACCATTTTACATTCACACCATTTTACATTCACACCATTTTACATTCACACCATTTCACATTCACACCATTTTACATTCACACCATTTCACATTCACACCATTTTACATTCACACCATTTTACATTCACACCATTTCACATTCACACCATTTTACATTCACACCATTTTACATTCACACCATTTCACATTCACAGCATTTTACATTCACACCATTTTACATTCACACCATTTTATATTCATACCATTTTACAATCACCATTTAACAATCACACAATTTTACATTCACACCATTTTATATTCATACCATTTTACAATCACCATTTCACATTCACACCATTTCACATTCACACCATTTCACATTCACACCATTTCACATTCACATCATTTGACATTCACACCATTTTACATTCACACCATTTTACATTCACACCATTTCACATTCACACCATTTTACATTTACACCATTTCACATTCACACCTATTTACATTCACACCATTTCACATTCACACCATTTCACATTCACACCATTTCACATTCACACCATTTTACATTCTCACCATTTTACAATCACACCATTTTACATTCACACCATTTCACATTTACACCATTTTACATTCACACCATTTCACATTCACACCATTTTACATTCACACCATTTCACATTCACACCATTTTACATTCACACCATTTCACATTCACACCATTTTACATTCACACCATTTTACATTAACACCATTTTACATTTACACCATTTTACATTCACACCATTTTACATTCACACTATTTCACATTCACACCATTTCACATTCACACCATTTTACATTCACACCATTTTACATTCACACCATTTTACATTCACACCATTTTACATTCACACCATTTTACATTCACACCATTTTACATTCACACCATTTTACAATCACACCATTTTACAATCACACCATTTTACATTCACACCATGCTACCTACGTAACTTTCCCCCCTTCCTCGCCCTTTCGATGTATATTGAACGTCCATAAATCCGTTTACTAAACATTGCAATAAGCAGTTTGAAATTCTGAATCCTTAATAACACGAGCTAAGAAATGCAAGAATCCTAACAATATGCATATTAATAATATTATTATCTCATTAACATTTATATTCGTCTATTAAGCCTGTACAAATCATAATTATGTTTAAGTGTTACATAGAAATGAGGTTGCTTGTAAGAGCACCCCATGTTGCATAATAATGGTGATTGATTCTAAACGGCACCCGATTCTACATAGCAAAATTTGTACCCTTGAGTATTTCTTATTAGCGGGTATAGCTAAAAAGATTCAATGAGACTTATAGATTTAGGTATTAGGTATTTTAGATCAACAGATCAGTGTCAAAGGTGTGCTGGCACGTTATCCAGTGGCATATAGCCCCTACTTGCATTTCCTAGGTTATTAAGTATAACCTCTAGGTAGACAATTAAACTAATATATCTGTGAAAGGAATAAACGAAGTCTCAAGTAAACATATATACAAATAGTTTATTTACAAAAAAAAAGGATAAATAAATTTGCAAATTAAAGTGGCCGTCAACTCGCGGGCCTTCTCAACACAAAATAAACAAAAGTTACACGTTCACAAATAGTATGGCAAACCGCCCTGGTAATATGTTACAACTAAATCAGTGACGTAGCTAGAGTATATGATGCCTGGTGCGGTACCTCATCTTGATGCCCCCCCCCCAAATAAAAAAACAACAACTAACTAATTAATAACATTGCAAAACCTTACTTTTTTTTTTCAAAACTATATGTATTCATTAATCAAATATTGTTATTTTTTCATGACCTTAATGACCTTTCATGACCGCAGCATTATCATAGCCTTGACTCCTGCAGTCCATTATGTTTAAGCCATCCAAACGCAATTTCTCTAGAATAATCTCAGCGATTCCAGCAGCATACTTGTCCTTTGTGTCGATCTAGTCAACAAAAGATTCACGAACCTGCACCCCGTCATTATCCATGACAACGTACCGTAAAATTTGGGAAGTTTGATCCAGCTTTGAGATGTCAGGTGTACTGTCAAAAATAATAAAGAAATATTTGGCTTGTTTTACTTTGCTGTATGATTTGTTTTTTAGCGTGATCCCCCAATATTGTAATAAATTCATTTTGTATTTGTGGAGACATGTATGTATTCGGTCTGGAGCAAAGCTTAGTTCGAAGCACATGCTCCCTCAAGAGTGGATCGTACTTTGATAGTAATTTTACTAACTCTCCAGGTTTTCGTCTCTTGTATAATCAAATCTTGGGCCTTGTTGTCAATATTGTTCCCTACTCTCAGGCAAACTTCAAGTTCCCTCCAAGCAAGCGATGACTGAATGTGAGCTCTGCTGGTCTCATGCTTTTCTATTTTTGGGGATAACCTCCACCACTCATTGAATCCATCTTTGGATTTAAATGAAGATTTGGTACTTCATCTTGTTGAGAAGAGTGTGCAGGGGAAGCAAAATAAGGATTTTTTTTTTGGCGAATAAAACATCCACTTTCTAAGAACGCCGTTTGACATTTGCCGGAAAAAACAAGCCTTTGAAAGCTTTCTAGCCTTTCCTTTTGCTGATTCTTGATGTCTATAAGCCTCTCTGAATTGACTGTCCATACGCTGAACTGTTTCAGATCCTTGAGTGAGAAGGTTTATGCGAATATTATCTGTGATGACATCAGGCCAATCTCCAATGTCGTTCAGTCTAGAGTTTATTTCTGTATTGTTTACACTGTCTGATGGTTCAGCTTCTTCAGTATGAATTTTCGAGGACATGCTGGTGTGCTGTCCTTTAGTCTCTAGAACCTGAGGTATTGAAGTATTTTCTTCTTTTCACGATGTCGGCCTCATAATTTTTTTCTGGATTCAATGACAACCGTCTCATCTTGCTTTGTTGCTTTTAATTGTTCAGTTAATTCATAGCCATTAACATCTCGCCTATAGTCGGTGGACTCTGGCAATGATGTGACTTGAAATTGTCTCGATGCTTTTTTAGACTTTAGAAATTTAAGAAACGCACCTCACTGCGATCAAAGAAACTGCTTTATGCGGATGATATTGTCCTCTGGTCAACCGGCAATAAAGCTGACCAAATACAGGCGGCATTACAAGCAGACCTCCAAACCATCTCCTCGTATTGCGACAAATGACAGATTCAGATAAACGTTGCCAAAACAACCTGGTCCCAGTTCAGCCTAGGGATCGACATTCTTAAGGCTCAATTCGAGCTTCAACTCGGTGAGCTGCGACACCAACGTGAAAACACGTCAAATATCTAGGGGTAACCCTGGATAGAAAGTTGTCAATGCTCCAGCACGTCCAGGAAGTTGAAAGAAAAGCCTCGGAGAAGTTAGCGTTACTAAGAAAGCTGGCCAGCACAAAGTGGGGTGCCAAAGCTTACATGCTACGCACATTGTACTTAGGGGCAGTCAGATCACAAATTGAGTACAGTTTAAGTTGATGCTTGTAGAACTGCCCTCGAATCACTCGACCGAGTACAATCACAGGCACTAAGGTTCATTTGTGGCACCTTTCGGACAAGCCCAACGAACGCTGCTGAAATCTTAACAAACGTGGCCCCTTTACATTTAAGGAGGGAGAGGGCGGTACTTACAGCCTATGAGCGCAATAAAAGGGGCGACTCTAGGCTACCCATCTCAATATTAGTGCGACAGTGGAGAGAGAGGAACCGCATAAAATGCGATCGTTCCTCCACATTGCGGCCGATTTGTCAAAATCAGCTGGGCTCTCCACTGACAGAATCCCAATTAGAATAATTAGTACTTGCCCTCGTGGAGGAGAAGCCGGCCCCACAAATAAGCATGTCACGTATAGGGCAAGAGGGAGCCACCAAGAGGCGATAAACACCTGCCATACTCCAAAACTTGGCATCAGCTACACTAAAGTCCTACCCATCAGATGCTATTTTCTGTTATATCAATGGGTTGGTAATGAGGGACCCCGATAGATCTGGGTATGGGGCCCTTATAGTCTACCCAGACCGGACAGAACCAGAGATGCCGATTTCTCCCTCTGAGCTTAAAAGGGATTTGAGGCGCCAGCCAGACTAGTCGTTTGAGCATTGTTCATCATTTTGTTTACGTTACAGTATTACAATTAATTAGTTAGTTAAAAAAACCTCGTAGAAAACAAAGATTATCTTATTTAAAAATATTGACATTACAATAGAATTATTTCCAAACTTAAACTATAAAGAATCATAAAGAAATGAATAAAATAAGACAATTGTTTAGAGCTAGAGTTTAGAGATATATTTGTAAACTCAATATCTAGATTAAACCAATGGACTAAACAATGAAGTAAAAAAAGGTTGGTCTATCTTCTTCTTCTTCTTTATATTACAGAGCATTGATCAGTATAGTAACAACATGTACCGTATGTCCAAAATAAATCTAGTAAATTAGATTCAAACTGTTCTATAGCTTACATTGTATGGAAGAAATAGTCAAAGAGATGAAACAAAATAGCGACATAACTAGTTTATAAATCGTTAGTTCATGTTTAAAATACAGTAGTTTAAGTTTGTTCGTGTCCATACAATTAGTCGTTTTTACTGAAAAGCTCAGGGAAATAGGAAATTAATACACACTGGGGGAATTTTGGTGTCCCTCTCCACTTGGTGCCCTGTGCGGCCCGCACCACCCGCACATTGGTAGCTACTCCACTGAACTAAATACATTATCTATTGTCAAATTCGGGAAATCACACATCATTGTAAACAAAAATGAAAGTCAAAGGCCTAAGGTCAAAACAAGACAACTTTTGGCCACTCTGGGGTCACAGGCTTCAGGCTCACACAGCCACTTTGAGCTCATCTAAATAAAAGGGTCATGATGAACTAAAAGCTTCAGAAAAAAACCTATAAGCTTCATGGAATCCCAAGTATAGCCATCCGTTCGGTAAAGCCTATCTGATGATTTAATATAAAGATGAATCCATCAGAGATAAAACTAAGAAATGTGTTTCGTTTGGGAGTAACCCAGGATGCATAACATCAGGGTAAAATATACTGCCTGGAAATCAATTTAGGCTATATCTACTAATTTATCATACTATATAAAATGCAATAACGATTAAACACATACTTAGCACAAAGATCTCCAGAGCAGGGCACACTTCACCCGAGTTCCCCTAGACACACGACCATTATCTTACGACTAATAAAATATACAGTTTTCAGGTCCAGTGGTCAAGCTGGTAACTTAAGAGCAAGTGGCAACTAAACACGGTCTACATGCCCTTATATAAACCTCTTAAGAGGAATCACACCTGATTTTACAATTATGCTTATTATGTCACAATAAGCACATATACGTTGTTTTTTTGGTTTTTTTTATATCCTCATCTCATTGTTTCTTATAGCAACCAAATGACCCTGCAAATGACCAGCTAAACACATTTCTAATACCGATTTAAAAAAAAAAAGGCTATTTTCTTTTTAGTATTATCTTATTATTATCTACATAATAATTCCAGTCTTTACCTATCTTTTAGGTATTTCTACCAAACCATTTCGATAGTTTTGTTCTCACAGATGTGATTTTAATAGAATCAATATAATCAAACAAAACAAATAACATAGCACAGAATGCACGTCTCTACTTTCTTCTTGTACGCTTTTACATTGCCTGTCTAACAGTTACAAAACTAATATAATTAATTAATAAATAATAATTATATTTATCTCTATCCATATTCTTGTAATTTTTTTACCACCAGCTCTCAATTTTCTTGTATTATTCTCACTGCCTTTGCGGTTGACCATACGACCAAAAGCTTCCTATTCCAGACGTTGACCTTTCAAGCTCTCCTTGGGCTAGTCCCATTTACTTGATAATACGACCCAAAGTTACCTCCTCCGGACGTTGGCCTTTCAAGCTCTCCGTGGGCTAATCCCATTTGCTGTCGTATATCATATGATATTCTGAGACTTTAGTACAATCTGAGGAGAGGTATCCCTCGAAAATCTCCTCGATATATGTAACTATCAACGATTCAAACTTTTTTAAATCACTGTAAAGAATTAGATATAAATGTGGGATATTTAGGGCGTCTCTTAGTTTATATAGCTCCAACTGAGTACTTGTCATTTGTTGGAAAAACGTAAAGGCGGTTGGTCATTTGCTAGCCATATGACACCCTCGTTAACAGTGGGCCTCGGAAATGTAAGCTATGTATTTCCATAGCAAATGTTGAAGCTACCCTTTATATATATATTTTGGTATTTTCATTTCTGTCTGTCTATCTATCTATCTATCTATCTATCTATCTATCTATCTATCTATCTATCTATCTGTCTGTCTGTCTGTCTGTCTGTCTGTCTGTCTGTCTGTCTGTCTATCTAGTACTAAAAAGGAGAAACATTGAAAACTAAGGAATTAAAATTAATATTACATTCAACTTTGTGTACAAGATTATTATGCAATAGTATTAGGTAAGACTTTAAAAAATGGCACCTCATATATTGCATATGGACTTATGGATTCAAAGTGTGTCTGTTCCATATAGATTATTGTGTTCTTTATGATTATCAATTTCACCAGTTTCTGGTTGATTTTATTACGTTCATCTCTTAGCTTTACAACTAGGCTAACAAATGGCATGCATTTGAAATTTCAAGATCTTTTATATGTCATTATCAATGTTACCTAACCAGCTAGTTTAGTCAATTAACAATTAGATTAAGACATGTCTTGCTCTTTAATTAAGACCTATTTAATATTAAACCAGGTTTAAAAACAGTTTTTTTCATTGCATAAGCTGTAATATTTAAACACTTGTGTCCCTTCTGTGTAAAGTATTAAGATTTAAACAGGTGTGTCCTTTGTGATAGTATTAAGATTTAAACAGGTGTGTCCCTTGTGAAAATATTAAGATTGAAACAGGTGTGTCCCTTGTGAAAGTATTACGTCTAATTAGATCTAAATAATTATGTGCATACTTTTCTAGATCATGGTGACATCACTCAGGTTGGAATAATCTCATTCATATTGACATTTATGTACTTTATATGGTTCTCCTTGTCATTCTTTCTATTGACATTCTTTCTACTTGACATTCTTTCTACTTGACATTCTTTCTACTTGACATTCTTTCTACTTGACATTCTTTCTGCTTGACATACGTTGTGGTTGACATTCTTTGTATTAACATTCTTTCTACTTGACATTCTTTCTACTTGACATTCTTTCTGCTTGACATTCTTTGTGCTTGACATTCTTTCTACTTGACATTCTTTCTACTTGACATTCTTTCTACTAGACATTCTTTCTACTTGACATTCTTTCTACTTGACATTCTTTCTACTTGCTGTTATTTTTCTTTTAAATCTCTAACAAGCTCATTTAATTTTTCTTTACTCTCATTAATTGTTAAATCAATGTTGTCAGAAAATTGTTGTCTGGAAAGACAACGACAATTCAGTTTATTAATTTTGATTACATTCAACAAGCTTTAATGTACAATTCAATTTACAAAGCAAGATTATCGATGATGTATACATTATATCATTCCATTAAATGTACAGTTTAATTGACCTATTTAGAACTATAATAGCTATCTCTGTTGTAGAATTGTCCGTCTCCATTCGATTTAGTTTAGTATATTTACAATTATAAAACTTTATTTACAGTAACGTTTTTCTTTAATATTTCAAACTTATATCCTGAAAATATGCAGTGAGACTAGCTTGGAATTTAAAAGGAATCAGTTGGAATCCTTAAAAAAACACTTCTTTTTTTCTTTTAATTTCTAAGCTCAATTTGAGACATTAGTACACATCGTATTGATGTGAAAGACTATTGTATGTAATATAATTTGACTGTTGTGTGTAATACATGGGTCAAAGAAACTATTATGGCCATATTGGACTAATTTGACAATGTCTTTCAATTTTAAAACTGATCCTGGTCAAGTAGTTGTGACTGCTACAACTATATTTACTTAAATTAACTTAATGGTTACGCATATGGTTTGGAATTGGTCCCAACAGAGATCTTCCCAAGCTGATACGTACTTTGGTTTTTATCTATTTGTATCATTTTATGGTTTATTTCCTCATTTTGTTTGGCGTAAAAGGCCACAACTGACCCTAATTTGTTATTGGTCACCTGCAAAAGTTCTTCACTGAAATAATACTGCAACAAGAAAATAAAAACAAAGATATATCCTGCTAGTCGACCGGCGGCGTAGCATACGCCGCTATTTTGCATGGCCTCATTTTGCATGCACTGCAACAGCAGTGGGCCCGCACTTTCATAGGACCCGCGCTAAATTCAAGTTGTCTAAAGTATTAAATTAAACCATTTTATAACTTGAAACGGATTTCTCTCGCCCTCCTGTCGATTTTTAATAATGACAGACATTCCACACAAAACTAATAGCTTCTTTTCACCTTTTCGGAGGCCGCTTAAACAAATGAAAAAAAAAAAAGAACCAAATATATGTTTCTGGTTCGCCCAAATTCATCTTGATTATCCCAAGATGGAATAAAAAAAAATCTTATTTCACGATATCGTCGAGGTTGTCTTTCATGCTAACATTTTGATGTTTTGAAATAATGCTTCGTTTCACATGACTACTGGTACAGCTGCTGGATGAAGTCCCTTTATTTTTCTCGTTGAATGTAAGTATCATATTATGACTTGAAATAATCACCTTTTTTTATTTAACACGTTTTGTGTATAAGTCTAACTCTTAAATCATTTACGGTATTACATGATAACTGCTCACAAATACATTGGTGCATGTCTTTTTAAATATAGAAAATTTCTCTAGCTACCAAGTAGTTGTTGAGCTCCATTTTTAACCCAATCAATACATTAATTTATTTAATAAAGAGATATAAGTAAAAGTAAAGTTCCCCTTTCAGACCTTGTGGTCTATAGGGCAGATGATGTAAAGGCCTACGGTTAACGAGGGTGTCATGTGGCCAGCACAACGACTAACCGCCTTTACTTTTCCCTAACTTATGTCAGGTACCCATTAGAGCTGGGTGGACTCAGAGGCGCCCGAAGATCCCGAAATTAAAAAACCCAGTCCTCACCAGAATTCGAACCCAGGTCCCCGTTTTACCGCTCAGCCACCGCGCCTCCAATAAAGAGATATAGATAAAATCTAAATGGTAAACAATTTTCAGGCGCCTTGAGCCTACCTTTTTCTTAAAGCGCTGTCTAAATAATAATAATAATATTTTTTAAAATACTTTACAAGTTTTTTTTTTAAACAACATATTTCTCTTAACAGGACGTCTTTTTACTGTTTACCAATCGATGAACTATATACATTTGGCTATCACAATATTTAACGCACTAAAATATGTAAGTAATATAAGTATGATTATATTTAAAGGCTCTCTTAAGCCTTTTTCACCCAAAACTACAATATTTGTATCTATAAAATGTATATATATAAAATATTCTGGATATTATCTATAAAATTGTAGTTGTTTTTTGAGGCTTTTGATGCGGTACATCCACAAGGACCGACCTTACAAAAGTGACATATAAGGTTCAGCGCTTCATTGCAATGTATCAAACACT
The DNA here is from genome assembly GCA_030265305.1 of Biomphalaria pfeifferi. NCBI lineage: Eukaryota > Metazoa > Mollusca > Gastropoda > Planorbidae > Biomphalaria > Biomphalaria pfeifferi. Next base: position 1,720,786 of record JASAOG010000034.1, read on the forward strand.
TCTCCTAACTGAGCTCGTAGAGGGTTGCTCCACTGTTTCTGTGTCTCCCTGACAGTCTTGATATTAGGAATGAAAGTTTGTACGGACAATTTTGAACTAAAACTGCACAATGACCGGATGTGAAACTTGCTCGCATTGCTTAACTCTTTTGTTTTTTACTTACCCCACTTATCGAGCTTACTTGGGCGATGAGACTTCCTGTCTTTCAAGACTGCACTTATCCCAGTCTTTGTTCCATTTTCAACTTTTCCCCTCACGAATCGTTGCTTGTGCAATTGTAGTGGGTCAAGATGTGTCCCACCTTTTCCAAACAGTCTGCTCATTTTCCGACCTTTTTTTTTCGCATTATTATAAATCCATTACGTTTTAAGTGTTTTAGAAGAAAATAAAGTGAACCTCGCGAGTGACAGTGTCTTTTAAAAATTGTTTTTATAGGTATTACAATTTAAAAAACATTTTACTGTTATTATCATTGTGAATTATATATGTATATGCCTTGGTATTGATTATACTGTGTTATTACGTATTCTGTTTGTGAGTGTATTATTTAGTTTATATTTATCTTAAGGTCCAAGGTTACTTTTACAGACACACTATAGTTTACACAGTGTTAAATAGCTAAATAGTAAATAGGTAGACGGATAATTATTAACAATTGTATAACATACTAAATACGATAATGAATTTATATCCAAGATACAAGACATATCAACACGATATTAGCTGTACAAAGAATTTTCATCGAAGGCAGTCGTAAGGAAAAATCACAATAAATACATGCGATATTTTTTTTATAATTACCAAGCTTGTATTTCATGTAATTGTATCAATTAAATGATTAAATAAATACAAATACTAACTGACCCATATATATTAGTTATAGTCAGAGCGATCTCGCCCATAGAACCAGCAATTTTCCCTTCTCCACGCATTTAATCTAAGTCTAGACCAGTGATTCCCAAAATGGTCTACATAGACCCCCAGGGGTCTACGAAGACTTCCAAGGGGTCTACGGAAGTGAAAAAATAAATTGGGGGTCTATGGTCTGTTAATGGGGGTCTACGAAGGCGAATCTCATTGAAGCATGACCATTCATGACATTGACTCGTTCACACATGATTTGTACCTTAGTTAATCCTTTGAATTTCAACCCTGTTAGTGGAATGATTTTTTTTTTATTTAAAAATTTTAACGTATTATTTTAAATACCTTAATTGTGTCTACATGAAAGTAATCATTGACATGGCCGAGTCTATAAAATGAAATGTTGACCGTAAATTGTTGGTTATTAAAAATTTAGCTTCATTCTTTCTTTGTTGAACAACTAGTGCATTTGTTCTTTATTTTTATGTCACAAAGTTTGAAGCTATGTCGCTATGAAACCATCGAAGCTGGAACATCGAGAAAAGTCAACATGAAATAAAATAGATTAAGATTTGAAATACTTTTGAAAACTTTTAAATTCAGAATTAAGCCACAAGTAGAAAAATGTTGATTCAACATCATAGAAGAGAACTGGTTTGTGAGCGTCTTACAATATATTTACTTAGGCTTATATCAAACTCTAAAAAACTGCACACTATAAGCAAAATATTGACTTTGCCAACCATTGAAGAGGTTTTGCTATCTGTTTTACACAATCCTATATCGGATATAATTAAAAATTCCTCTAAGCAACAATACAGTTCAAAGGTGTAATGGTGAAATGAGTTTTGGACAATGAATGGTTATCGTGTTATTACGATTTACTTTTTCAAAAAGCTGGACTAGTTAACCTTACCTGATAATGTAGTGGTATTATTATATTTTTGTTATGAATCAAGTAATTCATAAAGAATTACTTTTTGCCTGAAATTTTGATCAATTGCTCCTTCATACTGAAGTATGATAGTTGTCGAAAGGCTTATCTTTGACAATATTTCTTTCTGAGTTCTTGGTTGCTAAGATCCTATTTAAAAACACAGAAATTAAACGGTAATCGGACCAAGTCTATTTAACCGACTTGTTTCATAAATTTAATGAGGTTATGCAGCTACAATGTGATAACCTAAATTTGATCAACACGAAGGCATAATCTCAGTGTTTCATGTGAGGATTAAATTAATGAAGAATACAATGACAATGATAAATTTTCTTACTTTCCAAATTTCAATCAGTCAGACATCATCTAATCGAGAAGATAGAATGTTAACCCGAACTACATTGAAGCCCAAGATTGACATTTTATTATCAAAGCTGCCCACCAATAGGCGTTTTTTGTTGTGGTTGTTGTTTAGTTATTTCTTGTAATGCATATTAAATTTTATTTTGCTTTATTTTGCTTTGAATGTCATCAATAAATATATATCGCATAGTAATCAGTGAGAAAAGCACATCTGAAGTTAATGAATTTTCAAAAAAAAAAATGCTGGGGGTCTACCGAAAACTTAAAAACATGGCAAGGATTTACAAGACAAAAAAGTTTGGGAACCACTGATCTAAACGAACGGCTAGTGCCGATACAGTTTGAATTAAGTGGTGTTCCAGACACAATGTATAGCACTGTTTGCTGCAAGCTGTCAGCTGGACGTGTCGCCAGCTCCTGATTTCTTTTCAGAGTTGACTCCAAAGCCTTTCCAAATTTTAGGTTTGGGTTAAGCTGTAAGACAGCAGTGGTTTGAATCCATTGTTGTCGTTTTTTTCTCTACTACGTGGGAAGTCATTCAAGACTAAGAAGACCCTTCTAGACTCTCCTAGTTTTACACTGTATACCTTTTAAAATATAAAACTAAAGATTGAAGATATTCCCATTCCATTCCATTGGCCTCCTTCAGCCGTAGAACGACTATGGTTCATTTCAGAGCACACTTCCTAATGTGGCTGTGGAGCCCTATTTTGGAGAGACACTCCCGTCCACAGATAGCGCAGGTTAAGGTGGCTTCTGCTTCGGTGGTAGAGGACCTGACCGTTTTTCGGATTGTACGTTTTTCTTCCTGAGCTGAGACCCATGTACTTTCACTGTCCATAGCTTTTTGGTCACTGTCTCTCTCCATCTGTTGCGGTCTAGAGCTATGTCTTCCCAATTGTCAGTATTGATGTTCATATGTATTGATGAAGATATTAATATAACAGTAAAATAATTTATAAAAAATAAAACTTATCTTTTCAAGATATTCATTGTCTCAACGAAGATCTACTTCTTTAAGTTTGCCCAAAATTAATTACTTATCAGCTTAGCTCAAGTATCTTAACAGCCTTTACACTATAATGTCCCTAAGTCGAACCCCAACACTGACTATAAAGGTACGACACTGGCATCGATACCCATATTTAGACATTAAACTCCAACTCCAATGAATCTAATAACAGGATCCTTAAACTGGCAACTTTTTCCAAATGTAACAAATAATCAAATTATAGGATCCTCAAAGTGCCATCCTAATAAAATAAAACAAAACCTTAGCTTCCAGTGCTAAAGTATAAAATACGAAGCGACGAGGTCTAGCTAGATACCAAGATAAGTAATGAATAAAATATGATACTTAATTTATATTGGGTCAAAGTTGTCCAGATCAAACAAAAGATTAAAGCAGTAAAACCTCTGTTGCACGGTACGTAAAATCCTCTAAATCATTCCAGGACAAGTGAAACTACTTGCGCTATAAATACGTATTTCACAAGACAGTCTCTAAAGTAACAAGTAAGACAGCAAGAGCAATGATCGTCAAATCGGTCAAATCCATCAGTGACGTCACTTCAATAAGGAATTACTTAGAGCGCATGAAAAAGGAATTTCCGAAAAAAACAAAATAGCAAATTCTCTGCAAATTTAAAATTGTGATGGTGTCTTCTATTTGGCCTTTATCGTTTTAAACTTAATAACGATATATTGGTTCTACTTTTAGTTTTATGTAGCTGAATGTTTAAAATCTTTTATCGGCATAGAAACTTCTGGCCCAGAAAGTTACGAAAAACATTCACTTTATGAATTGAAGGAATTAAAATCCACTTTTTATTCTAAAAAAAAACTATATAAAAGTTTAAAATGCAAAAAAAAAAAAAAATTTCGGTGCAGAGTAGCACGTGCGATAGTTACGTATGACGTAATTACACTTGAGAAATGTAGCGTCATCGTGTCATAGCAACCAAAGCTATTAATATCGTGAAAGCAATAATTTGATATTTCTATAATATTTTGCTGTTGGTCGGTTGCTGGTTTATCCATACAGCTAACAAACTATATTGATATAGGCAAATTACATTCTTATGTTATATATCTAAATAAGCTAAAGCAGACTTTTTTAACAATAAAACATAATGAAACTTTAATTAATAAATATATAAAAAGATTCCACTTGAAATAAGCAACACATATAAAATGTAGTAAAAGTGACACTTTAGGGCCATGCGGTCTTTAGGACAGATGTTTCTTTGGCTAATGGTTAACGAGCATGGTGTCATGTGGCCAGCACAACGACCAACCGCCTCTACTTTCCCCAACTTAAGTCAGGCACCCATTCAAATTGGGTGACTCAAGGACGCCCTAAAAAAATATAAAAAATCCCACTTTCACACCCAGGACCCCACGTTCGGAAGTCGAGCGCTTAACCACTAAGCCTCTGGACTCCCAAATATCACTCAATGAAAAATCAAACAAAAAATCGAAATGTTTATTTACTTGCGTCTCAGATTCGTCTCCCACGTGACTTCACTTAACATCAGTTATAACAGACCTTCATCAGGAACCCGCCAGCCAAATACAATCGATAACCTTTCATCGTTGTTATATTGAAAGCACACATATAACACATTGCGGAATATTACACTTCAGGAAACTTCTAGATCGAAACTGGTTTTCTGGAACAATTATTTTTTAACTAAACAAACAACTTAATTAAATAACATCGGTCAAAATCTTATTTCTCTCTGGGACATCAATCAGCTTCCTCTCGGTTCTGGGCCAGTCTACCAACTGTCTCCATGTTTTGCCCATCTGCTAGTCATCTGATTCCAAGTATTCTAATAATTCTAGTTTAATAAAAAAAATTACCAAATAATACTAAAGCTTGTCTTCTAGTCCAAGGATTAATGAGGAATGCAGTATTTCCCTATATATTTTGCCACCTCAAGGGCAAACTAATCATCAAATAGAGTGTAAAGTAATAACCAAACAATGTTTGTCTTCTCTACATCCTCAGCATTTAACTTCCTCTCTGTTTCACCCATCTCTGTCTGTCCCTTGCTCAAAATGCTAAATCTAGCGCCCGTTTAGCATGCGCAATGCAGGACCATAACATTATAATAACAACAAAAGCGCAAAATAAAAATTTCGAATTCAATTTCTCATTCATTGTAATAAGTCACTTATTTTGTGTACATCATGCCTTTAATGACTGAGTTAAATAGTAGCACTGCAAGTACGAAGCTAAAGTAGACTACTGATTAAAACATTCAGTCATTGAGTTTATACAACTCATCTAATTTCAAGAAGAAGAAATACATCCTACAGTTTTACTCTCACAACTTTTCAAGGTCATTATAAGGTTTTCTAAAGTTAAAACCCTGATCTAATTTTGCATTCATTACAAAAAAAAAAGCCATAAAAGAGTTAGTTGCAATACATTTAGATTTAGATCGATATTTTTAAACGATTGCTCTCTGTCAAATGTCACGATTGCTTTCTGTCACAAAGATTTCTTATCGTTTCGGAGACTTTTCCATTTATTTAATTTGGTTTGAGTTCAATCATTTATAATATCCTCTTTTTAACTAGTAAAATATAATTTGAGAATAACTTTCTTTAATACTAAAACAAATTTATTGGATGGAATCTTATTAAAGAGTTTCCAAAATGTGTATTTCTCTTATGCTTAGACTTTTCATTGTTCCAAAGTGTTAGTTCATTCTGTTTTCTCAAATGTAAACTTTAATGTATGCTTCCATATCATTGGACTAAAAGATACGTTGAAATAACAACAGGTTACATTTTTGAGGCGCCTCCACTGATTCTATTTCAACTTAACCTCATGTGCCACAGAACATGGGCTCGCTTTCATTCAGCTTGAGACTTAATATGGATTTCATCGTCCATTCTTTTTTTATTTTTCGTTTTTCGTTGTCCACCCCATCAACTATTAATCTAATTTAGTGGTTCCCAAATATTTTTCTTTGCGGAACCCATCGCACATTCTGAGTATTTAGTGAAAAAACTTTGCTTATTTTTTTGGAAGAGAAATCAATTCGTGCGGTTACCTACTAATTCTTGTTCCAGTAGTTATTGCAATACATATTCAGATCTCTCAGAACACTAGGGTTCCGCGTAACAATGATCTAATTTAACGAATTTTTGCGTTTCACCTCTAAAAGCGGCGTTTGACAAATCAATCTGATTAAATAAATAAAGTTGAATAGTCGAATTTTACATTCTAAAAGATTCTTGATGATATTCGGTATCATAGTATTTTTTTCCACTCTAAAATACAAGGCTTAAATGAAATGGTCCGAGGTATTGTAGATTGTAAACAGCTTTTTATTCATTTTTTTAAAGTCTAGTTGCGATATAGGCACATTCGTTGGTGATGTTTTTTCCCTAAATGTATAAAAAAGACTCGGTCATGAAAACGATTACATAAAAACAATAGATGCTCCCATCAACTGGATACTATAAAGCATTGCAATCAATGAGGTAATCATTCCCAACACAACAGAATTAATGTAGCTCTTTAAATATCATTTAGACTTATGGAACGCCGGAAAGCCACATATGATCCGTTGACTTTATCTTCCTATTTCGCATAACTCCTTTAATTTAATTTTTTTTAGATGAGTTCCCCTTAGACTCTGCAATCTGCAAATTTTGTAAAGGTTTATCTGCTTCTGTTGCCCACAGATAATTGTACCCAATTAATGTCAGGTACCTATTAGAGCTGGGTGTACTCAGTAGCGTCCAAGGATCCCGAAATTAAACATTTCAATCTTCATCAGGAATCGAACGAACGGGACCCGGTTTGGAAGCAAAGGACAATGGCTTTCTTTTTCAATATGTTATAATTTTGGAGTATTTTGAAAGCTTTCATCTTTCAAGTAATCTTGACTCTAAGGGGCCTTGTCCTTATTAAAAGGATGAAATATTATCTCCATTTATCTTGAATATCTTTAAAAAAAAAAAACTTTAAACTGCAATAAACTAAACACAAATCTTATTGGAATAGTAGAATACATAAATTTGCAGCTGTTCAAAAGCATAGTGTTAAAGGAATACAATTTTACAGCGATTCCCAGATTTCTAAATTGAAGGTCATGTGCTTTGTTTAAGAAAAACTTTTATCGTTTTATATTAGACAAGTGTGGTACAGATAAGGAATACGGTGGAGATGTACTCGGCCATTGTGCTCGCTTCTAATCTGACCGTTAAGGGATATAATCCATCGGTAATAGGAGGTGTAATAATTAACATATTCTGGACCCCGCCCAGACAAGTTTCCATAGGCCTAAAGTTCCAAAAGTCATAGATGCAACTCTTGTGATGATTGCATAGAAAAAGAAGAACAGAAAAAGAATTGAAATTGAACTTTAAACCTACAAATTTTACATGACTAAAACACTTATGTTCATAGATATTAATATGAACTGTAGTTTCATTTAGCAATGAATACTTCTGTCTCCATAATTGAAGCATGCAAAACTTTAAATACTACTCTAAAATGCGTTCAGAAACATGCAAGTTAATCAATCAGTCAACCTTCCAGAAATTGATGTAAACCAGTCTCGATTTCTAAGCATCCTTTGCTGCATTGCTTATAGATAATAATACAGAATAATATTTTTTAAAAAAGCAAAATAATCTCTTTTTAATATAAAATACCAAAAAATAAAATATTTGATTTTGATGCTTTTTTTAAAAAACACTATCTTTTTAAAACTGCGGTCAATTATACACATTCTTTGTCTCATTTGTCCTGAGTTATCGTTCGTCTTCAATTTTTTTTAAATTTGTAATGTTTTCTCTCTTATCTATACTCCTAAAGCTTCACACTCTAAATTGTCATGCTGTCTAATAGGACGCTGTTTTGTTGAGCTGAATGGTTAAAACAAGGGACGTTACTTACCTAGATTAAGGTACATAACTCTTGTATTATGTATATCAGTAATTCCCAAAGCGGTCTATATAGACCCACAGGGGTCTACGAAGACTTCCAGGGAGTCTTCGAAAGTTAAAAAGGGAATTAGGAGTCTATGAAATGTGCACATGTGTCTACCATAATGAATCTCATTTCAGCAGGTCTTGACTTACATTTGAAAAATTGGAATCTTGGAGTTTTTTTTTCATACATACGAGGATCATTTGATATGATACCCCCACCTCCTGATAAAAAAAATAATAATGAAAGATGGTGATTAGTGAGCGTTTTACAATATCTCTTTAAAGAAATATGCTGAAAAGCTCACACGATATGGCAAATTATTTATTTTACAAGCCGTTGAATAAATTGTAAAAACTCTTACACAAAGTTATATCATTAAAATAAGTTTATGTTTGGAGTTTGTGGCCGGTGTCTTGTTTAGGGCCTCTTGGTGAAGAATGCAATTTTGAAGACATGGTCGGCATTTTCTGGTGACACTTTTAAAGGGCAAATTTCAATAGTCCAAATTTTGAGCTTCCGGAACATTTGTTTTCTCCTTATGAAATGTACTGTTCTGATGTGGAAAATTAGAAGTGGTCGGGATAGGTGTCGTCTTTCTTGTATATCGAATGAGACCTTGTCCTGTTCTAGTTTTTACAATTCTCTATTAGTTTTATTTCATTTCTTCCGGATAGAGTGTGCTCTGTTCAAGTGTGTATTTGTTCTCATACATTTCGTCAGTGTGTCAGCCTTCTAGTTTCTTCTATTTCAACGTTGGAGAAAAAGGTTCTTGCTGCTGTTGTTAAGATTTACAAGGTCACACAATTAGTTCTGTACACATTCTTTTACTTGCTTCGGATGTTCCTTCAGATTCTCCAGATGGGAGATGCGAGCGGGCAGGGTGACCACTGAACGCCAGTCCATCATCATGAGTTGTTTTGTTTAGGAGGCATCAGAGTTATTCAAGCTTTGAAGGACTGTTTGTACATTGGTCACGAAAGAAATCTATCTATTTGGTGTACTTGGCGGATTCGCTAGCATGGTAGCTGTTAACTCCTGTGCTCCCATTTCTGCTCTGTGTTTGTCATAGAGCTCATTAGTTACAATGAACTTGATTTTTTAATTATTTTTTCTCCCTTGGACCATTCAATGAGTATTCCAGATACTCCAATAACGGTGGCATTTTGAGAATCATCTATCCAAACTCTGACTCGTTGGCTGTTATAGCAATAGATTTGTAGAAGAGTTTACTAAATTCATGAGCTTTGATGGAATATAGTCATTTTTTTTCTTCTTACGTAAGCCGACATATTTCTGCATATTTCTCTATAAAGATGGCTGAGACAACCTTGTCTGGCAATGATGTATTTTGTATTTGAATTATTATGCATCAAGAAATCCACGAAAAAGTTCTTGGTGAAAACTTTTACGATGATAATTATGGCATTTTATAAATTAATTAATATTTAATTTTTTAAAGGTGTACTTCATAGAGCAACAAATCCCTATATGAAACATTATTTCCGTAACAAAGAATGGTGAGCTTGCAAACCTTTGAAACAAAAAATTTCCAATGTAGTGATTGTATGCTTTCGGTCTACGTATTTACTGTTAAAAAATGGGTTTCCATTTGAATTTTCTTTAAAAAATTATTTGCAAAAATAGATTCAACTTAAAATGTAGTTTTAAATTACTTTTCCACTCTTCCTGTCACTTGTTAGAAATTATTTTAAACAAAATGTGTACTTTGAAAATGATGATTTTAAAAATTCAATAAAACTTCAGCTGGGGGTATACGGAAAACCAGAAAACATGGCAAGGGGTCTACGAGACAAAAAAAGGTTTGAGAACCACCTATGTTATCAACTTTCATTAAGTGTTAAGTCAAATAACAGAAAGTCCATTATTTATTCTATTTAGAAATAGGGATAAAACCACATCGTTTTCAAATGTATGAAACATTATAGATAGTAAAAAGTGCAAATTTTACTCAAGTACAGTCCAATCAGTAATGACAGACCTTGTCATGGTCTCATTAGGAACCTGTCAGCCAAATACAGTCGGTAACCTTTTATCGTTGTTACTATGAAGACAGACATATAACACCACCAACAGTCCCCATGTCTTGCCCATCTGCTTGGTCTCTGCTTCCAAGTGTTCTAATCATTTTAGTTTAATAATAAATCATCAAACCATACCAAAGCTTGTCTTCTAGTGCGAAGATAATTGAGGAATGAAGTATTTTATTTTGGTTTAGCAGCCTCAGCCGTGACCTATATATTTTGCCACATCAAGGGTAAGCATAACCATTCTATAGAGTATAGAGTATAATAACCACACATTTTTTTCTTCCCTACATCCTTAACATCTAACTTCCTCTGTATTTCACCCATCTCTGTCCCGTGTCTCAGAGTGTTAAATATAGCGCTCAATTGCCATGAGCATAGCAGGATCATAACATTTTAATAAAAACAAATGCGAAAATAGAAATTTCGTATTATTTTTGTAATGGAAACCTTATTTTCTCATGTAAATTATTAAAATAAAAAATTTCTAAAGTTAAGTTTATAATCATGTCTATTTCATTACATTTATTCTTTCGATTCATTGGTTAACAACCAGAGTATCAGTTTATGTGCACCTTATCATTTGTTTACTATAGTTATTAATTTTATTAAAAATTTAAGTAAATTGTTTTGTTTATATCATGCCTTTAATAGCTGTGTGTAAATACTAGCACTGCAAATACCACAATCATAGTGACTATTGTTTAAAATCTGCAGTTGTTAGTTTGTTGATGCATAAACTTATTTATTTTAAAGAAGAAGAAAAAACATATACATCCCAGAGATTTGATTGCACAACTTTTGAAGATAATTACAAGTTTTGTTTAAATTTAAAACCATGATCTAATTTTGCATTCATTAAGAAAAAAATCATCCAAAAAGTTAGTTGCAATGCATTTGACTTGTTTTAGACTGTTACTATTCAACGATTGCTTTCTGTCACATAGCTTTCTAAGCGTTTCGTAGACTTTCATTCCATTTACTTAATTTGGCTTGAATTGAATCATTTATAATATCCTCATGACTCTAATAACTAGTAATAGTTTAATTTGAGCATGACTTTCTCATATAGTAAAACACTTTTTGTTTTATAGATTTCCATGAATGGTCTTTTTTTCGTATGTTTTGATTTTTTTATTTGTTTCAAAATGATAATGCATTTTCTTGTCTCAAATTAAGACTTTAATGTACGCTTCCATATTACAAGACTAAAAGATACATTGAGATAACTACAGTTTACATTTAACCTCATTTGTCACAGACAATTGACTCTCTTTCTGCTTGAGTCTTAATATATTTCTCATCGTCCATTCTTTAATTTTTATTTTTCGTTGTTCTTCCATCAACTTTTAATCTAATTTAGTGGTTCCCAGACATTTTCCTTTGTGGAACACGTTGCACATTCTGAGTATTTAGTGACTTTGTTTTCTTTTTGAAGAGAGATTAATTCATGTGGTTGCTACTAATTAATCATTCCAATAGTTCTTGCTCTATGGCTATGGTGAACCTGTGCAGTTCCAAGGTTTATCTTTAAAGACACACCATACACAGTGTTCAATAGCTAAATAGTAAATAGCTAAAATGTTATAAATTATTATATGTAGGTAGACATGGTGAATATTAATTCTTAACAATAGTAAAATATACTAAATACGATAATGAATGTATATACAAGACATATAAAATCGATATTTGTTGTAGATTTGTTGTATATATATTAGTTATGTTCAGAACGATGTCGCCGATATAACAAGCCATTTCTCTTCTGCTCGTATTTAATCTAACTAAACGATAAACAAGGGCCAATACAATTTGAGATCAGAGGTGTTTCAGACACTGCCAAAGTGTAGCACTGTTTGCTGCAGGTTTTCAGCTGGAAGGAACCCCATCTTCTGTTTTCTCCTTCTGGTTGACTTCCAAAGCATTTCCAATGTTTGGGGTTTAGCTGCAAGGCAGCAGAGGTTTCAATTTTTCTACATTGGATGTCTATCAAGGTCCTCCTCTTTTCACACTGTATAACTTTTATAATATAAAACTAAAGAATGAAGATTTTTCTACAACTATAAAGCCTATACTCTTAAGCGAACAATTCTTGTATATTTATATATATATATATAAATTTTATTTAGAAAACGGCTCTAACGATTTTCTTTAAATTTTCAAGGTATGTGCATATTAGTAAGAAAAAAATTCTCAACTCATTGGCCACATCGGAAAAACTCGAGGTCGACCGTTATATCGGTTTGAAAATGGCTCATTATCGAAAAATTAATTTTGGCTACAATGTTTTATGAATAAAATTTCTTATATGACGTCAATGAGAAAAAAAACTTAACACCGCTTACGTCACTAGGCTCACAGCAGTACACTAAAACATTACTTCGCAAACAAGAAAGAGTTTTAATGATTCAATTGGCGTAATTAAACATTTGCGCACCATCTTATTGTACATTGATCCATTATGAATATATGGAAGAAAAATAATGAAATTAAATATCTTTAGGGCTATGTATGTATGTAAGCTTTATAAATTGTTTACACTTTAATTGCGTACACCCGTAGGTAGCTTTTACTTTGTTATTATTTTGCTGGTGAATTATTGCAATGTGTTTAAGCTTCGAAGTCTACTGTCCCATACCAAAACAAAGGAAATGGTCATAACACAGCTTATCTATGTCTTACTTGCACAACCAGGGCCGGCCCTAACATTTGCGGGACCCTATGTCAAATGGATTGCGCACGGACCAGTAAGGGTAGGGATAATGATAATGAGTGAAAATAAAGATTTTGTATTAGAAAATAAATTCGTATTTGCATTACATTTTTATTAAATGAAAGCTGACGATGCCGTTTTTTTTTATATCACGCGGAGGACTGGCGTTTACCATATTGATTGACACCCAAAGTGACAATTTTGTCTTTTGAAAGACATTTTTATGAGTTTCAGGAGATTTCCAGGAGCTCCTTAAAAACAAGGAGACCACGGGAACCCTATTATAAATTATAATGGTTTGATTTAATAGTTTACACCTAGAATTAGCGCGAGTTTTTTTAACCTTCGGGGTCCACTGTGACATCATAGGCCTAGGGCTGGCTCTGATGATATCCAGCTCGCGGTCAACGAATTTTCATCACGCTGCTGCCTTTTTTTTTTGGTTAACCTCTAAACCACCTCGGTAAAACAGAAGTCATGTTCCAGAAGTCACCCAATAAAACCTACTCAGCCCAAAGATCACCGCGCATAGACATCCCTTAAAGTGGTAGATAACTTCACTTTATCTGGGAAGCATAGTATCAAATGACGCATTGCTTTAAAGAGAGGTTGATATGTGATCAGGGATAGTCGTGCTTTTGGACGCCTCCAAGCGAGAGTGTGGCGAAATAAATCGCTACGCCTGTCTACAAAAATCAGTGTCAGCCAGTGATTCTCTCAACCCCTCTATGTGGATCTGAGACAAGAGTACTTTATAGAAAGCAACTAAGACTTATTAAACGACTTCACCAAAGGCCGCATTACAAACAGCGATATTCTTGCAAAATGATATGAACTTCGAGTCCAAAGATTAGTGAGGAATGCAGTATTTCCAGTGGCTGCGCAGCCCCAGCTGTGACCTACATATTTTGCCACTTCCAAGGCAAGCATAACAATTGTCCGCAGGTGGTTGATTTAGATTTTCTTTTCGCCGTCTGCGTTTGTTCTAGGCAGCAGATTTTCTTTTGGTCTCAAATATGTATCCCGCGGCCTTCGTGAGAGACCTCCAGCTGTCTCGTTCGGAGGCCGCATACAACCAGGTGCTCTCTTCTATGTCAGCCAAGGAAAGTTGACGCCTAAGCTGGTCTTTCGTGGAGCGCCTCTGTTCCGTCGACCATCTTTAGCTCACCAAAAAAAAAAAAGACTGCCTTTGGCATACGTTTGTCTCCCATACGGGATACGTGCCATATCCAGTGTAACTGTTGGACCATAAGAAGTCCCTCTATACTGTCCATACCGGCGTTGGCAAGGACATCGCTGTTTGTAGTGCGGTCCTGCCAGCGTATGTCCATGAAGGAGCGCAAGCATCTTTGGTGAAAGCATTCAAGAAGTCTTAGTTGTTTTCTGTAAAGTTTCTATGTCTCAGAGCCATAATGAATATATTAATTGCAATTTTAATTGTCAGAAAGTAACCATTTTAGAAGTTATACTGCAAAGACTTTCTTCCAAGCCTATAATAGCCCAATAGTTTTACACGAAAGAAGCAATGTAAAACGTTATGACGTGAGCTGTGGTTTTCTATAGGCCTACTGTTGGGGGAGACTTTCTGTTCTAATCGCCATGTACAATTACATTGAGAACTGACAGAACGAAAAAGCAACTCTTCGGATTGATAGTCTTTACCCGATCGTTCATTTTCGCAATTACAACAATATTCCCAAAATGACTTCGGGTATATATCCTTCCTTAACAAATTATTCATCTGAGCGAGGCTCGGTCACTTGATATTTAAATTATAAAAATACAACTTATCCTTTCAAGTTCATTTTCTAAAAGAAGATCTACTTCTTTAAGTTTGTCCAAAATTAATTATCTAGAACATCAGCTTGGTCCAGATCTCTAAACAACCTTCACACTATAAAGTCCCCAAGTCTAACGCCAACACCGATTATAACGGTACCACACTGGCATCGATACCAATGTTTCGACATTAAACTCCAATGCTAGGATCTAATCTAATAACAGGATCCTTAAACTGGCAATGTTTCCTGCAACTTAACTGTACTCGATTATAGGATTCTTACAGAGCCATCCTAATAAATAAAACAAACACATTAGCTTCTAGTCCTAAAGTATAAAATACAAAGCGACTAGTTCTGGATACCAAGATAAGTAATGAAAGAAATAATAAACAGAAGCTTCACCTATACATGGTCAAATCGTCCAGCTTGAACACAAGGTTAAAGAAAGTAAGACCTAGGTTGCTAGGCAACTAAAATCCCCAAGATTATTTCAGGACAAGCGAGACTACTCGCGCAATAAAGATGTATCTCACAAGACAATCTTTAATTTAAAGTAACAAGTAAAATACTGTCAAATCCACTAGTGACGTCACTTCAAAGGAATTTCTAAACAAGGAAAACAAACAAAATAGGTAATTCTCTGCAAATTTAAACTCACGACAGTGTCTTCAATGGTTTGACCTTGTTTTTAACCAAAATTAAACATTTCTTAAGAACGATATATTGATTCTACGATTACTGTGGCCAAACTGAATACTTAAAATCTTTTTTGCCATATCATTTTCTGGCCTAGACAAAACAGGAAACATTCACAATATGAACTGAATGAATAAAAATCCAATTTTATTCCAAAAAGTATTTAATATTTTAGAATGCAAAAAAAAAATATTAATGGCAGAGTATCACTGTGATAGGTACGTACGGAGTAATTACAATTTAGAAATGTAGCGTCATCGTGACATAGCTACCAAAGCTATTTATTTTGGCACTATCGTGAAAACAATAATTAGATAATTCTATAATATTTTGCTGTCGGTCATTCGTTGGTTTATAGATCTATACAGCTAATAAACTTAACAGATATGGGCGAGAAGAATTATAAAATAAGCTTTAGTAGACTTCTTTAAATATAAAACAAAATGAAACCTTAATTTAAAAACAAAATAGATTCAACTTGAAATAAGCAAACCATATAAAATGTAGTAAAAGTGACAATTTCAGACCATGCGATTTATAGTACAGATGTTTCTTTGGTAAATTGTTAAAGACCAACTGCCTTTACTTTCCCCAAGTCAGATACCCATTAGTGTTTTGTGGCTTAAGAGCGCCCTAAAAAAAGTTGAAAAGCCTCGTCCTTATCGACTTTCAAATACAGGATCCCAGCTTGGGAAGCATAGCGCTTAACCACTCTGCCATTATGATCCAAAATAAATTATCACTTGAAGAAAAATCAAAACAACAAATGGAAATATTGTTACTTCTGTTTCTGATTCGTCTACCCTAATCTATTACCCACATTACCACATCCACATACACATTGTGAAATATTACACTTCAGGACACACTGCCGAGGTGTAGTTAGTATAATTATGATCATAGCTGTTTTTCTGGAACAATTATTTGCTTTAACTAAGCAAACAGCTAACTTAAATAACAACAATTTCAATTTTATTTCTTTGTGATCTCGTCTGGGGCCAAGGCAACAAGTCAGCTTACTCCAGGCGTATTGGTTCTAGGCAAGTCCCACCAACTCTCCCCATTCTTTGCCCATCTGCTTGGCATCTCATTCTAATAATAATTCTAGTTTAATAATAATTCATCAAACAGAGTGTAAAGTTATAACCACACTTGTTTTCTTGTTTCTCGCCTCAACATTTAACTTCCTTTCTATTTCACCCATCTCTGTCCCGTGACTAAAAGTGCTAGTAAATGTAGCGCCCAATTACCATGCGCAGTGCAGTACCATTACGTTATAATAAAACAAAGGCGAAAATAATAATTTCGTATTCTTTTCTGTAATAATTTTTTTCTCCTTAAAGTATAAAAATAAAATATTTAAAGTTAAGCTTGTATTGATGTTTATTTCATTACTTTTGTTCTTTCGATACACTGGTTAACAAAAAAAGTCTCTGTTTAGGTGCACATCATAATTTTTTTACTTATGTTAATATTTTTTTTCATAATTTAAGCATCTCTATTGAAATTCTTATGCATAAATAAGGAACTTATTTTGTTTACATAATAGTTGTGTGAAATAGCAGCACTATACATACTGTAGTCGTGGGTGCGACTCATGATATGTTCTACTGTGACTTTTGTTAGTTTGATGATGTATACACTCATCTAATTGAAAGAAGAAGAAAAAATATACATCCTAGAGTTTTGATCACTCATTTTTTCAAGGTAATTACAAGATTTTTTATAGTTAAAACCTTGATCTAATTTTGCGTTCAGTAAGAAAGATCATTGACAGAGCTAGTTGCAAAGCATTTGACTCGGTTTGGATTGATATTATTAAACGATTGCTTTTATGTCAAATAGCTTTCAATTTTAACTAGTAATAGTATCATTTGAGCATGACTTTCTCTTATAGTAAAACAAAATTTGTTTTATGGATTTAGCTCTTGTAAAGAAGAGTAATCCTTGAAGGATAACGGGCACAACATGACACATTTGCGGAATATTACACTTCAGGAAACACTGCCGAGGTGTAGTTAGCATTATTTGGCTGAAACTGGTTTTATGGATTAATTATTTGTTTTAAATTAAGCAAACATCTAAATTAAATAACATCGATCAAATTTTCTATTGTCTCTGGGATCTCGTCTCGGACACTAACCTGCTTCCTCCAGACGTCTCGAATATGGGCGAGCCCAACCAACTGTCTCCTTGCCTTGCCCATCTGCTTGGCATCTGCTTCCAAGTGCTCTAATATATCTAGTTTAATAATACCAAAGCTTGTGTTCTAGTCCGAAGATAATTGAGGAATGCAGTATTTTATTTTGGCTAAACGTTCCCAGCTGTGACCTATATATTTAGCCACATCAAGGGTAAGCATTACCATTCTACAGAGTGTAAAATAATAACCACACACTTTTTTTCTTCCCGACATCCTCAACATCTGACTTCCTCTGTATTTCACCAATCTCTGTCCCGTGTCTCAAAGTGCTACATATAGCGCCCAATTACCATGAGCAGTGAAGGATCATAACATTACGATAAAAACAAAAGCGCAATATAAAAAAATTCGTATTCAAATCTGTGATTGAAATTTTATTTTCTCATTGAAAAAATAAAAATAAAATATGTAAAGCTAAGTTTATATTGACGTCTATTTCATTACTTTTATTCTTTCAATAAATTGGCTTACAACCAGAGTCTCGGTTTTGTTGCACCCTATCATTTGTTTACTTTTGTTTATAATTTTTTTTTAATTTAAATAACTTTTGAAATTTCTATGCAAAAAAAAACTTATTTTGTTTCCATCATGCTTTTATTAATTTTGTTCAATACGGACACTGATTATCCCTTATAGAAGTAAACTACTGTTTAAAATTAATTTAAAACCTTGATCTAATTTTGCATTCATTAAGGAAGATTATTAAAAAGAGTTAGTTGAAATGCATTTGACTTTGTTTACATTGATATTATTAAACGATTGCTTTCTGTCACATAGCCTTCTGAGCGTTTTGTAGACTTTCATTCCATTTACTTAATTTGGCTTGAATTGAATCATTTATAATATCCTCATGACTCTAATAACTAGTAATAGTTTAATTTGAGCATGACTTTCTCATATAGTAAAACACTTTTTGTTTTATAGATTTCCATGAATGGTCTTTTTTTCGTATGTTTTGATTTTTTTTATTTGTTTCAAAATGATAATGCATTTTCTTGTCTCAAATTAAGACTTTAATGTACGCTTCCATATTACAAGACTAAAAGATACATTGAGATAACTACAGTTTACATTTAACCTCATTTGTCACAGAAAATTAACTCTCTTTCTGCTTGAGTCTTAATATATTTCTCATCGTCCATTCTTTAATTTTTATTTTTCGTTGTTCTTCCATCAACTTTTAATCTAATTTAGTGGTTCCCAAACATTTTCCTTTGTGGAACACGTTGCACATTCTGAGTATTTAGTGACTTTGTTTTCTTTTTGAAGAGAGATTAATTCATGTGGTTGCTACTAATTAATCATTCCAATAGTTCTTGCTCCATGGCTATGGTGAACCTGTGCAGTTCCAAGGTTTATCTTTAAAGACACACCATACGTAGTGTTCAATAGCTAAATAGTAAATAGCTAAAATGTTATAAATTATTATATGTAGGTAGACAAATTATTAACAATAGTATAACATGCTAAATACGATATTGAATATCGTTACAATACATATAAAATCGATATTTGTTGCTCAACAAATTTTTTTCGTAGACAGTCGTAGGGAAACACAATAAATACATGTAGATTTTTTTTTTAAACACAAAGCTTATATTTCGTGTAATTGTATCAATTAAATAATTAAATACATATAGATACTTACTGACACATTATTTATATAAGTTTTGGTCAGAACGATGTCGCCCATATAACAAGCAATTTCTCTTCGCATTTGATCTAACTGAACGAACAACAAGGGCCGATACCATTTGAGATCAGCGGTGTTTCAGGCACTGCCAAAGTGTAGCACTGTTTGCTAAAGGTTGTCATCTGGACAGGTCGCTTGCCTCTGATTTCTGCTTCTGGATGACTTCCAAAGCATTTCCAATGTATGTGGTATGGTTTAGCTGCAAGGCAGCAGGAGGTTTAAATTTAGAGTCTGTTTTTTTCTTCAACGTTGGATGCCTACCAAGGCCCTCCTCTTTTCACGCTGTATACTTTTTATAATATAAAACTAAAGAAGGAAGATATTTCTATAAATTATAAATAACTATACATTAAATTATAAAAATACAACTTATCCTTTCAAGTTTATTGCCTAAAAGATCTACTTCTTTAAGTTCGTCCAAAATTAATTATCTAGAACATCAGCTCAGTCTAAGATATCTCAACAACCTTTACACTATAAAGTCCTAAAGTCGAACGCCAACAACGACTATAACGCTGCCACACTGGCATCGATACCCATATTTTGACATTAATTAAACTTCACTGTTAGGATCGAATCTAATAACAGGATCCTTAAACTGGCAACTTTTTCCCGCATCTTAATAATACTCGATTATAGGATTCTTACAGAGCCATCCTAATGAAGAAAAGAAAAACTTAGCTTCTTATCCTATAGTATAAAATAAAAAGCGACTAGATCTAGATACCAAAATAACAATGAAAGAAATAATATACAGAAACTACATCTATATATGGTCAAATTGTCCAGCTTGAACATAAGGTTAAAGGAAGTAAGACCTAGGTTGCTAGGTAACTAAAATCCCCAAGATTATTTCAGGACAAGCGAGACTACTCACGATATTAAGACTTATCTAACAAGACAATTCCTAAATAAACTATCAGACCAGTGACATCACTTTAAAGGAACTTCTAAACAGGGGAAAAACAAACAATGTCTCTGCAAATTTAAACTCGCGACAGTGTCCTACTAAGATAAAAACATTTAAGAACGATATATTGATTCTACGATTACTGTGGCTAGATTTAATACTTTTATTGGCATAGAAACTTCTGGCCCAGAAAATGACACATAACATTCACAATATACATTAAAGGAATAAAAATCCACTTTTTTTTTCTATAACGTATTTTGTATTAAAGAATAAAAAAAATAATCACAGAGTGATAGCTACATACGGCGTAATTACAATTTAGAAATGTAGCGTCATCGTGACAGAGGTACCATAGCTATTAATTTTGGCATTATCATGAAAACAATAATTACTTAATTCAATAATATTTTGCTGTCGTCAGCCTTTAGTTTATAGATCCATACAGCTAATAAACTAAACTGATATAGGCGAATAAAATTCTTAGAGAAGAATTATAAATAAGCTTAGCATACTTCTTTAAAAATAAAACAAAATGAAGCTTTAATATATCAATAAACCTAGAGTCGACTTGAAATAAGTAAAAAATATTAAATGTAGTAAAAGTGACGCTTTCAGACCATGTGCTCTTTATGACTTTTTTTTTACTTTGGTAAACGACTAACCACCATTTCTTTTTACCAACTTAAGACAGGTACCCATTAGAACTTTGTGGCTTAGGGGTGCCCTAATAAAAAGTTGAAAATACCCGTCCACATCGACTTTCAAACCCAGGATCCCAGCTTCGGAATCTAAGCGCTTAACCACTCAGCCACCGCGATCCCAAATAAAATATCACGTGAAGAAAAATCAAGACAAACAAATCGAAATATTTTGGTATTTGTGTCTCTGATTGATCTCCCTTTATCACTTACCCACGTGACTTTTCTTAATATAAATATGATGACTTTGTCATGGTTTCACCAAGAATCCGCCAGCCAAATACAATCGGTAACCTTTCATCGTTGTTACACTGAAAACACACACATAACACATTGCGAGGTATTACACTTCATGAAACACTGCCGAGGTGTAATTAGCATTACTAAATCAAATTGAGTTTTGTTGACACAACTATTTGCTTTAACTAAGCGAACGTCTACATCAAATAACCACAATTTCAATCTTATTTCTCTGTGATCTCGTCTGAAGCATGGGCAGCAAACCAGATTCCTCCAGGTGTCTCGGTTCTAGGCGAGTCTCTCCAACTGTCCTCATTGTCTTGCCCATCTGCTTGGCATCTCATTTCAATAAAAATTCTAGTCTAATAACAAATCATCAAATAGAGTGTAAAGTAATAACCACACTCGTTTCTAGCCTCACCATCTAACTTCCTCTCTCTTTCACCCAACTCTGTCCCGTGTCTCAAAGTGCTAAATCAGGCATGCCAAACTCATTAAGGTGTATGGGCCACATAAAGAACTTACTATGACCTGAGGGGCCGCAGCCAAAAATCAGTTGCAAAACAACCTACCAGTTTTATGTAAATTATAAAAAATACAATAGAATACATTATTTAATGGCATACCTGTCCCATAGTTAGCTAAATTTTTAGTACTATTTGTCAATTATAAATTACTATGATTACGCATTATTTTCTTTGTCCTGATGCTTGACATTCTTTCTGGGATACAAGTTTATAAATGTCTGGTTGAAGCATTGTTTGCCTCTGACACTTTCAGCACTGATGACAAATTTTGATCAGATAATCTCGAACGGGGAGGTGTTTTTGTAGCTTTCATTATGGAAAAGAACTACTCACAGAGATCAGTGCTTCCAAACATAGCAAGAATTCGGGCTGCACATTTCCGCAATTCAACGTTCTTTACAGGTAAATAACTGTAAAATTTTGGCACAGCCACTTCTATCTACTTCGCTTTCAACAAACATCCGGACTGCTTTTCCATCAGCTCTAGTTGCACATTACACAAGGCAACAAAAAAAATTTTTTTCTTGTTCCCTACAAGAAATAGTTCTTTTCTTGTTTCTTAGGTCCAGAACATTTATTATAATTCATTTATTCAAGCAAATCTTTGGTTTTGTCACTGCTGTCTAACATTTTCTGTTTTGCAGTGTATATGCATTTACATGTATGAATTGATTTTGTACCTTTAAATATATGTCTGAATTTTTTTAGATTTTTCAGATAAAATCATTGTGAATATTGATTGTTGATTGAAATCAGTGACTTCATTGACTTTATGTAAAATATGGCATCTAGAGGTTGCACCTATCCAGCAGATGCCTTCTGTTATGATTGCGGCGAGTTCATAAAGAAACGTGCGAAGAAACATTTTTTGACAACATCAGCAACAATGAAGGAAGCATATAAATCCTACTTTGGCATGCCAGTTGGAGATCTAGATAAATCTTGGGCTCCACATGTTAGTTGTGACTGCTGCAAGAAGACTTTAGAAGGTTGGTTCAGGGGGAAGAAGAGAAGCATGAAGTTTGCGATACCAAGAATTTGGCGAGAGCCTACAGATCATCTGAACAACTGCTATTTTTGCATGGTAGATCCATCAAAGCTCGATCTGGCAAAAATGCAGCTGCTGTGCTCTATCCTGATATCCCTTCTTCGATCGCCCCAGTTCCACATTCCCCTGATCTGATTTAGTGAGAGATCTTGGTCTCACCAAAGCTAAAGCTGAGCTTCTGACATCCCGACTGAAACAGTGGAACCTGTTAGATGCGAGTGTTCAAGTTACATGTCAGAGAAAACGTCATCAAAGGTTTCAGTCTTTTTCACCCTTCATGATAACCTTTGCTACTGCCATGATGTGAAAGGTCTGTTGGATGCAATAGGGATACCCTGCAACCCACAGGATTGGCGTCTCTTCATCGATAGTTCTTCCCGCAGCCTGAAAGCTGTTCTTCTCCACAATGGCAATCAGCTACCTTCTATCTCAGTGGCTCACTCAGCACAACATAAGGAGGAGTACAATAGCGTCAGACAGCTTCTGCAGGCTCTAAACTATGAACAGTATGGTTAGGAGGTATTTGGTGATTTTAAGATGGTGGCATTCTTAATTGGTCTTCAGGGTGGTTTCACCAAGTTTCCATGCTATCTTTGTCATTGGGATAGCAGAGACACCAAGCAACACTACCATCGTCGGGATTGGCCAGAACGGACCAACTTTACCATTGGGAGTAGCAATGTCAAGTGGGAGCCTCTAGTGGACCCTAAGAAAGTTCTAATGCCTCCTTTGCACATCAAGCTGGGGCTCATGAAGCAGTTTGTTACAGCTCTGGGTAAAGAGTCGGCAGCTGTGAAATACCTAGAAGAATTCTTCCTCAAGTTGTCAGAGGCCAAAGTGAAAGCTGGGATCTTTGTGGGACCACAAATAAAGAAAATAATGGAGTCTCAGCAATTTCTTAACAGTCTCACAGACATCCAGAAGGCAGCTTGGGGCAGCTTCATCGCAGTTGTTCATGGATTCCTTGGAAATCATAAGGCCGAGAATTATGTGGAGCTGGTGGAGACACTTGTGAGAAACTATCTTTTTATGGGATGCAGAATGTCGCTAAAGGTTCACATCCTAGATGCTTATCTGCGTAATTTCAAGGAGAATATGGGAGCATACTCAGAGGAACAAGGAGAAAGGTTCCATCAAGACCTGAAGGAATTTGAACGTCGATACCAAGGACAGTATACCGAGAATATGATGGGGGACTATATCTAGGGCCTAGTCGTGATAGTGATTTAGTCTATAATCGTCAGTCTAAAAGAACATGCAATTTTTTATTTTTATTCATCTGTATGGACCATTTTGTGAAGACTTTGTCAAACATCATAAGGGTATTATAAGTCTTACATGTATTTTAAACGTTGTATAATGCTATCCAATACATGATCTGAACTATCAATGTCCTGGCCACAAACCCAAACTTTTGGGAAAACAAATACTATTTTTGATCATTTTGATGTATAAGCTAACAGGAAATCATAGTTATTTTAGAGACACAAAAACTGTGTTGCCTTGTGTTATAGCAGCATTTTCAGAAGCAAATGAAAATGGAGATACAAACAACGAAAATTCTTGCTCGTATGAAACGAAGTCAATTTAAGAAAACGGCCATTGAAAAGCATCTACTAATGATTACAGGTGTAAGACATATTGACCAAATGCTGTAGCCGTATTTAATCTTTTTATTTCCTGACACGTTGAGAAGTGAACAAGATTTTCTCTTCATATTTGGTTTATCCACAGTCGTCATTTTGCTTGAAAGCACTTCACATGATCACACGCAGTTGTGACAATTTAGTCTTTACTTTGAAGTTTTAAATTCAAGTCTTGCAGGGGACCAGTGAGATCAACTATAAATGCAAAATCCTGAATCCATTCGTCAGTTTGAAAATGTTCAACAGGTTCACTTTTCATGTTCAGAAACAATATATTTTCTTCACGCAGTGCAAAAAAATCTCAGCTTTAACGACACTCCTTCATAAAATCACATTCACTAAATGATTTGCTATGGCTTGCAATTAAGTTTGACAAAATGTAGCTGGCTTTCACTGCAGACTCATTCTCGTTGTTCAGCTTAACAAATACTTGTTTCAATTCAAATAGCTTGTTATCTCTTATTTTCCAGCGTAATAGTCTAATATTATTTTGATAATTTTTGAGCTGGCCAAGCGGACCGCATGCAAAGTGGTCGCATGCGGCCCCGGAACGCCGTGTTTAACATGCCTGTGCTAAATCTAGCTCCCAATTAACATGCGCAGTGCAGGACCATTACATTCTAATAAAACAATTGCACAAAATAATAATTTCGTATTCTTTTCCGCATAGAAAGTACAAATAGAAAATATTTGAAATGAAGTTTGTAATGGCTCGTTTCTTTCTACCTTACATACCCCCCTGGTTAGCAACCAGTCTCGGTTTTGGTGCCCCTCTTATTTGTTTACTTTTGTTAATAATTTTATTAACACTTAAGTATCTCTGTTGATATTCTTATGCAAAAATAAGTAACTTATTTCGTTTACATCATGCCTTTAATAACTGTGAGAAATACTAGCACTGCAAATATAACAAAAGAACAATTTACAGTTTAAAATCTTCAGTTGTGTCTTTGTTAGTTGTGTGATACATATACACATCTATTTTAAAGAAGAAGAAGAAGAATATACACATCCTTGATTTTTTATTGAAGAACTTGTCAAGGTCATTACAAGTTTTTTTTTAAGTTAAAACCTTGATATAATTTTGTGTTCGTTAAAACAAAATCATTAAAAAAGTTAGTTGAAATTCACTTGGTTTATATTGATATTATTATATGCTTTCTGTCACATAGCTTGCTGAGCGTTTTGTAGACTTTCATTCCATTTATTTAATTTGCTTTGAATTGAATCGTTTATAATATCCTCATGACTTTATTAACTAGTAATAGTTTAATTTGAGCATGACTTTCCCTTATAGTAAAACACATTTTGTTTTATAGATTCTTATCAAAGTTTCCCCGAATTGTGTTTTTTCTTATGCTTTGAATTTTAATTTAACAAGGACTCTCTTTCATTCAGCTTGAGACTTAATATGGCTTTCATCGTCCATTCTTTTATTTTCGTTTTTCATTGTTCTTCCATCAACTTTTAATATAATTTAGCGGTTCTCAAACATTTTCCTTTGCGGAACAATTGCACATTCTAAGTATTTAGTGAAACACGGTGCTTATTTTTTTTAAGAGAGATTAATTCGTGCGGTAGCGTACTTGTTAATTATTCCAGTAGTTAGTGTAGTTAGTTTTTAAAAAGATGAACATAATGTTAAGTAGAAAAGATATTTACAAACCGAAAATAACAGACATTTTATTAAAGCCTAGTATTTTAGAGTGGAAAAAAACAACAACTATAATATCATTGCAATCAATGAGGAAATCTTTCCCAGCACATAAGAATTAAGGATCGCAGGTTAGGCACATACATAGTCAGCAGGTTAGGCACATACATAGTCAGCAGGTTAGGCACATACATAGTCACCAGGTTAGGCACATACATAGTCACCAGGTTAGGCACATACATAGTCACCAGGTTAGGCACATACATAGTCACCAGGTTAGGCACATACATAGTCACCAGGTTAGGCACATACATAGTCACCAGGTTAGGCACATACATAGTCAGCAGGTTAGGCACATACATAGTCAGCAGGTTAGGCACATACATAGTCACCAGGTTAGGCACATACATAGTCAGCAGGTTAGGCACATACATAGTCAGCAGGTTAGGCACATACATAGTCAGCAGGTTAGGCACATACATAGTCAGCAGGTTAGGCACATACATAGTCACCAGGTTAGGCACATACATAGTCACCAGGTTAGGCACATACATAGTCAGCAGGTTAGGCACATACATAGTCACCAGGTTAGGCACATACATAGTCACCAGGTTAGGCACATACATAGTCAGCAGGCGTCGTAGCATTTTCACCGTTATTTCTGCTTCTGTTGTGTATGACAATCTCTGCACTATTAAGAGACAATAGCATAAATATATATATATGTATGTCTCCTTGCACCACAATTAAGTTGTCTTTTACTTTCATGGCTAGTAACTTCAATGTCATCCTAAAAAGTCACACCCAGAGACAACGACAATTGAATTAATTACATTTGATTACATTCAACACGCTTCAATGCACTATTTAATTTACAAAGCAAGATTATCGATGACGTATAAACAATTGTATTGTATGAAATGTACAGTTTAAAGTCATCGACCTATTTAGAACCATTACAGCTATTTCTCTAGTAGCATTGTCCGTCTCCATTCGATTTAGTTTAGTATATTTACAATTATTAAACTTTATTTACAGTAACTTTGTTCTTTAATATCCCAAACTTAAATCCTGAAAATATGCATTGAGACTAGCTTGGAATTTAAAAGGAATCAGTTGGAATCCTTAAAATAAACCTTCTTATTTCTTTTAATTTCTAAGCTCAATTTGAGAGATTAGTACACATCGTATTGATGTGAAAGACTATTGTATATAATATAATTTTACTGTTGTGTGTAATACAAAGGTCAAAGAAACCTACAAGTCTTAATATGGCTTTTATTGTCCATTCTTTTATTTTCATTTTTCATTGCCCACCCATCAACTATTCATCTAATCTAGTGGTTCCCAAACATTTTCTTTAACTGAACCCGTCGCACATTCTTAGTATTTAGTGAAACACTTTGCTTATTTTTTTTATGACGAGAGATTAATTCGTGTGGTTACCTACTTATTAATTATTCCAGTAGTTAGTGCAACACATTTTCAGACTTCTCAGAACACTAGGGTTCCGCGGAACACAGTTTGGGAAACGCTGATCTAATATTGTGCGTTCCTTCTCTGAAGGCGGCGTTAGACATACCTGAGTCAATAAATAAAGTTGAATATTACATTCTGAAGGACTCTTGATGACATTCGGTATTTTTTTTCCACTCTGAAATATTTGGCGTTAATGAAATGGTCCGAGTTATTGTCGATATGTAAAAAGCATCCCCGCTATCCTGATGCAGTCCCAGCTGCGATGGACAGGATATGTTTCTAGAATGGAAAACTGCAGCATCCCTAAAAGACTATTGTATGGTCAACTAAGCGAAGCAAAGCTCTCGCAAAGTGGTCAAAGAAAGCACTTTAGGGACACCCTTAAAGCCTCTTTGAAGGCGTTCAGCATAGACCTAGCCACCTGGGAGACACAGTATCATGACATCGCGCACAGGTTGCTGAGGAAAAGAGAACAACGCTGGCAGAAGAAAAACGCCAGAGAAGAAAAGTAAGGCTAATGACACTATATTTAGCTGGAATAACCTGCCCAGTGTGCAGCCGAACATTCCGGGCTCACATAAGTCTCACCAGCCACATGAGGATGCAAAAAAAGCCAGTGTAAAGCCCTCAGCCTCCTGGATGACAAAGTGGTCAACATCGAACCACAAAGGACGAACTATATATGTATATATGTTCCTTTATTTTAAAGTCATTTTCTGTTGATGTATTTTTCCTAAATGTAAAACAACCACTCGTTCATGAAAACGATTCAAGAAAAATTAATGCTCCCATCAACTGAATATTTTAAAGCATTGCAATCAATAAGGAAATCATTCCTAGCACATTAGAATTAATGTAGCTCTTTAAAACAGTCCTATAGACTTATGGAACGACGAGTAGCCACATATGATCCCTTGGCTATTTAGTATAGCTCCTAATAGTTAATTAATGGTTGACTTCCCCTTTCAGACCTTGCAATCTGCAAATGATGTAACGTCAACTGTTTCTGTCGCCCACAGATAACGAGGGCGTCATGAGGGCAAGCACCAAGACCAACCGCCTTTACTTTTCCCTAACTAATGTCAGGTACCCATTAGAGCTGGGTTTTATAAGTAGCGCCGAAAAATCCCGACATTAAAAATCCCAGTCTTCATCAAGGTTGGAACGAATAGGATTCGGTTCGGAAGCCAAGCACTATGGCTTTCTTTTTCAATATATAATACTGAGGGAATTGTTTTGAAAGCTTTCAAGTAAACATTAGTTAATTAATCTAAACCCGCTGCTACATAACTGTATAAGTTTCACTTACGTTTTTCGAAGCTCAAAGTGACTATTATCAAACAATTTATTCTAAAGTATGTGTTTTTTATTTGTTTTTTTTTAGGGGGGGGGGGCATGTTCATTGAAAACTAACGGTAAAATATTGTTTTTTTCATTGTCTGTGAGTATAAGAAGTACTCTGAAATAATGTTAACTCTATGGAGCTAGCATCTTGTCCTTATTAAAAGCATGAAATATTATCTCTATTCCAGTTGTATATCTTTTAAATTTTCAACTTCAAACTGCACTGAACTAAAGCACTAATCCTATTGGAATAGTAGAATGCATTGTTCAGCAGTTGTTCATAAGCACGGAATTAAGGGAATACAATATAACAGCGATCCCCAAAATTACTACACCGAAGGTTATGAGCTTTGTTAAAAAAAAAAAAGACTTTCATCATTTATATTAAACTGGTGTGGTACAGATAAGGAATACGGGGGAGATTCCTTGACGTACTCAGCCATTGGCCTCGCTTCTAATCTGACCAATTTGGGATATGAGCCATCGGTAACAGGGGTGTAATAATTGACATATGCTTGGACCTTTCTAGACAAGTTTCCATAGGCCTAGACTTCAATGAATGACTATACGCATAGAAGGGAAGAAAAAAATAAATTGAAATTGAACTTATAATCTACCTAATTTTGGTAAAGATATTTTACATAACTAAAACACTTATGTTCATAAATGTGTATATGTACAGTAGTTTCTTTTAGTAATGAATACGTCTGTCTCCATACATATGAAGCATGCGAAAATACAAATATATACTCTAAGATGCGTTCACAAACATACAAATTAGTTATTCAGATAACCTTTTATAAATTGCTAACAGCTAATAGTAAAGAATAATATTTTTTAATAAAACAAAAGAGTCTCTACAAAACCAAAAATAAAATATTTGCTTTAGATGCTTTTTTCTATAATTCTTTATAAAATAGGGAATTTTTTGAACCTTTTTTTTTTTTAGCGGTTCCTGACTTTGGGGGCCCCTGCATTTTGCGTAATATTTAATTTTTAATATTAAAAACAATCATTTGGGGGCCCCTCTATAGTAAGGGCACTGAATAATATCGAATCCCTCCCCCTTTCTCCCCCACCCACCACAGCAACGCCCATGCATACAAAGTCTGTACTCGCTAGACCAAAAAGTTATCCATTTAATACTATATTAATATTAGCCACATACAGTTGCTTGGTTGGTCTGTATAAATTATACCTTCATGCTATGACTACTTTGTTCATAGGTTTGCATCTAAAAGTTTAGAAATATTTCTTTTCTTGTTTCATTTAAGAGTAATTTACTTAACTTTACTAAATTTACTAAAACCGTCCATGTTTGCATGTATATACACATTATAGGTACTAAGCTCTACGCATAGCAAGTAACACAATCAATGTAATCTAGAGTCTTGTATATAGGGGTCGGTGTCACCCGGTTGCGGATAGTTCAGGAAGTCACCCTCGACTCTCAATCAACCTTCTCCAAACATTTCACCAATAAATCTTTTAGTTCGTTTGTTCTTTTGTTGTTGTTGAAAATAAAATTGAATACAATTAGAATGGTTATACTTGCCCTGGAAGTGGTAAAATATGCAGGTCACAGCTGGGGTCACGTGGCCACGGAAACATTGCATTCACAATGAAACGATAACTAATGAATATACATAGATTTAATTTGAAATAAGATAAACATATGAAAAGTAGTAAAAGTATATATATAATGTTGTAAAAGTGACTCTTTCAGACCAGGAGGTCTATAGGGCAGTTGTTTCTATATACAAGACGTGCATGAAGTCAGCACAACGACCAACCGCCTTTACTTTCCCCTGCTTAAAATTGGGTGGCTCAAGGACGCCCTAAAAAAAAAAGTTCCAAATCCCCGTCCTCATCGACTTTCAAACCCAGAATCTCAGGTTCGAAAACCAAGCGCTTAACCACTCAGCCACCGCGCTCCACAATAAAAAATCACTTTAAGAAAAATCAAAAGAACAAATCAAAATGTTTATTTACTTGTGTTTCTGGTTCGTCTCCCACGTGACTTTTTCTCATCATCAGTTATGACAGACCTTGTCATGGTTTCATCAGTAACTCATCAGCCCAATACAATCGATAACCTTTCATCGTTGTTAACTTTGAAGCACACACATAACACATTGCGAGATATTACACTTAAGGAAACACTGCCGAGGGGTAGTTAGCATTACTACATTAAATTCTTTTTTTTTTGACACAATTGTTCGCTATAACTAAGCGTGGTCGAGAGGCTAAGTGTGCTTGAACTTGGCTTGGCTCGAGGTTCGACACCCGACTCGGGCAGAGTTGTGTTTACTGAGCGCCTAAAGGCAGCACGGAAAACTAACTCCTAGATACCCCCTCCCCTCCACCGGTCCACAAATGAGATTGGACCAAAAGCGCTCCGAGCATGCTATAAACATGAAAGTAGCGCTATATAAAAGCTATAATAATAATAATAATAATAAAAATAAAAAAACTCTAAATTAAATCACATCGATCAAAATCTCATATCTGCCTGTAGTCCCGTCTCCGGCATAGGCAACAAACCTGCTTCCTCCAGGCGTCTCGGTTCTGGGCGAATCCAGACTGTCCCCACGTCTTGCCCATCTGCTTTCAAGAGTTCGTATAATTCTAGTTTAATAATAAATCATCAAATAGAGTGCAAAGTAATAACCGCAAATAATTTAAATTCTTAACATTTAACTTCCTTTCTATTTCACCCATCTCTATCGCGAGTCTCAAAGTGCTTAATCTAGCACCCAATTACCATGCCCAGTGCATGGCCCTTACATTATAATAAAACAACTCACCAAAATAAAAAAATCGTATTATTTTCTGTAATGGAATTTTTTTTCCTCATTGAAAGTATACAAATAAAATATTTAAAGTCAAGTTTGCAATGATGTCTATTTTGTTACTAGTGTTCTTTAGACCAGAGTCTCGGATTTGGTGCACACTATCATTTGTTTACTTATGTTCATAAGTTTATTAAAACTTAAGCATCTCTGTTAAAATTGTTATGTTAAAATAAGTAATTTATTATGTTTACATCATATTTTTGTGAAATACTAGCACTGCATATACAAGAGCTTCAGTAATCCACAATGGGATATCTTTTTGTGAATTTGTTTGGTGATATACTCATCTAAATTTAAGAAGAAGAAACACATATACATCCTAAAGTTTTGATCGCCCAACTTTTCTAGATCTTTACAAGTTTTTTAAAAGTTAAAACCTTGATCTAAGTTTGCATTCATTAAGATAAATCATTAAACGACTTAGTTGCAAAACTATGGCTTTCTTTTTCAGTACATTACATGTTGGTTGTATATTGAAAGCTTTCAGCTTTCAAGTAAACACAAGTTGATTGATCTAAAACCTCTGCTACACAACTGCATAACTTTCACGTACGTTTTTTGAAGATCAAAGTGACTGTATTACCGAACAATTAATTCTAACGTATGTGTTTTTTTTTTTATTATTGTTCATTGAAAACTCACGGTAAATTCCTTATTCTATTTAGTATGTGAGTATAAAAAATACTCTGAAATAATGTTAACTCTACGGGGCTAGCGTCTTGTCCTTATTAAAAGCATGAAAT
The DNA here is from genome assembly GCA_030265305.1 of Biomphalaria pfeifferi. Taxonomy (NCBI): domain Eukaryota; kingdom Metazoa; phylum Mollusca; class Gastropoda; family Planorbidae; genus Biomphalaria; species Biomphalaria pfeifferi. The sequence continues at coordinate 1,753,187 of JASAOG010000034.1, forward strand.
ATTATCTCCATTTATCTCGAATATCTTTTAAAATTTCAACTTCAAACTGCAATAAACTAAACACAGCTCTTTTTGGAAAAGTAAAATACATTGTTTACCAGCTGTCCATAAGCATAACGTTAAAGGAAAACAATTTTGCAGCTATTCCCAAATTTCTAATCCGAAGGTCATGAGCTTTGTTTAAGAAAAGACTTTCATCGTTTTATAATGAACTGGTGTGGTACAGATAAGGAATACGGTGGAAATCCCTTGATGTACTCAGCCATTGGCCTCGCTTCCAATCTGACCGCTATGGGATATGATCCATCGGTAATAGGGGGTGTAATAATTAACATAGGTTGGATGCCTTACATAGGCTTAAAGTTCCAAGAGTCATAGATGCAACTCTTGTGATGATTGCATAGAAGAAATGAAATTGAATTTGAAACCTACACATTTTACATGACTAAAACACTTATGTTCATAGATATTAATATGAACTGTAGTTTCATTTAGCAAAAATACTTCTGTCTCTATACATGAAACATGCAAAAATAAAAAAAAAATATACTCCAAGATGCATTCATTAGAATGCAAATTATTCTATCTGGTAACCTTCCAGAAATTGTTGAAAACCAAAGTCTCGATTTCTAAGCATCCTTTGCAGCATTGCTTATAGATAATAATATAGAATAATATTTTTAATAAAGCAAAAGTGTCTCTTTATATTCTACAATACCAAAAAGAAATTGCTTCTGATGATTTTTTTAAACACTATTCTTTTTAAAATTGAGGAATTTTGTTGTTTTTTATTTATTTATTTATTTTTTGTTCCTTATATACAACACCTTGACCCCTAGAATTACGACATCTGTGGATTATTATGCGCTTGAACTAACAGGATGAAAAAAATGTGACGTCCTGTTATGCAAACCTGTTTCTTTAAGAATTGTGTCTTGAAATCGGTGGAATATACACAATTAATGTCGCATTGGTCCGTAATTATCGTCTGTCTTCTTTTTTGTTTTTTAAATTAAATGTTTGGTCTCTTCACTAAACTCCTAAGGCTTCAGACTCTAAATGGTCATTCTGTTTTAGGACGCTGTTTAGTTGAGCAGAGTGGTTAAGACAAGGGACGTTACTAGCCTAGACTAAGGAACATAGCTTTTGTATTATATATAGCATCTTGCACTAAGTGTTAAGTCAAATAAGTCAAAGTCTATTAATTATTCATGTTAAAATTAGGGATAAACAACCATCGTTTTCCAATATATGAAACATTATACATTGTGCAAATTTTCCTTAAGTTCTGTCATTGCCAATTTAAATACAAACAGGGGCGTTTCTAGAAATTTTCCATCGTTTGGGGGGCCCGGAGGTGCATGAGCTCTTTAGGGGCCCCTGCATTTTGCGTAATACTTAATTTTAATGTGAAAAACACTCATTTGGGGGCCCCCTCAAATGGGTCCCGGGGTGATATAGAATTCTCCTCCACCACCATAGCTACGCCACTGCATACAAAGTCTGTACTCGCTAGACCTAAACGTTATCCATTATTTACTATAATAATATTGGGCACATACAGTTGCTTCTTCTTTGTTGGTCTATATAAGTTATACCTTCATACTATAACTACTTTGTTCATAGGTTTGCATATAAACGTTTAGAAATATTTCTATTCTTGTTTCATTTAAAAGCAATTTGCCAAATCAAAAACTAAAACCGTCCATGTTTGCATGTATATACACATTATAGGTACTAAGCTCTACGCATAGCAAGTAACACAATCAATGTAATCTAGAGTCTTGTATATAGGGTCGGTGTCACCCGGTTGCTGATAGTTCAGGAAGTCACCCTCTACTCTCAAGCAACCTTCTCCAAACATTTCACCAATAAATCTTTTAGTTAGTTTGTTCTTTTGTTGTTGTTGAAAATTTAATACAACTAGAAGGTTATGCTTGCACTGGATGTTGCAAAATATGTAGGTCACAGCTGGGACTTTGTAGCCACGGAAATACTGCATTCCTCATTAATCTTCGGACTCGAAGACAAGCCTTATTATAATTTGTTTTATTATTACACATAAAAACAGACTTTTAACATAACCTTAACATTTTTTCTCTGACATTTAGACGGAAACAGTATAAAATTGCTCTGTGCAATTTAAACTTTGACTACCATTTCAAGATCAGAAATTGTACTGTTGAAACCTCCTTCGTTATTTGGTGATACAAGGGCTCCAGCGTATGGAACGGTTAAACTGGCCATATCTGAAATGTAAGAGGCATCAGACTTCATCCAAACAAATGAGCATTTGAACAAACAAACATTTACCGTTTGCGCTCATCTAAATGTTAAGTCATTTTCTTTTCAGAATCAGTGTTTTGTAGATAGCTTTAAATCAGTGATGCCCAACTTTACTCGGACTGTGGACCATTTCCGACACTCGTGTCACGGGTCACATTATCTAAATGATACGAGAAGGAAAAAAATGCACAAAAACTTTATGAAAATGTGAATCCTAGATCAAGTAGACTATTTCCATTAACTGTGTATTCGAATTGTACTGGAGGCCAACTTCTGAATAATCGGCTGCATAGATGAGACACAAAGTCGGAGCACTGAATCCAGTCCGGCAGGCGATAAACGTAACATGGGTCAAGGTAGTTTCATTACTGAAAAAGTATGTTCGCACAAACATTGTGCTCAAGCTTAATGCAAACGTATAAAATTATTATTCTAAATGTGTATCGTGTATCTTATAGAATTCTTTTGAGCTACTCTGTTTCAATGGTTTCTATAGACTTGAGAAAAGATGGAGTATCTGGGATACTTAGGTGCGGAGAAAACACAGCTCAGCTTGTCAAATCTCAACACAAACACAATTATTGTTAGGTTTATGGCATAATCAGTCAAACATCAAAACAAAATAAACGTTTTCTTCTGAAAGTTAGATCAACTGTGTACTATGTGCCGTTTTGATGGCAATGTATTTTTGTTGTCCTTTTGCTTTTGATTCTTCATTTTTTTTTATTGTATGTAGATCTATATGTTAATTTATGCATCGCATGTTTGACCTGTTAAAATTTATGCCAATAGAATTGTTATGCACAAATGAAAAAAAAAAAAAAGTATGGCAGGATGACATCTCAATTAATTACGAATCAGAATAACTGGAGAAAAATATATCCACAATAACAACTATAAAAGTAAAGTAAGATAATTTATTGCAGTGTCATATATAACAATTTGGAGGCTCAGAGGTGGAGGGGGGTTAAACTCTTAGGGAACCCCTGCATTTTGCGTAATATTCGATATTTAATGTAAAAAAAAATACTCATTTGGGGATTCCCTCAAGTTGGGACCCGGGGAGATTTTCAAATTCTTCCACTCCCTCCCCCACCCTAGTAACGCCTCTGACATATTCTTAAGCATCTCCAGACTTCAATAGGTTAAAACATGGATAACTAGCTGATAATGTGGTATGCACCTCGTGCTGGTGTCACGATGTTCACTCGTTTGAAACTTGTTACCATAGAGGACGTACTGATTTCTGAGTGGACTCGCAAGAGAGAGTGATAGAGAGAAAGGCATACACTCGCACACACACACACACGCAACGTATTAGAAATTTCAGTTGCTATTGCTGTGTTTTGGGGCTTTGAGAGAAAGATTACATTAAATGATTCCTCTCATATGGGTTATCTAACAAAGAAAACAAAAGAAACAAAGCACAATTAAAATGTTAATTACATATCTGTAGGCCTAACATCAGGGAGCCCATAAATGTCATCATGGAATATGTACTTCCTCTTCGAAATGAACCAGACGATAAGACCAGCGAATTTTAATGTGTTAGAGTTGTGATGCCCAAAATACGGCCCGCGGGCCAGATCCGGCCCGCGACGTGCTTCCATGCGGCTCGCCGAAACGTCGACACAAAATATAGAAATATAGAAATGTTTCTTTACCTAAGTTAGGGCCTTTACTCTTTTCTAATGGATCTAACAAGGCATTTAACATTTGTGCGTTCATGAAATAGGACTATAAAATCTTCTAGGAAAAGTGAACGGATCTTTACTTTCTTGTAGAACATGATACCATTGCTAGCCAAAATGTGGCTGTTTTTAAATAACTAGAACAACAAAATATAAACAGAACTTAAGCCATTTTAGAAATGTAAAGATAAAATTCAACTCTTCCAATAATTCAATGTAAATACTAGATCCTCGGGTTTAAAATAAAATAGTTTAAGGTTTTTTTTGGTATCTTTTCCATCATGTGGCCCGTGACAAAAGTGTTGAAAATTAAAATGGCCCTCAGATTGAAATAGGTTGGGTATCACTGTGTTAGAGGGACTGGCAGATTTCCAGGATGGTACCTACGTAGTCCGGGAATACAAATGGTTGTTATACATTGAAGATTGATTAATTAAAGCAGAAATTAAAACACCCACGAAAGTCACGTTTTATGTTCTTGAATAGAGTGAAGCTGTTACTCCTACATCTATAAAAGTGTCCTGCTAACAGGTATCAAATGAAAAGAAAAATCATCGAATTACAACACTTTGAACAGAAAATAAAATCTAAATCTTATTTGCAAAGCCAAATCTTAGCAAACAAAACGTAAACTGTTCTGACATATTGTTACACATATTTAGACATATATAATATATATTATAGCTTTTATATAGCGCTACCTTCATGCCAATAGCATGCTCAGAGCGCTTTGGTCCAATCTCATTTGTGGAGTGGGGGGGGAGGGGTATCTAGGAGTTGGTTTTCCGTGCTGCCTTTAGGCGCTCAGGTGTCGAACCTCGAGCCCACTTCTAGGTAGCCAAGACAAGCCAAGTTCAAGAGCACTTAGCCTCTCGACCACGCTTTCCATCAGACATTAGTCTTTTGTTTTGTAGGTTTATTGATGAGATGAAGACTCCTAAAGAATAACAATAAGAGATTAGCTTGCTTTCTCATACATAACTGGCCACTTAGCTGTCTGCGATGTTTAATGTAAAACATTGAAGTCTGGAATGCAATATTCCATTTAAGTAGTGCCCGCCTCGTTGTCATTGCTTTCTTTTGTGTCACGTGCCTGGACGCACGTTGAAAAGAGCCAGCAATCAAATCACTAATTGGTTGGTTGTCATTTAAATCTCTTTTTATTCTTACCCTCTTTCTTTCTCTCTGTAATCTGTCTATCTATCTATCTATCTATCTATCTATCTATCTATCTATCTATCTATCTATCTGTCTGTCTATCTATCTATCTATCTATATCTATATCTATATTTATATCTATATCTATCTATATATATATATATATATATATATGTTTCCCTGAACAAAAAAAAAATTCCAGTCGATTTATAAGTAACTACAAATTGATATAAAGCACTGTTTGAATTCTTTTGATTTCTCTAAAATTTTCTTGATTTTCTTCTAGTCTGTCTCCATTATAGAGATAATTAGATTACTGTATTTCCAATTTAATAGCCTGAGTAGAATCATGGCTTCAGCCTAAACCTAAAGTAGTATCTCAGGTTTTAAACAGTTGTGTCTCCTGAGGTGGGACACTATTTTTTAATGTTTGTGTTACAAAATCACGTCTTTTCATTCTGGCATTTCAACGTCGTCTGGTGTACTCAAAACAGCTTACAACAATGTGACTAATCTGGCATCAAGCATTCTTCATAGCCACCAATGAATCTCTAGCTCCTTCTCGCAGTCACCATAGAAGCACATACACACATAGACAAAATCCGTAAAACTCCTTTACACGATTTAATCTTCAATGGCAGAGATACGGTCAGGTTGGTCCGCATAAGCATGCTTCCGTCGCCTCAGCGTGACACCTCCATGGAAACGTCCGCCCGGTGAAGCGAAAAGGGTAAGTGATTGAGCAAATATAGCTCCCAGTGAGCTACCACTGTATGCTCTAGCGAGTGTACCTGCACATGGTGGGATGTGAGAATGACTTGCTAACCAGTCCGAAACCCACTGCTTCGTTCCCCAACCGGGACCATACGGGTGATGATGGTCCTCTCACGGGATCGGTGGCACATTACACGCTTATGGAGGGTCCCCCCCCCCGTGGGCTCGGCCTCCGTCCTCGCATGGGACGGGCGAACCCGTGTCGTTAAATCAAAGGGATTTTGTCCCACGACCAGACGAACGTGATTAAATGATCATCAAGTGGCAGGGGGGCTCCAGACAGAGGGGTCTGTGAAGAGCCGATTCCTCCTCCTGGCCACTGGATCAAATCATTTCCCGGGTCACAGGGTTCATTGTTCATAAAAGGGATGCCTCATCTCGAACCATGAATGGACATCTCTACGGTCCGTATAAAGGAAACATTTATACTTCTGACTTTATCACACAAGTTGATCTATAGACCTTCTTTTTGCCGAACATCTTATCAGATGTACCTTTTCAAATGAAACACTACCATTGATATCTTTTAAGCAATCATTCAATGAACTTTGACCTACTGCAACTTTACTATTATAACTGTTTTTTTTTTCTGCCTATTTTATGATGACAATAAAAGATATAAAGTGTTTATTTATAAATATATTTATGCTTAGGGTGTGAAGAATCTCTAAGTAGAAAAATATGTAAGTCATTTTTACATAAATGAATTTAAAGTTTTCAAATTCAAACTACACATTTAAATACAAAACATTTATTTTCTTATGGTGAAATAAAGTGGCAAACGTCTTAACCATTTCTATTTCCGTCATAAATTCTATTAATTTAAAAAAAATAAATTTAAAGACGATGGGGATATATATGGGAGGGGGGATTGAAGAGGGATTAGGTCGAAAAGAAAATCTGGATTTTACCTTGATTTCATTTAAACAGAACAAGTCATCTGTCTAGGTAACACAATGTCAGCATGAAATACCAGTGTGAATACTGGGAAATGCATTGGGGATACTGTGAAATCTAGTGTGTGTACTCTAGAATAAACACTTTTATTTATCTGTTGAACCTTTGGGGCACCACAAATGATATATGAAATTTCCGGCTTTAGAAATGTGTATGTGTTTTAGATCTCAATTCCTCAGATGTATTCTAAAAGAGCATTGCGATTTTCGGCGTTATAATTGCCGAACAAAAAATACGCTAATAATAGCTCTGATGGTGAAAATAATTAATACTAATTTTTGTTGGTCATATCATCAATGATTTATTTAACTAAGATTTACTTCATAATAATTCTCTTGTTTTAATTTGGTTACTTTAATACTTTTGTAATTTGATATATTTTCCAAAAATTGTCCTGTTGTCGTAAGATCAATGATGTAATAAGAATTTTTCATTCACCTTTATCTATCTCTTAGTATGTTGAGCTGTTGGAGCACCACATAAGATATATTGACTATCTTTCTCCATTCCTTTTTGTCCTTTGCCTGAATAGTAAATATTTCCAAGGCCGTCCGTCATTTCGGTACAATGCAATCACTGATATAAGTTTTTTGTGGACATTTTGAAATTTAAAAAATGTTCCCATTACTAATGAAATGGTTTACTGTGTAGTTCTTGGGAATGTAATGCACTGAACTATATTTCAGTCATTTCACGTTTATATACAAATATTCAATGATTTAGAGTTTAATATTATTTTACATTATCCTTGTTGAGAAAAATCAAAAGTTTATTATAATTTAATGGTATTTTCGGTGGTAGCTACTGTTATAGTCACTTGCGACTAGCTAGGTTCCATTACTTTTGAAGTCCTAAGTTCAAAGAATGAAATCAGGGGCATTTAAGGCAGACTCAATAGCAAAGCTTTTTTATATTACAAATAAGTTCAATGACTAATAAGGATTATCTGCCTGAAAAACAAATATTTTAAATATTTGTTATTAGTGATTGTATAGGATGCCAAAGCTTTCAATGCTAACATCAAAAAAGGTCTGGAAGAAGAAAATCTGAGTGATATAAAATATTTCCAGTGGCTGGATACCTTGTAAAGAAATTTCCTATAAACAAAATTACTTTTATAAAACTAGATGTCACTGATCCAGCTAAATGTTCCGTTGCCGCTATTATGGAATGTGAAGTACATAAGAGGCATTATGATCATAAGATCATTGCCAAGTGACAAGAACGTTATCATTCTAACATATTCTAGAAAAGTCTAAGACAAACACTAAAAGTGTAAATATTTTGACAAATGTACAAAATGTCTTATATAACTTTAGGCTGTGATAACGTTGGAATAGTTGCCTATCATGTATGTTATGTGCTTGCTTGATTTAATTTTAGTCTTTCCTGGGTATATTTCTTGATATTTAAGAAAATACGCATTTGACCCCTCAAAATACGCATTTCCAGTTCTGGGAATACGCATTTTCTTGTTGGCATGTAGGCATGTCTGCGTTATAATTACTGTTCAAATAAGTTTATCAGAATCAATACTATTAAGTGAACAAAAAATACGCTAATAATAGATCTATTTGTCAAAATAATTAATACAAATGTTCGTTGGTCATAGTACCAATGGTTTATTGAACTAAGAATTAATTCATAATAATTCTCTTGTTTTACTTTGGTTACTTTAATACTTTGGGATGACCTAGAGATTCCAAGAATTGTCTTGTTGGATTAAGATCAATGTAATTACAATATTCCTTCCTTCTTCTTCATCTAGTATTTTGAACTGTAGGAGCACCACTTAAGATCTATTGACTATCTTTCTCCACTTTCTCCAGCATTTTGATTATTTTCTATTGTTTTTAGTCACTTCAACATCAAAAGGCGCGGTGGCTGAGTGTTAAAATGCTTGGCTTCCGAATTGGAGGGTATCGGGTTCGAATCCTGGTGATCTTTATGGCATGTAGATATTTCAACTGTTGCGGTTCTATTTGTAAATTCTAAAGGAACATTTGAAAACTTGTAAAATCTAACAGATCTAAACAGGTTGTAGAGAATTAGTATTATATTTTAATGTTAGAAAAAAGTAATTTCGAAACAGCGTTTCAGAATCTTAAACAGCAGGATTAAATACGCAGTTCATCGATCTCTTCATCTCTAAATACCAGTTTATTAATCTTATTATTTTTATTCACGCAGTTCATAGATTCTCGCTTTCTTTAACTCAGGGCAGGTAATAGATCTTTGCTTCTTGAAATATACAGGGCATGGATTGCCTAGTTTTTAAATATTTAGACCTTTGATCCTGTAGCCTCTCAATACAAATTTCATAGATCTGTAAGTCTCTAAATACGCTGGCTGTATATCTCATAGCATCTAAATATGCTGACCCTAGACCTCGTAGTATTTAAATATGTTGACCCTAGACCTCGTAATATTTAAATAAGCTGACTCTAGACCTCGTATTATCTAAATATGTTGACCTTAGACCTCGTAGTATTTAAATATGCTGACTCTAGACCTCGTAGTATCTAAATATGTTGACCTTAGACCTCGTAGTATTTAAATATGTTGACCCTTAACCTCGTAGTATCTAAATATACAAACTTTAAGATCTCGTAGTTTGTAAATACGCTGGTCATATAGTTTTGGTTTCTACATTTGCTGGACCAAAATCTCAAAATCTCTATAATACACATTGTGGAACTCTATGTCAGTAAAACGTCTTTGAACTTTGTATCAGACAGCAGTTGGTTGCAACGAATTAAAATGCTAACTGATACTGAAAAGTTGAAAACGTTTTTAGCGTGTCTTTCTTTTATCTGTTCTGGCCACATGACGCCCTAGTTACCCGCGGGAAACAAATGATCTTGATTTGCCAATAAGGGGAAACTTAGTGACCCAATTAGTTTCCAAATTTGTAACCTAATTAGTGGCCTGATAGTGACCCGATTAGTAGCCCAATTAGTGACCCAATAGCAGCAATTGTATTTTGTAAGTTGTTAAATTTCATTAATATGTATTTAGATATAACTTCTATTTCTAAAAGAAGATTTCAAACTATTATTAACTTATTAAGCAGTGCATCCTGATTCTGACGGACCTAGGTTGCACTTTAAAACTACTAATAAGAAAAAACAAAACATGTCTCAAGAACAGTATGCTAACTTTTAATTGTTTGCCGATGCCAATGTTAGCTTGATTTATTAGCAAGATCTATCCTCAACTTTATTTTGGTTGCATTTTCTAATGACACAAAAAATAGTGGCTATGTTTTAGGGTTTTAGAGTTTTTGAAATAAAACAAAAAACAACAAAAAAAAACAACAAGAAATTAATTTCTAAAAATACTTAAGAAAATGCTTATATTAAGAGTAATTGTATTAATAAGTTGTTGATCAGTCTTCTAATCATAGATACTAATGACCTACAGATAAAAATGTGTGCTTTTAGAAATATTTTTACCGCTGTCTATTATCATTGCGCTATGACTCACTGTGAATGTTTACATGATCGTTTTTAAAATGCATTTAAACAATTTTCACTCAAGTTTCACAAGAGTCCACAAGGGGACTAAATCAACTCATACCACCACATCTGTCAGTACGATTTCTTTCCTTTGTTCAAGATACAAATAAATTAATTAACAAATGGGTTTATTTTTTTAAATTCATCCTTATGTTGAGAGATAAAAGAAATACTTTTTTGCAAAATTTAAAAGCTTGATCCGAGATTGGGCGTGGGAGAAATAACGTGTACAAACTTTTTACCAGACAGACAGAAGACAGTAGGAGCATTTGTAAAATTGATGATGATCCTCAAACAACCTCTTACAACCTCATAATCTTATTTTTTTAAAGTTGAATTTTCTCACTAAAACAATTACGCCTTCTTTAAAAAAAAATTAATTAAAATGATACATAATTATATTAACGCGTCAAATATCCCCAAGATAAAACCTTAGTCAAATGAATTGTTAAAAAAACCAATGTGTCAGTTTCATCCTGTTCTGGAAATCTGAAAGTATTGAAGCGCCTTTATTTTATGAGAAAAGTGTAACAGCTTTAGATGAATCGCATACTGGCAACTTACTCTGCATAAGGTATATTATTAACACGGCAATAGTTATTTCTAATTCCACCTATGTCAATGTAAAAACAAAAACTAAACCATATAGATCTAAAAGCAGTGAATAGAAAGAATAAACCAGCTCAATCTAAAGCTTTCGTTTAAAAAAAAAAATAATGTATTTCCTCTAATCTAAATCGATCACCTGTGGACAATGGTTATTGTCACGTACACAGTGTCTATATTTAGCTCATCAGCAACCTCGGGTAATTTCTCACGTGGAGATATGTTAATTAGTGTAACTTGGGCTGCATTTATTGGTTGCTATGAGCTGCGTTGGACACGTGACAGTGCTGGACCCGGGAAGTTCGGGTTTTATTAGTCAGTCATTGTATGGAACTTGGAAGTGAAACGTCCACTACAGCTTTGTATTAGAACTCAATTATATTATTGTGTAGATCTATCATTTTATTCAAGTACATTTAACCATTGTAATTATTTGTGAATAGCTTTTTCAAGTTCTGAATTAAAGTAATTGTTTTAGACGAAGAGAAGTTTCTTCATTGAATACAGTAACATACTTAGATCGACTTAGCGATAGACAACTTCTAGATGATCAACTGGCAACATTTTGAATGATCGTATTATCAACTAGATCTAGCTACTTCTATACGATCATCTTATTAAAAGAAGATTTCAAGATCCTCGGCAATCACGATCATTGTTAGTGTGATGTAGACTAAGATAATCTTCAACGTGACATCTATCATTGCATCTTCCTAGACATCTGACATCCACTAATTGATGATTGTGATAGTTATGCTTGCCCTGGATGTGGCAAAATATGTAGGTCACAGCTGGGGCTGCGCACCCACGGAAAATACTGTATTCCTCACTAATCTTCGGACTCGAAGACAAGCATTATTATTATTATTTCCTTTTCTACACAAAATTGCCCTGAGGTAGTTAGTTGTCTATTTAATCAATTAATACTGGCAGTGACGAACATGCCAATAATTTCCATAGACAATTTAAAGTACAGCGATGTCATTGATGTAGGCACTGTCATGTATGTACTATCTTCTGGTTGGTCTACAGGGCTCCATGGGATTGAGTTACGTTTTTTATGCTCTCTTCTTTGTGTCTGTAATACTTCCCTGACTATTCTCAAGAGTAGGTATTATTCCAAGAGAAGGGAAATTATTTTTAATTCAATGCCATTGTTAACCTTGGACACAACCGTTTGGTGAAACCTAATGGAGACCTGGTCTTCATCCTCATAAGAACACATATTTTGTAGTGTAAGATATGTGTAGGTTTATGGTTTCAGCCATTTTTATGGTATCTTCATGTTTTTGTAAACTTCCCCTATATTTTACTTAAAAGAGAAGTGAAATTATTTTATCATTTAATGCCATTGTTAATATTCGAAACTATTGTTTGGTTAAACTTAATAGAGACCAGGTCTTGCTCTTAAATAAAGACATTTTTAGTATAATAAACAATTTATAACTGTCTCCCTTAGGAAAGTATCTACATTCAACCAGAAATGTCGTTAGCTTACATTTTAATTTTAATTGTATGCAAAGTAAGATAACTTGATTAGAAGGCCTCCTATATTTACAACAACAAAAATCAAAAGCTGTCTTTGTGTCTTACACGTGAAACATGGAATATTAATTCAATTAAAAAGTGCTAATATTTTGTTTTCTAATTACATTAATGTCACTGTGCATGTAAAGAGCTAGCTCTATTGATTTGATTGCTTTTCATAAAGAAATCATAAAGTAATTCCGTCTCCGTAGATAATATTCTTGTATTCGCCCAACTATTTGTCTGCAAATGTGGACATTCTCTAACTTAATGGTAAAAGTTATGGATTACGTTGTTACATTACGTCTTTAAAATGAGTTCAAATGAGTTTAAAACATCAGACCATACTTGGTACACTCCTAGTTGTTGACGGTTGTTGACTTTTAGTACCAAACTGCTGGTAGACAGCTAAACCGCTTTAGACGTATTTTCTGTTAACTTGATTGATCTTACACTATTTTGAATAACTGAAAAAAATATTAACTATAACTTTTATTTATTTATCATTAAAAAAATCAACTTATGATGAAATATAATGAAATATAAAATGGTATTTTGAACAATATCTTAACTCCGAACAAAAACACGTCATTTCAATCTGGCAATCAAAGGTCGTCTAGTGTACTCATAACAGCTTACGACAATGAAGCTTCTCTGGCATCATTCACCTTGCACAGTCACCAACCCATCTCTGGCTCCTTCTCACCGTCACTATAGAAACACATACACACTAAGACACACAAGATTTAATTTCCATGCAATGACTTGATGGCAGGTATTTGGTCAGCTTGGTCCGCGTGAAGGAACACATTTATTCTTTTGACTTTATCACACCAGTTGATCTTTAGACTTTCATTTTAGTCAATCGTCTTTTCAGATGTACCTTTTCAAATGAAACACTATCATTGATATCTTTGAAGCAATCCTAAAATTCATTTTAAACATCTTCGACTTAACTATTCTAATCGTACATTTCACATAAATCTAAGGTAGACAACTCAACGAAGTTCTAAAGTAAAAAAATAATAGTGTTTATTTACTAGGCCAAACACATAACAGCCTTCTGCATTCAAAGAGTCTTGTTCCTAATTATACCAGTCCTTTCACCAGCAACCAGAATACGGACCAACGACAGCCTTACCCGCTTCACTCCAGGTCCCCACTACAGTCTCTTGGCAACACAAAAGACGGCTTCTTAGTTTCCAACAATTCAGATTCTCCACAATCACGTGATACACAGTTCTGTTCCTCTATCCCAGCGTCTTCCTGTTCTGGTTCAATGGTGCGCTCGTACATAACACAAGCACCAGAGTTGCAACAATATTTTATGATGGCAATAAAAAGATATAAAGTTGTTATTTATAAATATAAAAAATGTTTAGGGTGTGAAGAATCTCCTAAATAGAAAAATATGCTACTCATATTGACATAAATGACTTTGTAGTTTTCAAATTCAAACTACACATTTAAATACAAAACATTTATTTTCCTTATGGCAAAATAAGTAACAAAAGTCTTAAGCTATAGTGTAAAGGATAGATAACTCCCTTCTATTCCGTCATAATTTTTTGAAATTTTAAAGTAAAACATTTAACGCCGTTTGAGAAAAGGGGGAGAGAAAAGAGAAGGATTTAGGTAGAAAAGAAAATCTGGATTTGACCTTTATTGCATTTAAACGGGACAACTGTCGGCTTAACCAGTTAACACAATGTCTGCATATCTACTGTAAAATCCAGTGTGAATACTGTGAAATCCAGCGTGGATACTGTGAAATCCAGCTTGGATACTGTGAAATCCAGCGTGGATACTGTGAAATCCAGTGTGGATAATGTGAAATCCAGCTTCGATTCTGTGAAATCAACACTTTCAACAGTGTTTAACCTTTGGGGCACAAAAAACGATATATACAATTTCCGGCATCCAAAAAATAGTTTGTGTTGTAGACCTCAATATTACAAAAGTATTCTGGGAGTCGTTTTGTGTTTTCAACGTAATATTTGCAATAAAGTTTAAAAAAAATGTTTATCAGAAAATAATACAATAAGTGAACAAATAAAGTTCGCTAATAATAGTCCTACTGGGGAATAAAATGAATAACAACTTTTTTGTGTTTGTCATAACATCAGTGATGAATTAAACTAAGATTAATTTCATATCATATCATCATAATATCATGTCATGTTGTCATGTTCTCTGTGCTGGCTTATGATAGCAAGGAGACTGAGCAGCATGTCAAAACCAACAGAAACCCCCCCCCCCCCCACAACCTCTACTGAGATAGAGGTTGACCAACTCCCTAAGGGGAGAAATCAAATCGGAGAGGATGCCCGAGGTGGAGGAGGAGGAAAGAGTCTCCGCACTATCCGGAGGGATCTCCCCTCTCTCAACGGATGCTTTTCCTATCATATCTATTTAAACAAAAAGGTCCTACACTGTAAACTCTATCCTAATAGCTTGCAGGCATTTTGACATTAAAAGTTTTCAAATATTCCGTTAATTATGTAATTTTAAACCGGTGGCTAAAATTAACATCTAACTTGTTAATGATCCCATACCAATACCATTTAATACAAGGACTAATTTGGCTAAAATAATCTAATATAAATTTTTTAATCAAAGTACTTTTTATGCTTGATGTTATTAAAAAAAATATTTTTCATTACGATGCTTTTATGTCTTCCGCTCCAAAACTAAACACAGTAATATCTACACTCTGTACTTTATTTATACAAATGAGAAAAAATTGTAATGACAAATTCAATTTTTAATTCTCGTGTACTTTAGCCTTCATTCGTAATATTTATTTAGAAAAGATCGCCCATAAGTATCATAACCCCTTTTGATATTCAAAATATAACCTAATAGCCCCTTACTATGGTGCTAGACTCCACTTTAAAGAGTTTTTACAGGGTAATCTAATAGCATGCGCTGGTCATGTAGACGATAAAGAGTCTACAACGATATCCGCCTGAGCTATCACAATTATACTTTTACTTAATTTTAACAAGTGATTCTCAAACGGTCTAGAAAGTCTATAATAAATGTGCATTTGATTGTCTCAGTTGAAACGCTTAGTTGATTGAGAACCAGTTTTTATAAATGTTACACTCTGCAACTTTTACTTATGAAATAATTCACTTTGGTGAATCTATTTCTTTTATCCTAAATGACTTTGCCTTCTTTATTTTATTATTAATTTTGTAGACTGAGATCCTCCAGGATCGCTTCGAGTCTGAATAGTAGTTCTTTCATCGCATTGTTTGCTGCCTTTTCACATGTGGTGTTCACAGCTCTAAGAATCTCCATGAAGGAGCCCCTTGTTTGGGTTTTCCTTGTTTCATCAACGAGTTAATGCTATTTTTAAGACGCGCGATTTTATTCTGTCATAGGGCATAGGTCATGCTACGGGATACATATTTGAGACCAAAAGAAGAGCCGCTGTCGAGTACAGACGCAGACGGCGACAATCAAAATCGACCACATGAAGACAATGGTTATACTTGCCCTGCTTTTGGCAGAATATGTAGGTTACAGCTGGGGCTGCGCAGCCATGAGAAACACTTCATTCCTCACTAATCTTCGAAGACAATCCTTATTATTATTTTTATTATTTTAACTGATATCTCGAACAAGGGAAAGATTGTACTTAGATGAACTGGTGGTGCAAGCTGAATTAGCCCCCTTTATAGGTTGACGCTCTCAATTGAGACACACACTAGAAGTGTGGTTAGCACAACGGC
This sequence comes from Biomphalaria pfeifferi, assembly GCA_030265305.1. Lineage (NCBI taxonomy): Eukaryota > Metazoa > Mollusca > Gastropoda > Planorbidae > Biomphalaria > Biomphalaria pfeifferi. The sequence goes on from JASAOG010000034.1 coordinate 1,769,444, forward strand.
CCGAGGAAGCGTAGACATAAGTTCAATTCCGGTCGTTCCCCAACTTGTTTATTTTTTTTTTAATGTGTTGAAAACCCAGTTACGTTAAAATAGGATCATAGCGTAGTGAGAAAGTGATAGGATCATAGCGTAGTGAGAAAGTGATAGGATCATAGCGTAGTGAGAAAGTGATAGGATCATAGCGTAGTGAGAAAGTGATAGGATCATAGCGTAGTGAGAAAGTGATAGGATCATAGCGTAGTGAGAAAGTGATAGGATCATAGCGTAGTGAGAAAGTGATAGGATCATAGCGTAGTGAGAAAGTGATAGGATCATAGCGTATTGAGACAAGTGATAGGATCATAGAGTATTGAGAAAGTGATAGAATCATAGCGTAGTGAGAAAGTGATAGGATCATAGCGTAGTGATAAAGCTAAAAGTTTGGAATACTGCTAAACCAAAACAATGGACCTTATTCACCAAATCGTAAACAAATAACACTTAGCCACATGATTCTATATATCTTCTATACAACTTATATAATATATAAAGGCTGTGACTTGATACGTATTTTTTTTATTGCTTTATCAATATTATGACGTGGCTAAATGTGTTTATTTACAATTGGTGATTGAGGTCCATTGTTAAAAATGTAAATTACACACATTTTTGTGCTGTTTGTCTGGATTACTCTAGATCTAGATCTATTACAAATGTAATAACATGACTGATCCCAAAAATTATTATTCTTGCACGTATGAAGCGTTACTTCTGTAAGCCCACAATCAGATAAACAGATCTCTCCAAATAATGCTGGCTCTGTTCAGTATCTTCACACTTTCCTATCTCATTACTTTCTAGATTTACTTTGGAAGATATTTCTCTTTCATTGCCTGGTACTACGTTTTGTCTAAATGAATCCTATGTTACTTATGACACACGTGTCTTGGCGCAATTTTAATGGCTTGACCCTTCACTAGTCTCCAGGGTGGAGGCTGATCAGTTCAGCATAAGCTATAGCCCCGATAGACACAAACCCTACACCAGACGAGCGTGCAGGGTTATGTCAATCAGAGCTTTGCATTTTCCCCAGACCAGCAGAGCTCTGCACCGGGAGAGCTAGAGAGCCTGCTAGGAAAGTTTAGGGTCCCGCAACGTTAGCCCTTTTCGGAACACCCTAAGAGCAAAGGGTGAACTTACTCCAGTTACCAGAGGACACCACGAGGAGGTCGGCGGGCACTGTCCCCTGCTTCCAGAGATGAAAGTCATTTAAGAGTAAAACTAAAGTGCTTCCAGAGATGAAACTTACTAAAAGCGTAGAAGGATGAGTTGTCAATTAATGTTTTGATCTTATTTACTTGTTTTATCATTTTTAAAATCATTCAAAATATGAGATAAAAAAAAAATAAAAATGTGAATTTCAAAGGTTCGTAACAATAAACCTATAAAAACTATATGTTTGTCACAGGCTTACGTATCGAAATAAGCCGAAAGGGTAGATTTGCATGGTTACATTTAGCGTAGCACTCTATTTGACGCTGTTTACAGCCATTTTAATAGTGTAAGAATGGTAAATATGGTATTGTTGACCGGATGATTTGAATTGTCTACTAGAATTAGATTACCCTACCACTGCATTGGATTTGTTGTTTAGAGCTGTCACATTTAGAAACGATCATGAATTCATTATATTTCTATTATCCATGTGGCTGCAATCTATCCATGAGGATAATATGAACATCTGAAAATAGACATGGCTTTTCTGTACAAATACAACATAGTTAAAATTATTTGAAAAGTCATGTCGATGTTTCTAGCTGAATCATGTTAATAAAATTGGTAAGATTTTGTGTTTTCCTATTTCTTCAGCTCTTGTTAACTGCTGCCTTTTTTGTATTGCGTCTAGAAAATCGTTAAGTTATTAAGGTGCCTCTGCAGACCCTAACAACTCTCCAGTTATACACATTGTAACTTCACATTGTGTATATTTTTTTATAAATCGAAGCATATATATGTTCATCGCTTGCCTGGTCGACTAAATCTAAATGCAGATTTTTCTCGCCTATTTCATGCTACGAAATCTTATAAGCTCTGTTGCCAATGGGGAGCGACTGGCAACCCTTTCCTCTATTTTTCCTAGTAAGTAAAGGCTGACAAACCCTACTTTATTTTTTTTGCCAACGAGGAGCGGCTGACAACCCCTTACCTTATTTTTCCTAGTAAGGAAAGGCTGACAACTCCTTACATTATTTTTCCCAGTAAGGAAAGGCTGACAACCCCTTACTTTATTTTTATTTTATTGCCAGCGAGAAGCAGCTGATAAACCCTAACTTTTTGTGGCATCATCCGATAGAATGGCCCTACACTTTTCAGTTTTTAAATTCTATATCGCATTAACGCTTTTAGTTAGTTTACAATTTTTAATTTGCATTCTTTTATCATAAGGCAAGAGATCTATGGTATTAGACACAGCCATTTCTTTAAACCAACAGTTTCAGACCTAGAAGAAAGAAAATGCATTTTTCAAACAATGTCCCTGTTCCGTTTAATTTCACTATATTTATTTTGGCTTTTGTGCCTTCTAAATAGAAAGAAATACAAATTTGGTGTTATTCATGGATAAAATCCTTTTTAAACGTAGAGAAACAAATAGAACTACAAAGTATCGTGCCTTGCTCTCCCTCCCTCCCTCCCTCTCTCTCTCTCTCGCAAAAAATAAAAAAAAAAGGAATATTACTTTTAGGATTTTTTTTGAGACCCGCGTCTAAATGAAAGCGGAAAAGACGTACATCATATAAAAAAAATCTCTATAAATAATTCTCTTCTTCCTTCAATAGTTTAAACGAGAAGAAGAAGTACAAGAAAGATCGCTCTTATTTCTGTGGATAGTCCACGAGAAAAAAAGAGGGGGGTGGGGAGAGCAGGGCCGGGCCGTTGTAACGAAGAAATATCACTCTGTTTTTTTTATTTCCACCTCAAGTTTAAAAAAAAAAAAGGGGGGGGGGGGGGGAATAATCAACTCTGTAGTAGCTATCGAGGCGACACAGAGCACGCTCAAGAGTTTGGACACCATGGAAAGATCACTCTTTTATTTTTGCAACTCGGATGGAGGGAGTTACGCTAGTTGATATGACAAACGGAAAAAAAAAGAGGGGCGGGGGGATGGGGAGTAGTATTCATCTGTCACTACATAGCAGGGCCGGACTTAACCATTGTAGAGCCCTATGCGAAATGTCGGCTCTGCCCAATAGCGCGTATGCTACACCGCCGTTCGACTAGTTTTATTAAATAAAAAAGGAATGCCTGTGCTATTTCTATTTGTGCTCGGTATAAAAAACTATTTTTTCTTTATATATATATATAGACTGTGGCGAAAAAGGAAATGCTGAAAAAAAAGAAAGCTTGCGTTTTTTCTTTTATATATATAAATGTGTATTTTTGCGAATTGCGGTGGTCCGATAACGATCCCGTCAAAACTGTTTCTAAGCAATCACATAATCGGTCAAAGCAACCTGTGTATGAAATTTCATTTAAATCAGTACGACTGTTGAAGGGATTTGTCAATACATATACACATGAATCAGTCAATCAGACAGTCAATCAGACAGTCAATCAGACAGTCACTGGTATTTTACAAATATAAAATCGATTATTTTAATGCTTTTATTCAAAAGCATATTTTTCTTTAGACATTCAAAAGCGGACTTTGCTTTAAGATAATTTTTCACATAAGGAATAACACTGTAGTTTATTGTAGGCTGTGTTATGTTTTGTTAGAGAGCGAGTGTGTAGGCATTCAGATATTTGTGGGTGTAGCTATCTGTGGGCGTGTATCCGTGCTAGAGCTACGTGAAATGTATACTATGCACATATAACGAACAAGCTACGTCTACGGACACACTGATAAAATCAGATGTTAACAGACTTCAATTTATTACACAAATTAATATAATAAAAGAAGTGGCGCATTTGCACACAGCTACGCTGTGAACAATATAATTACATTTGATAATTAACCATCAATAATTAAAAATACAATTTTAGCAGTGATAGGGTTAGCAATATTAAGCATAATATCCAGTAGAATTACATTAAGAAGAAATAGTACAATAAGACACAAGATGAATAGGTTTCTATAGCTTAGAAAGGCAGAAAAATGCTTGGCGCCTTGGGCCCTACACCAGACTCAACTGGGTGAGCTTGCAATGCTTTCTCAAACCACCTTGCTTTGAAGGCAGTTAATAGCCAAAAAGAAAATATGCTCAGTAAATTTAAAGTCCATACCTAATTTTGACAATTTTACATTTTAATATATGTTATTACTATTGATACAATGTTGTACAATATAATACAGTAGTATATATGTCAATAAAAGATAGTTTTTATATGGAATCGTTGAAGGGAGAGCTAATGCGATAGGGACTATCGAAGCTGACCGCATTGGGCGACACCCAATATAGTGACGCCACTGTTATGGTCATGCGGTTTGCGCGCTGGACTGTCGTTCGGATTTATCGTCGGTCGAGGGTTCAAACCCTGCCCGCTCCCATCCCCCGTCGTCCTGCGGGAGGTTTGGACTAGGAAGTAAACTATCTTCAACTCTGAAGGAACATCCGAAACATGTATAACATTTTACAAAACATTTTATAAACTTATATTTTCATAAGCGCTTCCCTGACACAGTGGTTAGTACGTTGGCATGAGGAGACTTTAGCCCTCGAGTTTTAAATTAAGGGGACCCCACTTATGTTTTAGTAAATAAATTCAAGTAAATTTAGATCACGGTAATATTCATCCAGGTAACCCTTTCTCTTTCTTTTGTTTCTAAACTATTCCAGACAATTGATAGGATCATAGAAAAAAAGCTTGACGTTGCGCTAAACAAATAACATTGGTAAACAAAATTCTAATTGCACATATTTATTATTGTTTGTCAAGATATATTACAAATTTAATTAGGCGACTGATTAAAATTGATAAAAGTACCATTAAAAAAGCTGAAAGGAAAGAGTTTGCGTTTTGTATGTTTTTCTTGTAATGGTCAAGTTCTTTTCTTGTAATGGTCAAGTTCTTTTCTTGTAATGGTCAAGTTCTTTTCTTGTCTCATTAGGGATTACTTACGAACAATTAATTACTATTAATAAATTCCACAAGTAACTCCAGCTATCCAAGAAAACAATAATAACTTTAATATCCAAAACAATACATAACGACAGCAACACTCTCCGAAAAAATATTAACCGCACAAACACTAGTCCAGGGAAACAACTTCCAACCTTCCTGGACTGGGAACAGGAGCCCACTGACTAACACACTCTATCACATTCAAGGAAGATTAAACCATTCAGTTGACATCACGTGCAAGACTATTTATGTTCATAACATGGAAGTACATAAGCATAAGGGTATACCTATCATACCAAAATATCATAACAGTATGATGCCTTTTTTTTTCTTAGCGTGGATGATTGGCGTTTTACATTTTGAATGACACACCGAAATGACAATTTTTGTCTATATATTTCAGGAAGTTGTTTTTTTTTGTCTTCAAGAGATTTACATTTTCCTTAGATTTCGAAGAATTTTTCGTGAATTTTACAATTTCAGGAGGTTTCAATGAGCTCCTGGTAAATCATGAGGCTGCGACAATACTGTTATAAGTTATAAAATGGTTTAATTTAATAATTTTCACCTAAAATTAGCGTGGGTCCTTTGAAAGTGTGGGGCCCACTGCGGTCGGATAGGTTGCATTAGCCTAAGGCCGGCCCTGCACAATAACGGCGTATGCTACGCCGAGGGTCGACTAGTGTAGTTATATTTCTCCGACTCTTTTTGATTCGTCTCCGTCCTACAATTCCATTGGACTAGCTATCAAATCAAAGTGACTCTAAAAATAATAATAATAATAATATTCATTGTCACAGTAACCTAGTAATGTTCTACTATTATATCTATTAATACAGTCATTGCTTGATATAAAATTGGATCGAAATCATATTGTTGAAATTGTTTTTGGACCTTTTTTAAAACTGGTTGGAACTTTTGACAACTATGTCTCTTGCTTAACTTTAATATTCAGTTCTACTTTTTAGCATGCAAACTCTTCAGGGGTTGATGGACACTAGGTAAACACAATATCATATGTGTCTTAATACAGCCTATAGGTCTATATTATATGTCCAGCCTATATTTTATGTGTCCAGCCAATGTCTTACATGTCCAGACAATATCTTATGTGTCCAGCCTTTATCTTATGTGTCCAGCCTTTATCTTATGTGTCACAATACATCCTATATCATATGTATGTTGATACAGATTATGTTTTATATGTCCGGCTTATATCGTATATATCTTAATTACGACCTATAATTTATATATCTTAATAAAGCTTATATGTTATATGTCTTAATACAGTCTATATCTTATATGTCCAACCAATAGTTTATGTATTGTGAAGAAATAAGTCATTTTACGTTTACAGTGCCTTTTAATTGTATAATATTTCAACATAACATATATACACGGCAAACGTTATATACAGATACCCAACTTCAGTAGCTGACTTCCTCTCTTCTTGTTTACACACTCGTCACTTCCCCCAAGTCCCCTAACTCTCGATACCCAGCTCTGGACCGTATGTCACAGTTGACCACACAGTAACCGTGTCACCACAGTCCTCCCAGGGCAGAAAAAAATTTTAATCATATCAAACTTTCATGAACCCAATAGTTTGGGTGTACAATAATAATGTTTTACATCGATAAGAAAACAATGACATGTAATACAATGGCATCTTCAAGTATGAGAGAACTGGTAATGCCTATGACGACAAATAAATCTTCAATATGTTATTGCAAGGGACATTTCCAATTGAACTATCACAGAAAGCTTTCCTGTAATATTATACAACTTATATTTTAAAAAATCCCGCATTTAGTTTTTTCTATGAAACGATAGTCTTTTAACTACCAACATTGTAAGGTGACAAATGCCCAATTAGTTAATACTTTATGTTACATCAAAACATCTTCCAAATTAAGTAATTGTTTACTATGTGTTTCTTTCATACCAGTTCCTAAATGGACATCTATCATCTATTACTACAATCATGGCAACAAACATAAAAAAATATCAATTGTAGACTTTTTGTAGTACAAATTTCACATCAATGAATGAAAATAAAAATAAAAATTCTGGAGCGTACTGTTAATTCAATCTTGACAAGACAGAATTTAAAGTTATCTTACAAGGTATTTGTTAATTTTCTCATTATCTGATTAATGAATGAACATAAGTCCAGCGGTCCCTAGACACATCTTGTCAACACGTCAGCAATCACGTTGATTTGTCCCGGAATAGCTTGAACTGTAAAGCTGAAGTCTTGAAGTTTTAAAGCCCATCTAGTAATCCTCTGGTTGGCTAGCTTATTTGTATTGCTATAAGCTAGTGGGGCGTGATCTGTTAGTAAGATGAATGATTTCCCAAGCAAGTAACGGGATAGTTTCGCTATGCAGATCACAATAGCTAGAGCTTCACGCTCTATCGTGAAGTATTTTTGTTCTGCTGCTTTCAGCTTTCTGCTAATGTAGTAAACTGGTCTTAGCGTTGCATCACACTTCTGCATTAAAGTGCCTCCCACTACTGTGGAGGATGCAACTGTTGCCAAAAAGAAAGGGTTTCTGATGTCTGGAAGCTGGAGTACTATGTCGTCTGAGAAGACATTTTAAATGCTATGAGCTTTTCCAGTTCTTCGCCTTGCAGGCCATTTTCCTTGCCCACGTCTCCATATATTTTGTATATCGACATTTCCATTTACTTGTGCCTAGTCGTATCTCGTAGTGGTCGCCAGTTGTGAAGAAACAAGTCCCTTTACGTTTAAAGTGCCTTTTAATTGTGGAACATTTTATCTTCTTATCTTATATAATACAGACGTTACTTCAAAAAAGAAGATGATTTTAACAAAACATATATACATGGCAAACGTTAGATACAGATACCCAACTTCACTCGCTGACTTCATCTCTTCCCCCAAGTCCCATAACTCTCGATACCCAACACTTGACCGTGTGTAACGGTTGACCACACAGTAACCGTGTCACATGTATCTTAATACAGCCTGTCAGGTAGCATAATGAAGCTAGGTTTATTTTTAGTTCTCTGCAAACATCTCCATAGCAACGTCAAGATTGATTGTCGACGGGATTTAGCAGCAAGCATGTCTGCTTGTTTTTTACGTTGTTTTTTTGGGAAAGGAATAAATTCGATAATCATAATAAGAGCAACGAATATTGAACGGGTGAAAGGCGTGGCTTGTTCGCACATGCAGAGAGAGAGAGATTACTGAAGCAAAGGTCTGGGAAGAAAAAAGAAAAGTCAGTTGTATAAAAATCTAGTTGATTCAAGTTGTAGTTTGATTTTTTTAAATCGTCCAATTAGATTAATTCAACAGACAGCCAATTGAGCTTTTGTTTTCCCACACTTTTGTGTCTTCAGAACTTTTTGATCTGATACAAAAATTATTACAAATTTTGTTTTCTTCATTGTATTCCTTTGTATTAAATGTTTACCTTTCATACATTTCCAACTTTTAAAGATTCTTGAAGAAGCGTCTCTTCTTTACGGAATAGTAAATAACTAGCAATACACACCCGTCTGTTTTAATCTGTTGTAAGCAATAATATGGTTTAGTTTTTAGTAATTTATATACCTAGAATTAGCGCGGGTGCTATGAAAGTGCGAGGCCCACTGCGATCGCATAGTTTGCAGAGACCTAAGGCCTGTTCTGCCTCCGTTGGACTAGTAGTTATTAAACTACTTGTAACTGAAGGCTAGAGGAGTTCAAATCCTTTCTTTGGTGAGCCCAGAACAAAAACTTTCCGTTGCACTTAATTCACTACGTTACCATTTATCTTGAAGTTCTGACCATGTTGTTTCATAGAACTGTCGAGACAGGACTCAGAAAAACTGAGACAGTCGAAAAGATTTTGAAATATGATTTTGAAATATGATTTAACTCTTTCTCCTTGCACAGCGGCACAGTCATCCTTAAGTAATTTTTTAAATCGCTACTTAGAAATTAAAAACTAAAAACCAATTTTGAGCTCCATTTTCTACTCAGCTTTAAAGAAAAGATTAAATTAAATTGCACAAGGTTCGAATTGTTTTATTTTGTGCAAAGCATTACATTGAATACATTACAATGTTTCTACCGAGTTTATTCCATCTCTTTATTTGATTCAATTCCCGAATTTCTTTTTACAATACCTCTATTGAGCGCGCACATTCCATTTGGGGCAAAACCTTCTGGACACGGTTCTCAAAAAACGGCTCTAACAATTTTCCTGGAAATTTGGCAGTTTACATTGTTTGGGAAAGAATTACTATCATTTCGGGAACACTCGAAAAATACTCATTTGACCGTTGTAATTTTTCAAAGTATGAAAAGACATAATTTTAATTTGGCTAGAGGACTAGAAAATATTTTTATTGGTAAGATATGTAGGCCATTGTAGGCCATTGTAGGCCATTGTAGGCTCTATTCATCAAGATGAAGATCTTATAACGAATAGGATAATAAAATAGAATTAATAAATATCAAAAATCGTCCACTAGCTGGAGCGTAGTATCAGAATGATTATTTCAGGCTACGACTTGATACAAGCAATTCGGTCATCGCTGACAAGAAAAAACACTCCATGTCACCTTTCTGCTGTTACAGTTTTTATGACTGGTTGATTTCAAACAAAACATATTATTTTTTTACAAAGCTTATATCAACTTAGTCTGTCTGTCTGTCTGGTAAAAAGTGAGTTCACGTTATTTCTCCAACAGCCATTCTCGAATGAAATTGAAACTTCACAAAATGATATTGACATAGACACGACTTGAATCAGAATATAGTAACCTATAAGATAATTAATTACTGGTAACTTCATTATTTTGTTTAATAGAAACAAGAGAAATTATGACTTGAGTATTTACAGATATAGCTTAATGTGTTGGATTTAGTCCCCTTATATAATTGTTAACGCATTCTCTGATCAATTTGATACTTTAAGCAATTATTTATTGTACCTAACAAAACATGTGTAATGTAATGATAACGACTAGAATACCAATACCATGGCTTTATTCGACAAAATTAGACCACAGTAAACAGTGAATGAAACCAGCACGTCTCGCATAACACTGATGCAGTACTATACACATCAGTTTTACTTTATTTTATGTGCTATAGACTCTACCACAAATTACTAAATGAGTACAATTTAACTAGGCTGCCCAAAGTTAAATTATTGTGTTCTTTTGTATAGTAATAAATTAGTGGGTTTTTTTTATTAGACCTACAAACTTTATACAAGGCAACTACATTTTCAATACCTCTCTTCAGATCACATTTTCATGGAAAATGGATCTTTCTTTGTGGGTGGGTATACAGATTTCTCGAAAACGGCTCTAACGTTTGCATACAAATGTGACATTCATTAGTTATTAAGGCGAAATTTATCACTCTATTAGTTATGCTTAGTTGGTGTTTTAAATTTTTAAAAATTAAACAGATGTGCCTCTATTTTTTAATATTGATTGTAGAATCATTATAGACTGACTTTTTCTTTACAGAAAATGAGAAGCTTTTTTAATTCCACCATATAATTAGAATAATTTCTTTGTAAACATTGATAGTGTATTCATTAGTCTTAATATTATGGCTACTTTAAGAATCACTAGAACAATCCCTTTTATCTTGACATTGTCTCCCGTTGGGCCTTATTTCGTTCAAAATTACGAAATCACTTCTAGTCCACCATTGATTGGAGGATTTTTAAAGGACAAACAATTTTATTGTCGCTTTGACTCTACTGGTTCATGGTGTTCTGTAGCATTTATTAGAATTGTAACCAAATGTCATGCTCTCTGAACAAGATGTGTGTATCTATCTTTTGTGAATTAGGTCTCTGTATATATATATCGAATCTGATCTGCATCTATATTCTCCTTATTAATGAAATAGAAATTTGGATCAGAAGTCAATTCATAAAAAAAAAACACTAATAAACTTATTTATCACAAAATATGTCTTGATTTCTTATACAAATATTGCAAAGCATTACATTTATCTATATATTTTTCTGCCAACTTTTAACTATAACTTTTAGATACTCTTGTTAATAATGACGGCTAAAATTTTTAGCCATTCCTTCTCAATAAAATTATGCCAATCGTCTCTGAATCTTGATCTAGACCAGTGATTCCCAAAGTGGTCTATATAGACCCCCAGTGGTCTACGAAGACTTCCAAGGGGTCTACGAAAGTTAAAACGGGAATTGGGGGGGGTCTATGAAATGTGCTCGGGGGTCTACGATAAAAAATCTCAATTCAGCATGTCTTGACTTTAATTTTGACAATTGGATTTTTTTCATCCACACATTTATGATTTGTACATTAGGAAATCATAATCCTGCTGATTAAATGAAATATTGTTTTATTTAATTTAATAACTATATTTAACTAGTGTAGTTTTATCTAGTTATAACTTTAACAAAAAGAAATGTAGACTGTACAGCGTTACGTATTTGAAACTGAACTTCATAACTTCCTTGTCAAACAAGCGAGTGTTAATGTTCCTTTTTTATTTTGCTATGAAACCAATTAAGCTGGAGGATCATTTGAGGTGATGCCACCCCGATAAAAAGATAAAAGTTTGCAAATCTTTTAAACACTCAAAGATAAAGCTCAGAATACACTCACAAAATCTCTCATTGACCTGACATTGAGAAGTTGATGATTATAGTAAAATACTGAAAGGTACACGATATTGATTTTTACCAGCCGTTAAAGAAATTGTGAAAACTCTTATACAAACTGGCATCATTAAAAGAATTTCATGTTTGGGTTTTGTGGCCAGTGTCTTGTTTTGGGCCTCTTGATGAAGAATGCAATTTTGAAGACATGGTAGGCATTCTTTTGTGACACTCCAAAAGGGCAAATTTCAATGGTCCCAATTTTTAGCTTCCGGAGCATACGTTTTCTTATTATAATGTGTACGGTTCTGATGTGAACAATTATAGGTGTTCCTATTGAGATAGTTTATAACAGGTGTCATCTTTCTTGTATATCGAATTAGAGCAGGCAAAATGACCACCGAACGTCAGTCCAGGCATCATGAGTTGTTTTATTTAGGAGGCTTCAAAGTTTGTCAAGCTTGGAAGGAATTTTTTTTATATTGGTCACGAAAAACATTTTACTGTTTGGTGAACTTGGCTGATTGGCTAGCATGGTAGCTGTTAGCTCCGGTGCTCTTATTTCTTCTCTGGGGTTGTCATAGAGCTCATTAGTTACAATGAACTTAATTTTTAAATTATTTTTTCTTCATTTGGCCATTAAATGAGTATTCCAGCTCCTCCGTTTGTAGTGGCTTTCTGAGAACCATCCATGCAAACTCTGATCCATTGGTTGTTAGGGCGATGGATTTGTAGAAGAGTTCACTAAATTCTTAAGCTCTGTTGGAATATAGTCAAATATTTAATTCTTCTTATGTAAGTCTTTGCAAACGACATATTTCTGCAAACAACATATTTCTCTATACAGCTGGCTGAATCAAACTTGTCTGGTAATGATGTATTTTTTTATTCAAATTATTTTGGCTCAAGAAATCCATGAAAAAAACTGCTCTTTGTGAAAACTTTTACTGTAATACTTAAGGCACATTAATATTTAATGTTTTGAAGAACTACTTCATAGAACAACAAATCCGTATAGGAAAAATAATCTCCGTAGCAACGGATGGTGAGCTTGCAAGCCTTTAAAACCAAATGCTTCCAATGTGTTTAGTGATTGTATGGTGTACGTGTTAACTATTAAATAATGGGTTTTAATTTGAATTTTGTTAATTGAGTTATTAAAAAAAAAAAGGTTCAGCTTAAAATGTAGCTTTAAATTACTTTTTCACTCCTCGTGTCACTGGTTAGAAATTATTTTAAACAAAATTTGTAATTTGAAATTGATGAATTTTTTAAAATTCAATATAACTTAAGCAGGGGGTCTACGGAAAACTAGAAAACATGACAAGGGGTCTATGAGACAAAGAAGTTTGGGAACCACTGATGTAGACAATGCTGGGCTATTTTTTTACAATCAAGTAATCAGCATAATTGTTGACAGACCCAATAAAATCTTAAGTAATATCTGATATCATTAGAGTGCTGAAATAATGAAGTGGAGTACAGTTTTTATCTAGGCCAGTAACAGAATTTATTCCTCGCTGATGACCATTTTAAGACAAAAATCTAAAACTATTATGTGTTGATGGTTCTGGCTGCAAATCAAGATCTTCTTCTTCCCATTCAGTTGGTTCTAAATCAGCTGTAAAAATGCGAGATCTACTAGGGCCTGGCTGGGGCGACGCGCCTTTTAGTTTACTAGATCTAGGGATGTCTAAATCACTATTAGACTCGCTTAAATCTGAAGACTGAAAATCGCTTTCAGAGCTTCCAGAATAACAAGTCACTCATGTCACTATTATTCAAATCTAAAAAGATCCTTAAAGTCTGATCACTAGCAAAACGGCTTAGAACCAGACGAAGAAACAAGTAGGCTTGTCAGCCATGATGTAAACAAAGAACAAATTCACTAGTCACTTACGATAAAGAAATATTTAGAAAAATAAAAACAGCTTAGATCCGAAAAGTATCAGAGAGAAAAAAAACTTTCAAAATGGCCGCTCTAGCGTCCCCATAAACCATTTAAGGATTATGAATAAGGTAATAAAATAGAATTAATAAATATCATATATCTTTACTAGCTAAAGCTGGGTACCAGGATGATTATTTCAAGCGTAGACTTCATGCATGCGATTCGGTCAGAGTTTACAAACAAGAAAAATACTAAATGTAACCTTTCTGCTGCTAGTTTTTATGCCTTCAAACAAAACATAGACTTTTTTTTTTACAAATCTTATATCATCTTACTCTGTCTGTCTGTCTGTCTTTCTGGTATAAAATGCATACACGTTATTTTCACACATTTTTTTGCTTGTTATTTTGTTATTTAAACACTTATCTAATGAAATAAAAATAATTCAATTCAAGCCTGTTCGCATTCTTCTATTCAACTGACTTGTTCGCATTCTTCTATTCAACTGACTTGTTCGCATTCTTCTATTCAACTGACATGTTCGCATTCTTCTATTCAACTGACATGTTCGCATTCTTCTATTCAACTGACTTGTTCGCATTCTTCTATTCAACTGACTTGTTCGCATTCTTCTATTTAACTGACTTGTTCGCATTCTTCTATTCAACTGACTTGTTCGCATTCTTCTATTCAACTGACTTGTTCGCATGCTTCTATTCAACTGACATGTTCGCATTCTTCTATTCAACTGACTTGTTCGCATTCTTCTATTCAACTGACTTGTTCGCATTCTTCTATTCAACTGACTTGTTCGCATTCTTCTATTCAACTGACTAATTCGCATTCTTCTATTCAACTGACATGTTCGCATTCTTCTATTCAACTGACTTGTTCGCATTCTTCTATTCAACTGACATGTTCGCATTCTTCTATTCAACTGACATGTTCGCATTCTTCTATTCAACTGACTTGTTCGCATTCTTCTATTCAACTGACTTGTTCGCATTCTTCTATTCAACTGACTAATTCGCATTCTTCTATTCAACTGACATGTTCGCATTCTTCTATTCAACTGACTTGTTCGCATTCTTCTATTCAACTGACATGTTCGCATTCTTCTATTCAACTGACATGTTCGCATTCTTCTATTCAACTGACTTGTTCGCATTCTTCTATTCAACTGACTTGTTCGCATTCTTCTATTCAACTGACTAATTCGCATTCTTCTATTCAACTGACATGTTCGCATTCTTCTATTCAACTGACTTGTTCGCATTCTTCTATTCAACTGACTTGTTCGCATTCTTCTATTCAACTGACTTGTTCGCATTCTTCTATTCAACTGACTTGTTCGCATTCTTCTATTCAACTGACTTGTTCGCATTCTTCTATTCAACTGACATGTTCGCATTCTTCTATTCAACTGACTTGTTCGCATTCTTCTATTCAACTAACTTGTTCGCATTCTTCTATTCAACTGACTTGTTCGCATTCTTCTATTCAACTGACTTGTTCGCATTCTTCTATTCAACTGACTTGTTCGCATTCTTCTATTCAACTGACTTGTTCGCATTCTTCTATTCAACTGACTTGTTCGCATTCTTCTATTCAACTGACTTGTTCGCATTCTTCTATTCAACTGACTTGTTCGCATTCTTCTATTCAACTGACTTGTTCGCATTCTTCTATTCAACTGACTTGTTCGCATTCTTCTATTCAACTGACTTGACTTAATAGTCCTTTGATATAGATTAATTCTAACTTAACCCCTGGTATAATTCTGATCATAATAATTGTTGAACGAAAGCGTCTCTATTGAATATAAATCTTACTTTTCGATAGTAGATATACATAACTTTAATTCAACTTAAATAAATATTTATAATTTAATTCTTCTTGGCTTGGACTTTTTTCATTTAGTTCTATATCATTCGATTTTATTTCTTTTTCATGGCCTGCATCCTCCATTAGCATGCTTCTCTCAGACTTCGTCTGAATGTTTTGAGTTATCTTACCTTTCTTTTATTTAACTAGAAGGAACTTTAAATATTAAATTTTAGTTACTTCTGATACTCAACTATGTATGAACGTATGGACGTACAGCGCCCACGATATAAAGTATGATAATATAAACCCGATGTCACCAACGACCATCCAAAATAACGTGGGGACAATCAGTTTTACTTTATTTTATGAACTATATTCTATTAACTTATTCTATGAACTTCACTAATTACTACATGAGAATAATTTAAAAAATAATTAGATGAAATTCTTCGTAAACATTGATAATGTGTTTATTAGTCTTAAATGTTATGGCTAATTTTAAAATCACCAGTTACATCCCTTTAATGTTTCCATTTCTCCTGTGAAGCCTTATTTCGTTCAAAATAACGAAATCACTACTAGTCCACAATTGATTGGAGATTGATTTAAGTGCAATCACTTTTATTATGAAGGTGCAGTTGTGTTTCATTCCTTACTGTAGAATTATGTTGTATTGTAACTTTATATACTTTTAAAGAGGTGCTTAGTGCCATACATAAATGTATGGTACAATTGAGCTTAGCGGTGACACCCACCCTAGTGACGCCACTGCCAGCGATTCTTCTATTTCAGAAAGCGCTCAGTAAACACAACTTTGATCGAGTCAGATGTGAAACCTCAAGCCCCTTGATATGTAGCCAAGCTAAACACAATCGTACCATACATTTTTGTATGGCATGGTGCGGTCAGCTCAGGGTGTCATCCCCCCCCCCTGCTTCCCCACCCCCCTTTAAAAAATCACGTTTTTTTTCCCATTTTTTTTTTTTTCGTTTGTTTGTTGCGCTGTCATACATATAGTTTATAATTACTTACGTGATTGGATTGTTGAACTAAATTTAATATGAGTGTCTATTTAATTTAAACATTTATTTGTTTATTACGATTTATGTATAGTTCACTGGGTTTGTGTAGTCATGTGAAACTCATCATTAATCTTCGGAATTGAAGACATTGCCATTAATCTTTAGTTCAATTTTGCAATAATGCAACCATAAGTCAATTACACTGTTGTTTTTTTCTGGATTTCAAACTTGAAAACTTATCATTAAGTTGATCAAATTCAATGTCTTTAATGATTTAATTTTTAATAAAATTGCCCTTCGTGAAATTGTCGTTTGTTCCTTTAACTTAAAAAGTTCTTAAGTTTAATTTTTTTATAATCCTTTCTTACATGAAGTCACAGGCAAGCAGATGGTAAGTAACGGTGGAAGGCTTTGTTCAATGATGTAGAGATAGTCTTTAAGGTCTCAGAAGCCTATGAATCATGCACTGTTTTCTTTTTCTTCAAGAGTAAGTTTTACTGCCTTTAGATCTCTTCTCAGACACGGTATTTCTGTTTGAATGTTGCCATTTGGAAAATCATCATATACGCCAATTTTTTTTTAAACTGACATCTGCAATAATTCGTCGGTTGTGTAACTAAAGAATTTTGTTTGGATCGCTCCAAATGTTTCGCTACATCAATGTTGGCTTCCAGTGGGATTTGAAGCACATAAGAATGAACCTCTTTTATTCTCTTCTTAGTGAGTCCCGAGCTCGTGGCTCGCATGAAATTTTATTCTTGTTTTTATTTTTGTTTTTCTGAATCACACAGTGGCTTTTTTTTTTAGAAGAGCTTTTTGAGCTAACGCGTTCTGCTTTTGTTAAAAGAAAAGGTTTAATTAGTCACCACTTTGTCAACAGTTGGAAGATAGGCATACTTTTGTGTATCTTTGACCTTTTAGTATATCCCCCCCCCCCCCCCAAAAAA
This sequence comes from Biomphalaria pfeifferi, assembly GCA_030265305.1. Classification (NCBI taxonomy): domain Eukaryota; kingdom Metazoa; phylum Mollusca; class Gastropoda; family Planorbidae; genus Biomphalaria; species Biomphalaria pfeifferi. The sequence continues at coordinate 1,786,851 of JASAOG010000034.1, forward strand.
AAAATTGACTGAATGCATGAAGTAACGTCTGTATTATATAAGATCAGAAGATAAGTAGAAAAAAAGTACAGATAAGTAAACTAAAAGATCTTAAGCTGCGCCCTCTAGTGGCAAATATTTCAGAACGAAAAAAGTATTTCGATTGTACTAAAACATGCTATGCCAAAACATTCTCTGAAAAAGAATGTTCAACATTTTTTAAGTGATTAAGTGAATGTTACACACATTAAATTGCTTTTCTGTTGGTTCCTAATAATTTCCTTTACTCCTCCATGGTTTGAGACATTGAAGCTGCATTTTCATACACCTGAACTCCACATGTCAACTCAAGCTCACTTTTTCCTAGACATTTTAAGATATTCAGTTTGTTTCATTAGCTTTTTTTTTCTCTCTTAAAATCTAAAAACTTCTTAATCTGATCTGTGTGTGCTATGTTAGGTGTGCTATGTTAGGTGTGCTATGTTAGGTGTGCTATGTTAGGTGTGCTATGTTAGGTGTGCTATGTTTGGTGTGCTATGTTTGGAGTGCTATGTTAGGAGTGCTATGTTTGGTGTACTATGTTAGGTGTGCTATGTTTGGTGTGCTATGTTTGGAGTGCTATCAAACAAAATACCAAGGGGACTAATATCTTGTACGTCGTCTGCTAAAACATTTAAAATCATTGATAAAGTTTTGAACGTTACATATAGCAATGGGTTTGACTTACGCAACATTTCCATCATCTCATGGAAATTCTTTATTCAATAAAGACTCGTTAATATGGTCACGAAATGTCAAATATTCTGCTTTTATAGAAACAGTCCGTGCACTATATCCTTTCATTGTTTTTATTCTTGATATCAATCAATATTCCAATGTAGATGAATATTTCATACGTCTTGTGATATTCCAATTTCGGACTTTATTTCTATTTCATTTCTGTACAATAAGTTGAAAATAGTCGACAACAAAAGAATATAGTGGGGTTTTTTTTCTCTTAAGAGACTAAATCGTCGACATCACATACATGCTTTATCCAACTGGTGTACTTTTCCCGTTGCTCTGCGATAATGTCCTTCGTAGATAATGTGAAATTGACACTGGCCAAGATGAAAAAGCCCATAAAATATTCAAGTATATCATTCGACTGACACATTGTAACATTTCCTTCATCTGTTTTAATATAAGCATTCTTCATATACACGCAGCTGTTATACATCTGAAATGACGTTTTCACGTTTCCCATGTGATATTATATGTGATAATGATATACAATTTTGAATATTTGATAGAATTTCATTAAAAAATTTAAGTATGTTTAGTCGAACTGAAAAAAAAAAGTATTTAGATCTATTTATTGATTGTGAATAACAAGTTCCAATATTTATTCACTGTCTTTTTACAAAAATTGTCCGTTCTTCTCAAAGTGCATTTTTTTTTGGGTGTCACCCCCCTAATGGGTGACACCTGGTGCGGACCGCACCCACAAGTGACGCCACTGGTCGCTGGTAAATTATTGTGTGACGGTTATTGTACATATTGAAATTCCTGTTTGCTGATGATTGTAGTACCTAGATATGTACTTGTTCTATGGTTTGGTTGTTTATCTGAATTGGCCTTTGTGTTTCCTGAATCAATAAATATTTCTTTAGTTTTCTGAACTTTTAAAATCAGAAAGTTGTCTATACACCATGTAGTTGGATGATGTTGAATGCGGATGAAAAATTTACGAATAATACTCTGGCGTAGTGTCTCTGAGTATCAAGATGATGGCATAGCAAACTGGTGAGGGTCAAGACGTCTTTCAACTTCCTTTAGTAGATGTTTTAAAATCACTTTTCTCCAGGCACTTCATTGGAATTGATGTAAGTGCTACGGGATGTAGGTCGTTGTTGGAAGCAATGATCTTCTTTTTGGGTACTGGAATTATTTCAGATGTCTTCCAAATGGAAGGTATTTTGTGCGTTTGCCAGAACTTGTTGAATGTAGTTCAAAAGATATAAGCCAGTTGTTCCGCACAAAGTTTTAGAAGTTTGCGTTTGTATTCGTCGGCGACAGTGTTTTTGTGGTGTTTACTTGTTTAATTATTGTAGTAACTTCTTATTTGTTAAACAGTTCTTGAGACTGGTTTATATTGCTGTTTTTAAATGATGCCAATAAATCATGGTGGTCTTTCTCGAAGTTGTGGCAGTCAAATCGGCTGCAGAAATAATTTAATTCATTGACAATTTTGTTATTGTCAGCGACGCACATTGGTTCGCGCTTAGGTACGTAGCCAGTAAGTTGTTTCAAGCTAATCCACCAAGTTTTAGAGTTATTGTTCTTGAAAGAGCTTTGAATGTTTTCTTTGAATCTCTCTTTCCCTTCAAATAATTTCTTTTTAAAGGCTATTTTGGCTGAGATGAATTCAGAAGAACTACTCTTGAACATTCTTTTCTTGTATAGAATCGCTTCCTTTATTTCTTTGGTCATCCAGGGTTTATTATTATTGTTTTCATTTCCTTCTCTGGTAAAATCATGTTTTTACAAAACTGGATGTACGAATTAACGGTTGTGGTAAGTTCATCTGTCTGGGCAGTTGTTTACAAACATGTCCCAATCTGTTTGCTCCAGACAACTTTGTAGCTGTAAAACAGCGTCATCAGACCGTGACCGGATGGACTGTACTACGGGTTTTGTTGTTTTTAAAACCGGTTTGTACGTGGGTGTAAGATGGATCATTGTGTGGTCCGACTCTCCGAGGGGAAATAACGATCGAGATGTGTAGGCCATTTTTATATTGCTATAACACATGTCCAAGGTTTTATCCTGCCTTGTAGGACAATTAACATATTGACTATATGTTGGCAAGTGTTGAGCTAACAAAAGATGATTGAAATCTCCCTTAACTAGTCGGACAGCGCCAGGACTTTAATGTGCATAAGGCATATACAGTGCATAATATATGTTCTGTTGCTTTCTCTGTGTTGGCTGTCGGTGGTATATACACCAGTATGACGTAGATTTGTGTAAACTCTCTCGGCAGTAAGTATGGCCTGAGATTGATACATAATAGTTCAATATCGGTCGTACACACTTTAGTTTTGATTGAAATATTGTTGACACAACAGTACTGTTTCTTGACATAAATGGCCAGTCCTCCTCCTCTTGTTTTGCCACTATCTGTTGTTCTGTCTGATCTGTACAAATGAAACCCATTCAAGTCTACTGATGTGTCGGGAATAATTTCATTTAGCCATGACATGTTAGGCTCTAGCAATTTTACTGGAAATTTGGCAGATGTAAAAAAAAAATTATTATTGGGGACACTAGAATGTTTCCTTTGAACATAATAATTTTTTGAAAGTATAAAAAGAACATAAGTATTTATCTAGAGAACTAGAAAATATTTCTTCGGGCATTTCCGAATGTAGGCTCTATTCATTTATTAAATTACGAAAAAGATAATAAAATAGAATAATGAAATATCATAAATCGACACTTGTTTAAGCGCAGTACCGAGATGATTTTTTTTTAAAGCTAAGACTTGATGCAAGCGATTCGGCCAGAGTTTAATAACAATTTAATAAAAACTTGCCTTACGAAATAAAAGCATTTCATTTTTAACCTGTTAGCATTCTTCAATTCAACTGACTTGACTTAATGGTCTCTTGACATCGATTAATTCTAACAAAACCCTGAAAATGCGCTTATTATAATGACTTCCAGTTGAACGAAAACGTCTCTATTGAAAAAAAATCTTACTTTTCGATAGTAGATATACATGTCTTTAAATTCAACTTGGATCATTTTTTAATGATTTGTTTTCTTGCCTTGGACTTTACTCGTTTCACTCTGAATCATTCGACTTTATTTCTTTTTCATGGCATGCATCCCCCCCCCCCTTTTAATCAAATTAGCTTCCTCGATGTTTTAAAGCATCTTAACTTCAGTAGGTTTGACTAGAACGAACTTCAAATACTAAAATTTAGTTACTTCTCATACTCAAATAAGTATGAACCTACGAACGTGCATCGATATGCAACGCAGTAATATGAACCCGATGTTACCATCCAAAATAAAGTTGTGACAGTCAATATTTTACTTTATTTTATGTCCTTTAGACTATATTATTATTATAGCTTTTATATAGCGCTTTTGGTCCAATCTCATTTGTGGACCAATGGTATCTAGGAGTTGGTTTCCGTGCTGCCTTTAGGCGCTCAGTAAGCTCGACTCTACCCGAGTCGGGTCCGTCCCGAGACATGACGTTAAACTGCGCTCCTCTTTCCTTAGCACTTTTGGAGCTCAAAAGAGCCCTACTTCTTTTCTATCATTGTGTCTGCCTCCTCCTTTTCTCAGTCTGCCTTCATTGATCATCACTCTGTCTCCTTATCTTTAAAAACTCATTACGTCCTAGACCAGTCCGTTTGCCGTGGATTGCGACAGGTAAGGGGGATAAAGAGATCCTGGTGTTTGAGTAGGTGGCTATCTGAGGATAAACCACCGCAGCACAATACTTTGGCTCAAAGTTCCCCTAGACCTGAGGCCCAGATGGCCCGCTCTGGGTCAACCGGCTGGTCATGGAGGGCGGTGGCTGGAGGGTCAATCAGGGAGTTGCTGTATCGGACACATGCCCGATACAGGAGGGAGAGTCTGTGATCTCCAAGTGGAAGTCATGCCACACAAGAGTCTGAACACCAGCAGAGGTGTAATCAGCTCTAGGGACCTACTGGAATGTTCCGAGCAGGAAATAGTGGAGGGCATTGAAGGAGTCACCCATGCTCGGCGCATTACCAGGCGCAGGGATGGTGAGGAGGTCAAAACCGCCACTGTTATCCTCACACTCGGAACTAGGACACCGCCAGAGTATGTGAAGGCAGGATACCTACGAGTTCCAGTGAGGCCCTACATACCTAGCCCCATGAGGTGCTTCAAGTGCCAGGGTAATGGACACGGCGCGGCAGTCTTCAAGAGGAACACTGTGTGTGCCAGATGTGCTGGAGAGGGTCATGAGGACAAGAGCTGCACAGCCCAGTTCAAATGCCCAAACTGTCACGCTGGCCATTCAGCCTACTCCAAGGACTGCCCTGTGTGGAAACTGGAGGTTGCAGTGCAGGAGTACAAGGCAAGAAATGGATGTACCTTCAGCCAGGCGAAATCGGCCTACCCAAGGGCCAATTTGGCTTGACAAAGACCTACGCCCAGGCTGTTGCTAAGATAGGAAGATCCATAGCCACACAGACGGACACATTGACCCCACCACCCCCTCCTCCTCCTCCAATTCAGAAGAAAACACCGCCAAAGAACACACCTCCGAAGTAAAAGGAAAGCCCTGTTGTCATGCTAAAGAACAGGTTCTCTGTGCTCGCTGATGAGAGCACGGAGACTGAGCAGCATGTCAAAACCAACACTCCTGGAGAACCCGGAGACATCATGTCTGACACAGGTTCTCATCAGAGACACCCCAACCTCTACCGAATTAAAGGTTGACCAACTCCCTAAGGGGAGAAATCAAAGCGGAGAGGATGCCCGAGGTGAGAGAGGAGGAAATAACCTCCGCTCTAATCAGAGGGATCTCCCCTCTCCAGAGAGAAAGACTTCCTCCAAAAGGGGGTTGTCCTTCTCTCCATCCAAACCCAAGAATAAAAATACCAAGGTCACTGGAATAAAGGGAAACCCCTCCAGGGGCCTCCCAAGGCCAAATAGCTCCAAGTAGGTTATTTAGAATAAGCCATGGATTCCAGAATTGTACAGTGGAATTGTAGAACTACATACCACATTACAGGCCGTAGCAGTTAGGATAACCCTTTACAAGGTTACCACTTGCTGCCGCCTGTATCTACCACCAGGCGCTCCATTAAACCCTACAGACATGGACGACCTATTGAAACAACTCCCCCGGCCTTATATAATCCTTGGGGATTTCAATGCCCATAACACCATGTGGGGATCTAACGATACCGACACAAGAGGTCGTATGCTGGAGGATATCTTCTTCCAACATGATTTATGCATACTTAATGATGCATCACCGACCTACCTGCACCCAGGAACTGGATCAATCACATGCATTGACCTCACCGTATGCGTCCCCGGACTTATGGACGACATTTAAATGGTCAGTAAGCAATGATATACGGGGAAGTGATCACTTCCCAATTATCATTACTAACAATCTCCCTTCATTGGGACGACCTCAGCGGTGGAAACTGAATAAGGCCGATTTGGGAACAATTCCTAAAAAGATGTTTCGAGGATATCACAGAAAATATCCTCGATGAACAGAACCCAGCTGATACCTTTGCTAGCAAGCTACTTAGTATAGCCAGGAAAGTTGCCCCCCTAACCTCCGCAAATCCAAAACTGCCTAGCTAACCATGGTTTGATACAGCTTGCAAGAGTGCTATTGGCGATAGGAAAAAACGACTGGCTGCATTTATAAAGAATCCTTCCCAGGAAAACCTAAAGCTATTCAGGATAGCTAGAGCAAAGGCTAGACAAACCATACGGTCAGCCAAAAGGAATTCCTGGAGAAGTTTTGTCGGCAGTCTGGATGCCAAAACTTCTGCTAGAGCGGTTTGGAAGGCAGTAAGGCGAATGAAAGGGAAAGAATCAAATGCAATGGGGCATTTGAAAAACCAAGGACGAACTGTCACGTCCCCCAGAGAAATAGCTGACTGCCTTGCATCCTCAATAGCAGAAAAGTTATCCATTGCACACTACACGCCAGAGTTCCAAAAAGTCAAAACCAGGGAGGAAAGACACCCCATTGATTTCAGGTCAGAGAACAAACTACAACAAACCGTTCTCGATTGAGGAACTGGGGGAATCGCTGGACAAGTCACATGATACAGCGCCTGAAGAAGATGAAATCCATGACCAGTTCCTCAAGCACCTTCCCGAACCCTCATTGGCAGTCCTGCTAGGGGTCTATAATTGTGTGGAAAGAATGATTAACAGTCTGGTACTTGGAGAGGAATAAAGTGATCTCCAACTACCAGTGCGGATTCCGGCAGGGGCGGACAACAACTGATCACCTGGTAAGGCTGGAAGCTTATATTAGAAACGCCTTACTTAGAAGAGAACATCTAGTAGCTGTATTCTTCGATATAGAAAAGGCCTATGACACAACCTGGAAACATGGCATTCTACGTGACCTGGAGCTTATGGGGCTTAAGGGACACCTTCCCCGTTTTGTGGGGGAATTCCTGAATGATCGAAAATTTCAGGTTCGAGTGGGCAACTCCGCTTCTGACACTCATGACCAGGAAATGGGTGTACCCCAGGGCAGCATTCTGTCAGTCACCCTGTTCAACATTAAAATAAATAGAATCATAAATGCTCTGTCCCCTGGCATAGAGTGCTCTTTGTATGTTGATGACTTTGTCATTTTTACTAATGGGAAAAACATGAACACCTTAAAAAAAAAAATTACAGTTATGTTTAAACAAAATTCAAAATTGGGCAAATTATAATGGTTTTAAATTTTCGGACTCCAAAACAGTTAATATGCATTTTTGTAATTTAAGGGGACTCCACCCAGACCCTGAACTATTTATACACAAAAAGAAGATCCCTGTCGTGAAAACTAATAAATTTTTAGGCCTCACCTTAGATTCCAAATTTAATTTTCTCCCCCACATTAAGGAACTTAAGAAGAAATGCCAAAAGTCATTAAACATACTTAGAGTACTCAGCCATACGGACTGGGGAGCTGACAGAGATACCTTGCTGCTGCTATATCGGAGTCTAATTCGATCCAAGCTAGACTACGGATTCATAATATATGGAGCAGCAAGGAAGTCGTACCTAAAAATACTGGAACCAATACAAAATGCTGCCCTGCGTCTCTGTCTTGGCGCGTTTCGTACATCACCTATCCCAAGTCTCCATGTGGAGGCTGGAGAACTCCCCATGGATATAAGAATGAAAAAGCTTGCAATGCAGTATATAGTCAAGCTAAAATCCAACCCCACGAACCCTGTTTTCGACTCCATATTTAACCACACAGAGGTAGAATTATACAATCGAAGGCCTAACGTCGGGCCGTTGGGCCTTCGAATGAGAGAACCCATCCAAAATTTAACCCCACCCATTGACCAAATCTCTAAAATAGAAACACCCCAGAATCCTCCTTGGCTAATGAATAAACCCAAATTAAATTTATCCCTCCTTAATTTCAAAAAGAAAATACAGACACAAGCATACTGCAAGTCCACTTTTGGGAACTGCAGGAGAGCTACGGAGATTGTGGCACCATCTACACAGACGGATTCAAAATGGATGGAAAGGTCGCGTGTGCCTGCTCCTTTCGGAACAAAACCGTAGACTCCCCGATGACTGCTCCATTTTTACGGCCGAATTGCATGCAATATCGCTTGCACTTATGACCGTCAAAGCATCAGAAAGGAGGAAATTTATAATCTGCTCCGACTCCAAATCTGCATTGCAAGCTTTAGGGCGGATGAAGACTGACATTCCATTGGTACATAAGAGCCTGAAGCTGTTGGACCAAATAACAGCCAACCATAGGGATGTCACCTTCATCTGGGTCCCCTCCCATGTGGGCATTGAGGGAAACGAAGCTGCAGACAGAGAAGCAAAGAGAGCCCTAAATCATGCGGTGTCAGGAACCCAAATTCCCTGCTCGGACCTGAGACAAAGTATTGCCTCTGCCACCTATCAAGAGTGGCAGGACCGATGGGAGGCTGAGACTCACAATAAACTCAGGCAGATTGTGGCGGATGTCAGGTGGCGGGCACGACCATGTCCAGACTTAGGATTGGCCACACCTACATCACGCACTCTTTTGAGCTGAAGAAAGAAGAGCCCCCACTTTGTGAGTATTGTGATTCTTGCCTCACCGTGGAACATATCCTCATCGACCCAGATGAGGATGTCAGGGAGAAATATTTTAGAGCCACTAATGTAAAAACACTATTCAATAATGTCGACCTTGGGAAGGTACTGGGCTCTATCCGGAAAGTGGGATTGTCTACGAAGATTTGATTTATGAATTTGTAAACATGTACTATTTACATTAGATTTCTACCAAATTATTAAATTTTTACTACCTCTACTCTTTTAACTGTGAATAGACCTTGATTTTAATGATTTAACTGTATGGACTTTGGCCCTTGTTGTGTGGAGGGAGAGTGGCCCTTGAGGGACTGCAGGCACGACATGACCTGAATTGTGCCGATGTGCCCAAAATCAAAAACAATCAAACAATCGAGTCGGGTGTCGAACCTCGAGCCCCCTTCTAGGTAGCCAAGCCAAGCCAAGTTCAAGCGCACTTGGCCTCTCGGCCACGCTTCCCACAAATTATATCACAAATTACTAAATGAGAATAATTTAACTTAACAGAGCTACAAACTTTATACAAGGCAACTCCATTTTTTAAAAGTATTTCTTTTAAGGTCATGAAAACTGAATCCTTCTTTGTGGGTATGCATATTTCTCAAAAACGGCTTTAACGATTTCATGCAAATTTGACATTAATTAGTCATTTAAGTCAAAATTAATCCGATCTATGTGAAGTAGGTATTTTTAATGGAAAAAAACAAACAAATAAAACAGATGTGACTATTTTTTAACATCGTTTTTAATATCATTATAGACTGACGTTTTTCTTTACAGAAAATTAGAGTTTTTTAAAATTCCACCATATAATTAGAAGAATTTCGTTGTAAACATCGATAATGTATTTATTACTCTAACATATTATGGCTAATTTTAGAATCACCAGTTACATCCCTTTAATCTTTCACTTGTCTCCATGTGAAGCCTTATTTCGTTCAAAATAACGAAATTACTACTAGTCCACAATTGACTGGAGGATTTTTAAGTGCAATCAAATTTATTATCACTACTCTGTTTGATTCTAATTTTGACATAATTTTGACACTATACGTTTTATTAGCACGAGCTTTATTTTATGCAAACCTAATTTGAATCTGTTTTGTTAAACGTAAATGCTTCTCTGTTTTTTGTTTAACATAGCGGATGTGGCGCAAACGCGCGTTACCTTGACTTCCCTTTCATTGTTTTGAAACAATTTGCATTGATTATATTCACAACGGAGCACTATTATCTACATTTATTGTTCTTTGCTATAGTATTATTTTACATAATACTGCACGATAGAAAATGGATTAATTTCCTGATTCTAAAAATACTTTTGTGACATTGTTGAAATTTTAAGTTAAGCTACAATTTCAGTTTAAAATATATTCCTATTGCTGCAAAGTACTAAAAAAAAAGAAAAAAAAGTTAATTTTTATAATTTATTGTATACTTTGAGTTGGCAATAGAGGCTTGTGTCTTTAAAAAAAAAAAGATTTTTTTTTTCAATTTAACCAATGCGATGTTACTATTTCTTTAATAGAATTGAAATAATATGGTCTACTGTGCTAATGGAGATGCGGTGGCTGAGCGATAAAGCGCTTGGATTTCGAACCTTGGTCACGGGTGAAGGTCCTTGGGCGCCTTTGAGTCCACCCAGCTCGAACGAGTACCTGAAGTTAGCTGGGGAAGTGAAAAGGCGCTTGGTCGTTGTGCTGGCCATATGACACCCTTGTTAACCTTCGGCCAAAGAAACAGATTATCCTTACATCTTCTGCCCTATAGATCGCAAGGTCTGAAAGGGGAACATTACTGCGCATACATCTACTTAGTGAAGAAATGATACTATCATCTCTCTCTCTTATGTTACTGTTTATTATTTAAATAACATTAAGCCCTCATAATTCCCATATTTGTCAATATACATCCTGTCTCACGATAGACTTTGAGTCACATGAAACAGCAATACTTTATATCACTTTCTGTAAGGCCTAATGATACTATAACCACTACGAGTCGCGTGAAACAATGTTTCTCGTAACGCAGTATGTCTACCTCCTCATCACCTAACGCCTGTGATACTACAACTGTCTATAACTTTTAAGCTGAACTGCGTTACTCATGATGGAAAATTAGATCCTAGTCAATCTTATTGTAACACAAAGTAGCCAGTGCATTTCTTATAAAAAAGAATATAGCGCCTCTAATGAGCCTATTCGTACTGTGGCTACACATTAGTACAAGATTTCAAGGGCCTTCTCGCGCAAATTATTCGCTTTTAAAAATAACATCTGGGTGTCAAAGCAAGTTCTTCAACGTTCAATTGTGTGCCTTCTAGTATATGGGGCTTTTTATGTAAGGAGGGATGCCTGGTCGTGCGGTTTGCGCGCTGGACTGTCGTTCGGACTTATCGATTGCCCCGGGTTCTAGCCCAGCTACTCCCATTCCCCATCGTCCTGGGGAAGGTTTTTTACTAGGAATTAATTATCTTCAACTCTGAAGGAGCATCGAAAACATGGAAAACATTTTACAAACATTTTAGCTACACCCAAAACTATGCGTTATAACAAAGTTATAAGTTAAAGTTATAAGTTGAACCAAAGATGCCAACTAGCTTAAGGGTTCGAAAGACACACTTTTGTAATATTTTTTGTTTTTTATCCTACTAAAAGCCTTCATTTTTCTTTCCTAAAAATCTTCTCAGTAAATGAAAGATCTAATTTAACACACTAAATTTTCCTCAGAAGCTAGTGTAAATATTTCTTGACTTCTTATAGAAATATCATAACACATCTTTTTTATGTTTTGTTTGATTTGGTTTCTTTTATTTAAAGGGCCATCCATAAGCTGACCACACCTCTAATTTTGTCGACTCATTTTCCCTAGCCATATTTACAACTTGGAGGCGTGGTGGCTGAGCGGTAAAGCGCTTGGCTTCCGAACCGGGGACCGGGGCTCGAATCCTAGTGAAGACTGGGATTTTTAATTTCGGGATCTTCGAGCGCCTCTGAGTCCACCTAGCTCTAATGGGTACCTTAGTTAGGGGAAAGTAAAGGCGGTTGGTCGTTGTGCTGGCCACATGACACCCTCGTTAACCGTAGGCCACAGAAACAGATGACCTTTACATCATCTGCCCTATAGACCACAAGGTCTGAAAGGGGAACTTTACTTAACAACTTAAAACACAAATAAGATAATATATTAATAAGTATGCATAAGCCGTCGTGTGCTTATCCCCGGTACCATGTTAATAAGCTACTCCTTTTTACAAGCGTTGTGGTCAAGTCTACTGAGAGGGTGTAAATTACATAGCCATACATTACCTGTTTAATGAATCTGATGAATGGTTAAGAATTTGATAATTGCAACCAACAAAAATATGTAACAACTTGAAATATAGAGATCTAAATAAGTATGGGAAATTTACTTGTTGGGAATTTCAGTTAAAACTAAACCTACAAAGTAGTTTTCCTACACTGTATCATACGTTGGGTCATCTTTTGTCAGATTTCCTAAAATACAGACTCATAGATTTAAATACTATAGCTTGTAGGCGTAAATAATATGCACAGTCTTAAAAAGAACAGTGAGTCTTTCAGACTATGCTGTCTATAGGGCAGATGATGTAAAGGTCATCAGTTTCTGTGGCTCACGGGTAACGAGAGTGTGATATGGCCAGAACAACGACCAACCGCCTTTACTTTTCCCCAACTAACGTCAGGTACCCATTTGAGCTGGGTGGACTCAGAGGCGCTATAAGGATCCCGAAACTAAAAAAATCCCAGTCCTCACCAGGATTTGAACCCGCCCCCTTGTTCGGAAGCCAATCGTTTAACCTTTCAGCCACATTGCCCCGCTCACATTCTTATAAGTTCTTTGAATTCATTGCGAACTTCCCTGTGCTGAACTAAATGAATGTTATATGGATTAGTGCAGACTTTGAAATCGTTTTTAAGCTGACAAAACGAAAGAGATTTGCATCTATTACAACAATAATGGTACGCTGAATATGAAAAGTTAATAGTTGAGCAAATTGCATCGGATTGCGCATTTTCAAAAATTAATGTTACGTTACAAGAAAAAAATAATTGTTGACCATATCTGGAGCCGCCTTAAAGGTTCAAACCAAAACTCTATTTGACCAATCGTCTAGCCTTAAAATGATTTTCTGCTTTTCACGAGATTAAAGTTATATGTGTCCGAAATGTTTTTACATTAAATATTACGCAATTATCTCATAGCATGATGTCGAATGTCAAAATGCAAGGGCTTCTTAAGAGATCAAGCCCCACGGGCCACCAAATCCTTCTTCTGTGCTCTAGAAAAAGGATTTTGAAATTTTCATTACATCTTTTAAAAAAAGACTATGAAATAATGAAACCCTGCTTGTAGTTAAAGTTTATTTAATTTAATTCTAATAACTCTAATAATGATGTTTTCCCGTTCAATGTTCCATAATTAAACTTCTTCATGGAATTAAAAATAAAATCTCTGCACTATTTCCTGATGAGACAGTTTGTGAATTTTAATTCACTTGTCAGCAGATTTTTTTGAATAACTTCACAACCTTCGTCTAGTCCTTAGTCCGTTTAACCGGTGGGGCATAACACAAGATCTGTTAACCCTCTTTCACCCTTCGTCACTGTCTACCACTCAACGTATTGGCGTCTATTAAAATTTGTTACCCACTTAATTGCGACTCTTATACTGGCGCCGCTTTGAAGTGCCTCACCCGTAATTGCTTCACACAACTTGATCTTATCTTGATTTCTTGAAATCACACACTTTTTTTTTTATTCTTCCATTGATTCTACGTGTTTTAAGTCATCTTGATAATAGTCCAGTTTTCAAAAGCTTGTATCTTCTCACTCTGTCTGTCTGAGTGTCTGTCTGACAAAAAAGTTTGTACACGTCATTTCTCTAACACCCAATCTGGGATCAAGATTTTGCAGAATTATTTCTTTTACCTGACAACACAAGAATCAATTTTAAAAATCAAAGAATTAGTTATCTATTGGTAACAAATTATTTAATTAGATATCTCAAACAAGGGATAGAAATAGTACTTACTTAAGTGGTGATATAAGCTGAATTAGTCCCCTTTATATTAGATTTTCGTCCGAATGAACACAAACATAAAATAGAAACAATAGGTAACTATACAATCTTCCATTTTCATGGACTCTTCGCTAGCATAGTGGTTACCGTGTTAGCTTGAGAAGCCTGAGAATGCTTTAACCTAGAGGTATGTGGTTTTCAAAGATAAACTACATATTAATTATATCTATAGTGATGTGCACATGGTGTCATTGTGACTCAAAAAGTTTAATTTATTTTTATTAGTGCATCTTGTTAAATCTAGCCCCTACATTTTCTCCAGTTATCTATTAATCTCTACTGACCTAATTTTGTTTCAAAATATTCTTTTTATTCCTGTCGCCACAAGTTTTCTGTCATCTATTGTTTCTTCTTTTTCACAATTTTTTTTAGTCAGGAAAAGTTTTTTATAATTTTCTTAATTGTATAGTGTCTGAGGTAGTCTCCCCTTTCTTTTATCTTTTGCTTTAGTTTTTTTCTACTTAGTGACGTCATACGAAGTGTTATTTCCGCTTTGGATTGACTAAAAGAAAGTCACACATAAACAAGTTTTAGTTTTATAATCAGCTTTACTGTTTGACGAGAATAGATTTTGTCCAGATAGATTTTACATTTAGTATGAAAACAACAGCTTTACTGTCTTCCAGGGGCGCACTGGGTGTCGAAAAAGGCCCGGGCATTTTATACAATGCGGCCCACAAATCATGTGATGTTCATCCATTTCTAGGTCTACCTGTCCTCAAAATCATTTTGTTGAGTTTGATAATGTATCGATATGAATGCATACAGTGAACAACACCTTATAAGAAATAGGGGCCTTATGCTGCTTTTTTAATCGCCAAGTAAGTTGGTCCTAAAAGTATGAAGCCTACTACTAGCACTGTCTACGAATAACACTATTTCGGAAAATGTGTTAAATTAAAAAGTATTATACTGTGGAGTCTGTGAAAGATTTGTTTTTAAACACGACGCTCGGTTGGCCTATTTATAAGAGAATATTACAAAGTCTTTAACAATTTGATACATGCCATAGTGGCATTCGATGCGGCAATTTCGGTAGGCCTATAGGCCCATTTGGGTACAGCCCACTGGGCATTTGCCCCGATGCCCATATAGACAGTCCGTCCCTGCTGTCTTCCTTAACTAACCCAAACAATGAAGCCTTCACGACTCTTTGTCAATTCACTCAGTGACCTAACTGAAACAATCAATCCTTCATACTTTTTGTCAATACACTCAGTGACCTAACTTAAACAATCAATCCTTCATAATTTTTTGTCAATACACCCAGTGACCTAACTGAAACAATCAATCCTTCATAATTTTTTGTCAATTCACTCAGTGACCTAACTGAAACAATCAATCCTTCATAATTTTTTGTCAATTCACTCTATGACCTAACTGAAACAATCAAGCCTTCATAATTTTTTGTCGATTCACTCAGTGACCTAACTGAAATAATCAATCCTTCATAATTTTTGTCAATAAAATCAGTGACCTAACTAAAACAATCAATCCTTCATAATTTTTTGTCGATTTGCTCAGTGACCTAACTGAAATAATCAAACCTTCATATTTTTTTGTCGATTCACTGTGACCTAACTGAAACAATCAAACCTTCACCATCCTTTGTCAATTCACTCAGTGACCTAACTGAAACAATCAAACCTTCATAATTTTGTGTCAATTCACTCAGTGACCTAACTGAAACAATCAAACCTTCATAATTTTGTGTCAATTCACTCAGTGACCTAACTGAAACAATCAAACCTTCATAATTTTGTGTCAATTCACTCAGTGACCTAACTGAAACAATCAAACCTTCATAATTTTGTGTCAATTCACTCAGTGACCTAACTGAAACAATCAAACCTTCATAATTTTGTGTCAATTCACTCAGTGACCTAACTGAAACAATCAAACCTTCATAATTTTGTGTCAATTCACTCAGTGACCTAACTGAAACAATCAAACCTTCATAATTTTGTGTCAATTCACTCAGTGACCTAACTGAAACAATCAAACCTTCATAATTTTGTGTCAATTCACTCAGTGACCTAACTGAAACAATCAAACCTTCACGACTCTTTATTGATTCACTCAATAAACGAACTAACGAAATTGAGTTATTTTGTGTTTGTTTCAGAATCTAGTGTAAATATTCTGATTGAAACATTTTTTACAGCGATTGTACTTTGTACTGCCATGGTCTTCCCAATGGTGACCTTTTATCAATTGTATTAGGAATAAGATAATATAAATAATTATATATTTTATTGCTTGATACAGCCCCCTTAATGTTGAGACCTTTATAAGTTACTGATTAAATTCAAGATTTTAGGCTGATGTAAAAAATTAAATTCAATTTTTTTTTATTAAACGAAACAATTCATTTAAGTCTTTTTTTTTCAGTGGGATATTAAATATACGTTAATTTCTAAATCTCTAAATTTGTCTTAAGAAATTTTGTCTTATCTTATTTAATAGTTTATCATCATTTTTAAGCGTGTTTCTCACTGGCTCATCTCGTCACTAGTACAATAAGATAGCCTGTGTAATTTATATATGTTGTCTATAGAATAATTGAAATAATCAAATGTGGCTAATTTTTTTTTTAAAAACATTCTTCGTGTAATTCTACTTTATATAGTACGAGGCATTCCACTCTAAATTCTACGTGGCATTCTTTTCTACATTCTACGAGGCATTCTACTCTACATTCTACGTGGCATTCTACTCTACATTCTACGAGGCATTCTACTCTACATTCTACGAGGCATTCTACTCGACATTCTACGTGACTTTTACTCTGCATTCTACGTGACATTCTACTCTACATTCTACGTGACATTCTACTCTACATTCTACGAGGCATTCTACTCGACATTCTACGTGGCATTCTACTCTACATTCTACGTGGCATTCTACCCCTTCATTCTACGTGGCATTCTACTCTACATTCTACGTGACATTCTACGTGACATTCTACTCTACACTCTACGTAGCTATCCACTCTACATTCTACGTGACATTCTACTCTACATTCTACTCTGCATTCTACGTGACATTCTACTCTACATTCTACGTGACATTCTACGTGGCATTCTACTCTGCATTCTACGTGACATTCTACTCTACATTCTACGTGGCATTCTACTCTGCATTCTACGTGGCATTTTGCTCTACATTCTACGTGACATTCTACTCTACATTCTACGTAGCATTCTACTCTACATTCTACGTGGCATTCTACTCTACACTCTACGTGACATTCTACTCTACATTTTACGTGACATTCTACTCTACACTCTACATGGCACTATACTTTACATTCTAGGAGGCGTTCTGGCCCAGTGGTAAACCCTTCGGCCTCCGAATTGATGGGTCTAATTGACTTACTTCTAATTTCATCAGAATGAGGCTCTAATTGACCTTTTTTTTATCCAATCGTTAGTTGACTTTGAACAAATTTCTTCTCTCGCTAGCTTCAGTCTTGTGAAATGAATCATTGCCTTTATAGCTTCTATTCATCACCTTTCTTAAAATCGTCAATCTCACCTAAGTATATCACATAATACTAGATAACAGAAGAAAATAAAGTGTATACTCATAAGAACAATGTTTTTCTGCGATTATACAAAAATCACGAAGTTCAAAAAATCTAAAAGTAACAGTTCATATAGTATCGAACGTTAAACAATTCATCTCAATATAATTGCACTACTCATTGCAAAGCACTTGCAGTTGACTGGCGTGCAGAAGTTCAATAACTTTCGGGAAAATCCTTAGTGACGTGGCAACAGTGACGAAACAAGCGTATGTCGTTAAATGATTTAAATCACGACAGTTGTACTAGAGACTCCGAGTAGAGAAAACCTATTATTCTTAGTTGTTTTTAGATTTAGTGGAATACAGCGACAGTAGACAGTTTCACAACTTTAGTTGATGATATTATCAAATCATCAAGTCATTATTAGGCTACTAACTAAAATGAACTTGTAAAATTACTGATCGAATCAGATCATGCTAACACCCCGACCAGTAACAACCAGACAACAATGATAAATGGCTTTAGCTTGAGTTTCAAAGTACATACATTATTTTATTTAAATAACCTATACCTTTCTTATAATTTTAAAGTATAAACCTTGTTAAAAAAATATGTAATATTAAGAAGACCACAATGACAGTTAGTTTATAATGTAATTTCAGATGCAGATTTGGTTTACTCTTGTAGTGGATAACTTTTCATTATAGAGACAAAATTGGACACCTCTGTGGGTTGTATTCCCTGTAAGATAACATACTTTTTTCTTAAGCAGCAAGTTACAATCTGTGCCTTATAATGCAGTCTGTGTCTCATGGAACTCTGTTAGTCTTTTTAAGCAGTATTTGTCTCTGATGAAATGTGTTTCTCATTACACACCATTTCTCTTAATAGAGTCAATAATTTACTGGGTTTTTTTTTTCTGTTTTTCTCTTTATGCTCTATATTTTTATTATGTTACACTATTTTTATCTTATTATAATTATGTATATCTTATAAATTATGTCATTTCATTATAAATTATGTTAATCTTATTATGAATGATGTTTATCGTATTTTAACCTATGTTTATCTTATTATACTCTGCATGACTTAATTCAATCTATGTTATTATACCCTAATATGTTTCTTTTATTGGACCTTAAATTTTATCTTAATTTTTATTTACGATTCTTATCTTACTATATCATGTTTTTTAAAAATAATCTTTATTGTATTATACATTATGCTTATCTTATTATATCCTATGTTTATCTTGTTACACATCATTCTTATGTTAATATACACTATTCTTCCAAATGTATCATATACTTATCTTATTGTACTCTCTGTTTATCATAAATATGGAGTTGAATCTAGGTGCTGAAACAAATGTGATACATACATATACTACACATAAATGAATAGCAGCACCAGGGACCAAGGGAATATGATTCCATTGGCATGATTGGTCATATCGAGACCAATTTGACATCTCATAACACTGGTAGCATTTGAATTTATATCACTACAAAATGTATGATACAGCCCCAGAGTACAAAACATATGCGAGCAAAATAAAAAAAAATCGTTTTAAAAAAAATTAACAAATTATTTACCTTATTTGATAACAAACAAAATAATTAATTACCAATAATTTACTAATTGTATTTTTTAAATTAATTCATATTTTGTTAGGTACACTAAATGATTTTCTAAAGTATCAACTTGAACTGAGACTACGTGGGAGAGAAATAGCTTTAGCAATATTTTAAGGGGACTAAACCCGAAAAAAATCAATGATAAAATATCTTTGAATACTGAGGGATTAGTTTCCCCTATCCCATCTCACACAATAAAGACGATACCTCAAAAAAAGATGATTACGTCCTATGCGTCATGCATTTAGTCAAGCATATTAAACAATGACCTAAATTCTGCCAAGTCACTGGTCTTCCTGGCTGGCTCAGGCAACCCATTCCATGCTTTAATAGGACTAGGAAAGAAGGATCATTAGTAGAAATTTGTCCTAGCATATGGGACGAGGAGTGTGGCTTTATCTTTGTGTCTTTCTGAGTATTTTATTAAATTTTGTTTTTGTATTTGAAGATTATGGTTCAGTGTTTTATGTATAATTGCTACTTTACTTTTGAGTCTTCTCTCCTGAAGGCTTTCTAAATTTAGTGATTTTACTAAAGGTGTTACTCTAGTCAAATGTGAATATTCGTTTGTTATGAATCTCACTGCTATATTTTGTGTTTGTTCCAGTTTCTTAATGTTTTCTTGAGTTGAAGGGGTCCCAAACGGAGGATGCATATTCCATACCTTGTTGTTTTTAAACAAAATAATTAATTGTCAAAATTAATTTACTATTTGGTTACTTTTTTATTGATTTTTATTGAATGGGATTGGTAGAAATTGCGTGTATATTTTTACCAGACAGACAGACAGGGTTGATTAAAGCTTTGTAGTAATAATATATATATTGATGACAAGAATATATCAACATTTTATATATTGATAACGTATTGATAAATAGTATATTTACATTGTTAATGTTTTAATTGTAATCGTAACACTAATGTAACATTACATAACATTGTGTAAATGTAACTTTCAAGTTTTCCAGAATTCTTTTAAACTGTTTTGCTTTATCTTTAAGTTGTCTTTCTTTAAGTTCCATCTTCCTGACTGTGTGTACATTTTGTTTGTCTATATTTTAAGTTCATGTTCCCAGACTTTTGAAATCAAATATTAAACCAAATGTTTTTTCTGAGCCTTTTTTTACAAAGCTTTTATCATCTCTGTCTGTCTGTCTAATCAAATGCTTGTACACGCAAGAAATAGCCCTAAAAAACAAAAAGTAAAAATATTTCTAATCGCACACATTTATTATTGTTAGTCTGGATCTGTTACAAATTTAATGACATGACTGACGAACTCATTGATAGACTAAATATAAGCATTGCATTTTTTTAAAGTAGTTTTTTTTTTGCTTTTTTATATATCTTATTGTACACTAAATATCTCACTTTAATATCAGTATTCTCTAAAGTCTAATGGATGATATTTTTATTATTCATTCATTATTACTTTTTTCGTTCCTGTAGAAATGGGGTGTGCTAGTCGAGTGGGAAAGCGATTGGCTTTCAAACCGATTTTATCCAAGGTTCGAATGTCAATGAAGACTAAGACATTTAATTTTGGAATCTTAAGGCGCTTGGGAGTCCACCCACCTCTTATAGTATCTGATTGGTAGTTTCGCTGACCACATGACAACCTCATGAACGTCGGCCATGACATGATGCGGACACTTCTAACCCATACAACATCCTAAACACCATCCCAAACCAAACTCACCAACCACTAGCCAGATCCACTCCTGTTAAACCTAAATCTACTAAAATTAATACAACAGCCTCACTAAACAAACCTACTAAAGAAGTAATACCAAAATACCTTAAAACCTTAGTAATAAATTTTCAAAGCATTAGAAACAAAACAGCAGACTTAGAAATTTTATTAGAATGTGAGAAACCAGACATAATTGCATGAACAGAAACTTGGCTACATCCTGAAATTTATAATGCAGAAATTTGCAATAGTAATTATGAAATTTTTAGAAAACATATGGCTGATAATCATAATCTTTTAGCAATAAAAAAACACTCTTATAGCAGAAGAAATTACCTTACCTAACTCAAAAAATATAGAATCAACATTTTGTAAAATTAATACCACCTCAACATCCCTAAGAATAGGCAGCATTTACAGACCACCTAATTCTAGTTTAGAATACATGCAGGAACTATGTAATCAGATTACTACACTTAAAGAGACAAATAAAAATGCAGTTTTTGGATTATGGGCGATTTCAACCTATCCGATATAAATTGGAAAACACTAACCATAAATAAACACCAAAACCTTAAGGACATAAATGAGCTTTTCATAAAAACTTTACACAACCCAAGTTAAGATCAAATCATTAAAAAGCCAACTAGATTAAACAACACATTAGATCTCTTCTTAACCAATAGACCTGGATTAGTAGTTGATTATGATATTTTCCCTGATCAGACCATGAGATCATAAAAATACACAGTCAGATATAAGCATAGCCAATACAAAACCCAAAAGAAAAATCTTACTCTGGAATAAATTTAACCTAACACAACCAAGATGCATTAAACTTTCAACAAACACTCTTATTAGAAAAAGACATTAACCAACCAGTCGATGACCTCTGGAATTTTATTCAAAACCATCTTAAAAGCATTATATAAAATCATATACTAACTAAATACACATCAAACAAAATAAATAAATGCTGGTTTAATAATAGACTAAAGAGGCTTTGTAAACAGAAGGAAAACCTATATAGAAAATTTAAAGAAATTAAGGCAGAAAGAGTTTACAAAAGTATATAAAAATTAAACAATTAACCCAAAAGTAAGCAGACAGCTGCAGAGTGAATACATAAACAATGTAATATCTAAAGATAACAAAAACCTATGGTCATACATTAAGTCTAAGAAAATGGAAACAACAGGCATAGCGCCATTAAAAGATGAACATAACATAATACATAATGATAATAAAACTAAAGCAAACATCCTAAACAAATACTTTGCATCAGCATTCTCAGCCCCAGGAGACAAAGACATATTACTGAATTTGAACCAAGTAGACAACATAGAAGATATAGTAGTACAAGAAAATGGAATTCAAAAACTATTAGCCAACACCAAACCAAATAAAGCGTCTGGACCTGATGGTATTCCAGCTAGATTACTCAAAGAACTTAGCAATGAGCTAGCCCCAGTGTTCAAAATACTCTTTCAGGCTTCGCTTAACCAGGGCAGAGTACCAAAGGACTGGAAAGAAGCTAATGTCACCCCTTTATTTAAAAAAGGAGAAAAATCTGACCCAGGAAACTACAGACCAGTATCACTTACCAGCATTACATGTAAAATCCTAGAACACATAATATGTAGGAACATCATAAACCACTTAGACAAACATAATGTCCTCACACCATACCAACATGGCTTTAGGAAATATAGATCATGTGAAACACAACTAATAGGACTAATAGATGATTTTTCTAAAGGTTTAGATAATAGTGAACAAATAGATGCTATCTTACTAGATTTTTCTAAGGCTTTTGACAAAGTTCACCACCATAGTTTGCTTAAAAAATTAAAATATTTTGGCATTAATGGACCACTGGATCAGTGGATTAAAGATTTTCTGATAGGGAGAGAACAAACTGTAATAATAAATGGCTTTAAATCAACACCAATAACAGTAAACTCAGGTGTACCTCAAGGAACAGTCTTGGGTCCACTACTATTTTTAATTTACATAAATGATTTACCAAATTGCATTACTTGCATAATATATAGAACAATAAAAACAACACAAGACACAGATATTTTACAAAGAGAATTAGATGAATTACAGAAATGGGAATCAAATCGGAGCATGTCTTTCCACCCAGAAAAATGTCAGTTGTTAAGAGTAACAAAAAAAAACTAAAACAAATTAATTCCACTTATCTTATTCATGGCAAACCAGTAACACAGACTAAAAACGCAAAATACCTAGGCGTTATAATAAATGAAAAACTGTCATGGAATCCACATATTGATGAAACTATAAAAAAAATCAAACAAAGCATTAGGATTTATTAAAAGAAATTTCTATAAATCAAATAAGAACATAAAACTAAAATGTTATTTAACCTTGGTTAGGCCAATAATAGAATATGCATCCTCCGTTTAGGACCCTTCAACTCAAGAAAACATTAAGAAACTGGAACAGACACAAAATAGAGCAGTGAGATTCATAACAAATTAACCAGACGACCAGGAAGCCATAGAAAGTTAGCAATATGCATAGATGAAATGGTCAAACCTAGCGCCCAACACGTTGAGTACTGCTGTGAATACACTTTTATATTAGTAAACGTGGATGTTATCTTTTCCTTTATAATGAGCTACTTTTGAAGTTGTTGTTTTTGTGTGGCTACATTATACATAGCACAAAGGACAGCAAGTACAAAGTTGTAAAGACTTCCGATGGCGCAGTCAATCATAATTAAATGTTTCACAACATGTGCTTCACATGAGCCGAATGTATTGATTTTATGTTATAAATAGAATAGAGAATAGTGTCAAGTCCAACTGCTTTTGTTTTCACAGACAAATTGGTTACATTAACATTGTTAGACTCAACACAGAGGGCTACAAACAGTACGATAAAGACTTCCGAAGGCGCTGTTGTTCTGTCTGAACGTCTTTAACGGTTTTTCTCCTCATTGACGATGCCAACGTTGATTTGACCCTTTAAACTCAATTGATTTTAGGATTTATAAACTTACATTTGTGTTATGTGAAAAGAGTTTGCATCCTCCTATAATTCGATACCAAATTTTTCTGATATCAAACAAAAATATTATTATTTTTTTAGGATACCTCAGCTTTTTAGCTTTTGACTTCAGTTGTCGAGCTGTTTACATCCTAGGATTCCTTGGGCTTTTGCCTCTTTTCTTGGGTATTTCATTCACCTCTTTTCTGGGCTTTAGCCTCTTTTTTGGGCCTCCTTTATTTTTTTTTTATTTTTAATAAAATTTTATTCAAAAGAATAATACAAGAATATTAAATAAAACCAAAATTATGTGAAGGAATAGTTTCAAAAGCACAATTCATGATTTTATTCATAGCAGGACAGTGTTATACACCCGTACACTACATTCTATCGGAACGAGGAAAACAATTAAGGACAATTTGCTGTAAACTAAATAGGTGTTTAGGTTCTTGAATAATTCCCATGTGATTGTCTGCGGATTGTTTTCTCCCCCCTTCCCCCGCCCCCGCTCATACTATGAGCATCAAAATGTATTTGACAGTCAATCTACGTGGCTCATGTCTTGGTGTCAACGTTAAGTGTGTTGACGTAGTAGTATACTATTACACATGAGACTGGTTACTATTAATGTGTCGCGAATGCTGGGCTCGTGCTTCCTGGAGTCACACTTGACACGTGACAAATATAGATATTACAGATTGACGTAACGCCACTTTAGCAGACAAAATATAACGTTTATTTTATGACAATAATAATAATATTGCACGTCTTGGCAGTTACATTATCCAATAAGAAACAAAGTCACATCCGCATAAAGCGGTATCAAATATATTCAACATGTTAAATTCTCCAAAAATAGACTTCAAGTAACGTGCGCATCACAGCGGGTAACAAATACTTAATAATAATAGTACAGAATAATAACTACTAGAAAAATACATGTCTCAAGTGACCACTGGCTTCGACTGCCCAAAAGATACTTCTTGACTCAAAATTACTAATTGACTCTATAAATCACTACCGTCCATACTGGACCAAAAGATACTACTTGACCGACTAAAGGTCATCCTTACTTCCTGTTTCTATATCAGGAGTTTCACGTGTCTTTTCACCCTCTTAACCCGAGGTGAACATTTAACAGGCAATGTCAACCTAGACTGTGACAGTTGATTAACTTTTGAGCTTTTAGTAAATAAAAGATGTGGACCCCTTATTGTATTTGAAACCAACGAACCGTTGAATCCTGGGGTTGCAATTACATTCCTGAGAATGTCTTGGATCGGAAAGATGTTTTTGTTTGTATTGTTGTATCAGAGGGTCACTGGCTCGAGCCCTAGTCAGTGCAGTCCCATATTTTCATTCTACTTTAGTCACTATTTTCTTACATAAAAAATTTGGTTCCACTACTGCCTTTAAATATGTGATATGTATTCATCATTTATTGTTTCAGAACTTAGCTTCACATGTGTATCGTAGCACACTAAACTTACTTTTAATTAAGTAAGCTTTGTCATATGTGATCATTTCATTTATCGTGTGCTCCAGACACTTTGTTCTCAAGAAGCTTTTAGATAAGTTTAGTACATTTGTTTTAAAGCAATGTTTTTTTTCTTTCTGTATTTTGTTTCATGTAAGGTCTGGAATTGTATGTTTGTTAAGATAAAGAGTTAACACACTACAAGTATGTCAAGAGTTTTTTAGGACAAGGGCTGCGGTTGCATTCGGTTAGGTTTATGTGTTCTTATCTTTGATTAAGTTCGTGATCCAAAAAGATTTTTAAATGTGCAGAGTAAGAGAGATGTGTAATAGATCAGTTCCGGATATTGGAATATTGAGGCCCTGCGCCATTTTTAACGGAGATCTTGTTGATCTTGAGAGTCTTTTAAGGTCCCTGTGACGCAGATGGAGGGCTCTCCAAACCTCGTCAGCCAAGCGTTTTTTCCGCAGTCTGAGAACTTAGCTGAAGTAGACGTCATATCGGGATGTACCTTTAAACTCAATGTTTTGTCACATTCTTTACGCATCGTATTTATGGGCTTGAAAGGTAGCAATAGTTCCAGTAGAGTTTATTTGGTATATAAAAATCAATAATGGCTAAGTGAAAAAAAAAATCATTTACTGTAAAATATTCACCTTTCTTAAATTACAATTATGATGGCAGTGTCTTAGATTCCGAAGATGAATTATAAATACAGTGTTTGACATGGCTATACAAAAAATGTTCCGACCTAAATATTTTTCCCGATTTGAAGCAGACAAAGTCAATGTCAGCAAGTGGTCTGATTAATGTTACGTCTTCTGCGAATGTCTTTTAAAAGGGTGTGAGAGTATTCGTGAGAGCTCTCTGTTTCTTTCAGACGCAATCTGCTACCAGATACTTTTCTCTACGCCAGGGCAACATGGCACCTTAATTGATCGTTGTAGCGCTTAAAAGGAGGGGGAGGAACCTCTGTTTTGCGGTCCTCTTTTAAGCTCGCAAAACAAAAAAAAGATCGCTTTTGGCATTCGGTTGTCCCCCATTCGGGATAAATAAATTGCTTCTGTACTGTCCACGCAAGCCTCCAAATAGTAAGTAGTGCTTCTGTACTGTCTACGCAAGCCTCCAAATGGTAAGTAGTGCTTCTGTACTGTCCACACAAGCCTCCAAATGGTAAGTAGTGCTTCTGTACTGTCCACGCAAGCCTCCAAATGGTAAGTAGTGCTTCTGTACTGTCCACGCAAGCCTCCAAATGGTAAGTAGTGCTTCTGTACTGTCCACGAAAGCGTCCAAATGGTTAGTAGTTCTTCTATACAGTCCACACAAGCCTCCAAATCGCTAGTAGTTCTTCTATACTGTCCACATAAGCCTCCAACAGAACACAGTTAGTTGTAAAATAGTACAACCAGCGTATGCTCATTCTGGATAGGAGGCACCGTTAATTGAAGCTTTCGAGGAGATGTCTTCTAGGGAGCACCAATATTATTGACAATGATATCACTTTCGTTCAAAAGTAACTCGCAGTTATTTCTAGTTCTTATATTGAGATGAGAATTGGGTGTGGCAAAATATGTAGGTCACAGCTGGGGCTGCGTTCTTCATTGACTCAAAGACAAACCTAATTATATTTAGAATACACAGTATTACAAGTTTAAAAGCGATGTAAAATTGTTATTGTATCAATTAAACTGTTACTTGAAATTATGTATGGAGAGAGTATTGCATGGATGTTTACATGTTGTTAACTATTACAAATTTAAAAGTGTAACAGGATATCATGGACTTACACCTTTATAACAAGCAAAACAAGTTAAACCTATTCCAAATCGCTACGATTGTTCCTTACAAACAGCAGTTTATGAAATTCAATATTACACGATATAATAGGGAGATAAAATATCGGTTTGCGGTTCACAGGTCTGTACAACGTAGGACAAGGAATGGAGAGAGAGACTACTGGTCCATGTGCGGCAAGAGGTCTGTCCTTGTACGGGAGATAAGGCGACCTTACAACTCACTGCCCGCTTCCTCTTTCGTGATCTAAGGGAAGTAATTCTCAGCATGGTTCGTTACTAATGGGATTTCTGATTCGGTACGACGTGGCAACGAGCTATTGGTCTGCCCTGACCACAGCTTGCGACATCACAGATCAGTGTTGATTCCAGTCCATTTTTTATCCAGGGAAAGTTAATAAAAGCCTACACTATTATAATTTGGACAACTAATCTCAAAAAATGAATAATAAGTTCAATCAAATAGTAAATATGATGACTTGTTACAACCATGTCGAACTAAATTGTAGCCTTCAAAAATGGATTGACTACATACAGTTCTACTTGCTGAAACTCCCTAGGCCTACTTTATATTTAAACCAATTCACCTATCATTGTACCATTTGATGATAGTATGAGGGTCAAGGTCGATAGGTCATGTTTCTTTCTACAAAGTTCATTATGGTCGCTTATTCTTTTTTTTTTCTTTATAGATCTATAAAATGACCTACATTTATATATTTCTGTCTACCAGTTGTTTTTTTTTTTAAGAATTACCACAAAATAAAGATTTTGTTTGATTACCACAAACCTGTTCACAATGTTTAGGACGAATCTTGTTTTGTTTGCATCATCATTGACATTAATAGCAGCCCAGTTCACTCCTAGTAAGTACATCAGTTTAAACTCATCTTGATTAAGTCTTTGGCACCCTCTGTGTTAATATAAAGCGTTCATTCTTCTAGATGATACCAGGAACTCTTGTTGCACAATAAGTGACATAAAGGTGTTGCGTTGTATTAAAAGGTTCTTTTAAGATTTTATTAGTACAAACAAATATGTCAAATAAAGTACCCCTTTCAGACCTTGATATCTATTGAGACAGATGGTATAACGGTCAGGTGACTAGTTTCTACTTACTTATCTGACCAACCGTCTTTATTTTCCCCAACTAATGTCAGGTACATATTAGAGTTGAACGTCCTAAAGATTCCGAACTTGAAAACCTTGTCCTCACTAGGTTTTGAACCTAAAACCACTCGGTATGGAAGTCAAGTGCTCTACCACTCAACCACCACGCAACAAGATTGTATTAGTTACTACTTAGTCACTCGTTAGTCATTAGTCACTTGTTAGTTACTAGCTAGTCACTAGTCACTAGTTAGTCACTAGTTAGACAATAGTTAATCACTAGTCACTAGTTAGTCACTAGTTAGTCACAAGTTAGACAACAGTTAATCACTAGTCACTTGTTAGTCACTTGTTAGTCACTTGTTAGTCACTAGTTAATCACTAGTTAGTCACAAGTTAGACAACAGTTAATCACTAGTCACTTGTTAGTCACTTGTTAGTCACTTGTTAGTCACTAGCTAGTCACTAGTTAGTCACTAGTTAGTCACTTGTCAGTCACTAGTTAATCACTAGTTAGTCACTAGTTAGTCATTAGTCGCTATTTAATCACTAGTTAGTCATTAGTCGCTAGTTAGTCACTAGTTAGTCACTTGTTAGTCACTTCTTAGTCACTAGTTAATCACTAGTTAGTCACAAGTTAGACAACAGTTAATCACTAGTCACTTGTTAGTCACTTGTTAGTCACTTGTTAGTCACTAGTTAATCACTAGTTAGTCACAAGTTAGACAACAGTTAATCACTAGTCACTTGTTAGTCACTTGTCAGTCACTAGTTAATCACTAGTTAGTCACTAGTTAGTCATTAGTCGCTATTTAATCACTAGTTAGTCATTAGTCGCTAGTTAGTCACTAGTGATTCACTAGTTAGTCACTAGTTAGTCATTAGTCACTAGCTAGTTACTAGTTAGTCACTAGTCACTAGTTAGTCACTAGTGAGACTGATTGTCATAATAACGATCTCGTCCCCCTCCCTTCCTCTTTCCCTGCCCTTTTCCAGGGTGTGTACAAGGCTACATAAAATAAGTATAGTCTAGAAACTGACTTATCTTCTCTTGTTTGGTTTTCGATTTATTAAATCCTATTTACAATTCAATTCCTTCACTTAGGCTAAGAAGAGACAGCAAAATTGAGAAATTAGAAGTTAACCTGAAGAAAAAAAGTTAGAATATCAAAAAAGGAAAATAGAAACATTTTCGGAAGAAATAATTCAATTAATTAATGTAATTGCCGCTGTAAAGCAAGATCATGTTGCCAACAACAAAATAAAAATGTCCATGTCGCTTAGAAGACCTGTGATTTTACAGAGCTAAAAAATTTCAAAATTAGATCATTTTAAATTGCATAGTTTGTTAACAATTTCCAAATTCAGTACATCAGAGTTATTTTTTTTTTAATTATAGTTACTTGTCAAAAAAAATAATTCACAATGCAAAGAGATAATATTACTCTTTTTGTAATAATGAACAGGTCCCGAACTTCTGGATGTTCTGAAAGCCGAGGGACATTATGGGATTTTCGCTGACCTTTTACAGACAACTGGATACATAGATATACTCAATGCAAGTAAGTCTTGACACTCAAGTATACATTATTTCTTTAACAATTAACTCTCCGCATCTCTGTTATCAATTTTTATCCAATCAATAGCTTCGCAAGGCACTCTCAAGCCAGGATTCTATAATATGATCACTGCATCTTCCTCTCCTAGTTTACGAGTGACAACAGCAATAGAAGAAAAGAATACTTGTTAAAAGCAAAGCTTAGCTAAGGGAACGTACCGCTAAGTATTGCAATTTTAACCGAAAATTACGGGATTTATCTCCCTTCTGTTATATAAGAAAAAAATATTAACTAGTACTAAATAATTCGCTAATTGTTTAGTCTTTGGATTGTTCTAAGCATCGTTATCGAATATGTATAATTATGTAAAATTTTAACCTGATTAGAGAATGGGAAATGGAAAAAGAAAACGTGTCATAACGTAATAAACGGACTGAATCGTATATATATATATATATATATATATTAAGTAGCATTTATTTCTCTTATTTCGAAATAAATTTTAAAAAATCACCAATAATTAATTAATTGTTTATTTTTTTATTGATTCATGTCTTGTCAGGTTAAATGAATATTTGTGGGAATGGGAAATGGTAGTAAAAACATGTTCAAACCTTTTATCAGACACAGTGAATGGATAAAAGCTTTGTAAACAACAAAAACAAACATATATATCCATGGAGTTCCTAACATTGCATTTACAAATATGTTTTTATAATGCAGGCACTATGCCAGAAACATATTCAAATTTTTTATCAGACAGACAGAGTGAATGGATATAAGCTTTGTAAACAAAAAAAACAACATATAAAACTATAGAGTTCCTTACATTGCATTTACAAATATGTTTTTATAATGCAGGCACTATGTCAGAAATATAGAAAAATAACAATAAATAAACAATAGATGCAATGGAAAGTTACGTAAATATTTGTCTAATTTCCATTTTGTAATTTCCTTTTTTTCTTTCAATGGCCAAGTAAATTCAAATTTCTCATGGTTCCAGGCGCCTTGCACCTCTACGACTATGATTTTCACACCACTTATTGTAACATACTTATGTGATATCTTATTCTATCAGACGTGCTTATTTCTTTCGTCCAGCATCACGTTTCACTGTTTTCGCCCCAAGTGATGAAGTTTTCAATAGACTTCCGGCTGGAACTCTGGACTCGCTCAAAGCGGATGCCAACAAGTTGAAAAGCGTCATAGGCTACCACGTGGTCCTGAACACGGCTTCTACTTTCTTCAATTCCAACGCTCAAGACAGAGTTTTGAACTCTGCCACCAACCAGTCCATCAGAATCAATTATTACAGTCTTACACATGTAAGTCAAGTCTGAATACTATACTTCGTTTCATGATACTAATATTATATTACAGTCCTATGTTTTATTCTTTTGATTGGATGCTCATAAATTAGATAAAAATCTATGGTAAGTTTTAATTATTGCACTTTTGCTGTAAAGCATAACAAAACTATACATTGTATGGAATGTTTTGGTTTTTAAGTAACAAATTTAACAATAACATTTTACAACAACAACAAAAAAAAAAAATATCCTTTTAAACAAAATAAAGCTAATGCGAAGTGTAATTGTATCAATTGGTTTAGATCAGAGGTGCATTAAATGTGTAAAAGATCTAGGATGTTCTAAACCAATAACTAAATATATGTGCAATTAATAAACAGTTTTATCACGTGTTTTTGTTTAGCGTAATTTCATGCTTTTATTCGCTTTCTCACTACGCTGTGGTCGTAGCACTTATCTGGACCAGTTGGGACTCTAGTATGTAGATGTATATATGAATTTATTCCCCTTATTACATCTGGACACGTTTTGTCTCCTACTTCCCATTCTCGAATCAACTAAATAGTTTGCCTAATTATTTATAGCCTTTGACAATACACGAATCATTCCACAAATTAACCAATTAGTTAATCATTTAGTACTTATTAATTAAATTGGTTGTTTTACGTAGCAGAAAGCGAGCTCAACCCTGTAATTTCAAGATAAATGGCAGTAATTGGCGGTTCTTTCCCTTAAATAAAATTGTGTTTTAAACACGTAATTATTTTTTTTTTCTTGTAATAAGAAGAAAAGTTTCGCCCTCTCGCATTGTCAGTGCATGGCATCTATCAAAGCAAGTTATTGTAGGTTTAATTGACAATCTTATATTTTTGCAACAAAGCACAAGTGCTACAAAAGAAGTCAACACTACAATTAATCTATATAATTCTCCTCATGGCCCAACCATGCGGGACACCACAATGAAAAAGTCATAGAAACATAGCACTTTTATTTCTGCGAGCTGGACTGGAGTTACCCGACGTAACTTTCTCGATGACAGAGAGCAAGAATCAGAAACTAATGAGAAGGAGGGGCGTATGCTACGCCGCGGGTCGGCTCGTATAAATAAATCAAATTAATAGTAATCTGTCTTGCATCTGTCTATGAAGTGTATAAAACTGACATGCTATGAGAATTTTTTGCCAACGACCTCACAGGAGGAGTGGGGAACAGGGGACCACTGAAGACATCTTGCAAAGTCAGCGAGACACACATTTGGCACCAAAGAAATGCTACTTTTGAAAAGACGGCGATAAAGAGAACATGAATCAATCCCCCCGTCAGACAACAGTTTTTTTGTGTTGTTCATCTTTAAATATGTAGATCAAAACTGGGTCTAAATTCTTCTTTGAGTTTCGAAAAAGCTTTGTTATAAACGAAGAAGAAAAAAAATGTACAAAGTTTGTATTTTTAGGATCTTTTTACCAACTTTAAGGATTGATTCTTATTGCCTAATGGAAATACCAAGAGCCCGAAATTGGGCTCTCTTCATTTCAGACTCAGACCGCCGAAGGAATCAACATCACAAGGAAAAACATTCGGGTTCTTAATGGAGTTCTTCATGAGATTGATGGAGTGCTGTCCCCTCCTTTAGGAACTTTAACCCAGATCGGCAGCGTCAGAAACGACATCTCCACGTTTTTAAGTCTGATACAGAACGCAGGGCTAAGTGTCAGCCTTCTCTTCACGGGTAAGTCACTATATGCAAACTTATTTAAACCATATTTTTATTAAATATAAAGAAAATTAAATGAACACGTATTTGCTATTTGCGGTTGGGTGCAGTGGATCCTACCATTAAAAATTAGATCATGCATTTCGTGTGAGATGCAAGCCCATGTGGGATGCATGCGGGACCTTCACGCGTCTTGAGCGGGAAAGTAGGACAAGCAAAAGAACCATGAACAATTTCTGCACAAAGTTTTTACATTTGTTGTTGTGATACCATGAAATTCTTATTTTTTTATTTTTTTTTTTGCAATGTCATCTTTTGGAAAGATAATTTTAAAAAAAACTGGTTAACAGGTCACCATAAGGTCCTGTTGCTGTACTAATCCTGTTTCTTATCGTGATGTGGTGTTTGTTAGTAACACCTAAGATCCTTCTGTAGCGTCATAGTTCCATTGCTAGGGTCCTATTCACTAGATGTTAATTGGGATCTGATATTTTATATTGCTAGAATTTGAATTTCTATCTACAAATACAACTGATACAACACACCACACTACAATGTGTCAAACATTTTAATACTCATTAAAGTATAACGACTGGTCACTTCACTATTTACTAAGCAGATCAATTCAACTATTTTTTTTCACTTACACAGCGGACCACTCCACCACTATATTTGCACCCAACGACGACGCCTTTAAAAATGTCAGTAAATCCGTCATGGACTACCTCAATGGCCATCCAACTGACCTAGCAGGTAGGTCTTAACCTAACGTTGTTACTTTACATTTGTAATTGCCATAGATGTTTTCACTCTTGGATTGTTGAGGTTGCTTTAAACGCTTTTGGATGTTCTTTCAGATTCGAAGATAATTACATACTTACTTCAGGACGGCGTTTGGGGGGGGGGGGGCAGTGGGCAGGTTCGAACCTGGGACAATCACGACAATCGAATGACAATTTGGAGCTCTAACCACACTACCAAAATGAAAGCGCCAAAGCCTTGTGAATTACTTTTAATAACAAAAAAAAGTGTTGCAGAGATTTCCGATGTAGTATGTAGTTTATGTTGTTTTTTTATTTTAATTTTTTTATTATTATTTTTTTTTTTTGTAAAATTCAGCCATTTCTTTTGTGAGCCTTTTTTTTTTCATTTATAAGCATGCAAAATCTTAATTGACAACTACAACGTCTTTTTTATATGTGTTTGTATGTGTATGTTTGTTAAGACTTAGATAAGAGGATATGCTGTTGTTTTTTTTCAGAGGTGTTACGGTATCACGTGGTCAGCCAGTACTCCCTGTACAGTATTGGCATGGCTAACAGCATGAGTGTTCTCACGGCTGACCTACATTCGGAAAACCTGATCATCTTTAAAGACGACAGTGAGTATTTATAGTTAGGGATAAAAGTAACAAAATGTAGAGTTCTTCTTTCAGACCTTGCGATCTATAAGGCGGATGATTTAAAGGTCATCTGTTTCAGTGGCCTACGGTTAACGAGGGTGTCATTGTGGCCAGCACAGTGACCAAGCCATTTACTTTTCCCTACTAATCCCAGGTACCCTTTAGAGCTGGGTGAACTTAGAGGCACCCAAAGATTCCCGAAATTATAAATCCCAGTCTTCATCAGAATTCGAACCCGGGACCCCCGGCTCAGAAGCCAAGCACTTTCTTTACCGCTCAGCCACCGTGCTTTCATAGTTAGTGACAGTTAAGCTTTTTTTTTTACATGATGCAATGGCATGAAGTTTAAAACGTAGTCACTTACAAGGTGTACAGAGCACTCAAGAAGCATCTGAAAGAGACAACTCTTTGGACAGACAAGTTCCCTCAACAATAAAAGAGCTAAGTAATAGAGGAAAAAAAGCGGTGGCTGGGTGGTAAAACGCTTGGGTTCCAAACCGGGCGCCTCTGAGTCCACCTTGATATAATTTGTACCTGACATTAGTTGGGGAAAGTAAACGCGGTTGGTCAATGTGCTGGCCTAATGACACCCACGTTAAATAGTGGGCCACAGAAACAGATGACAATTACATCATATGAAACATAGATTCCACATTCTGAAAGATAACTTTGTAACAGCAATCAATTGAATAATAATAATCAACACCAATAACAGTAAACTCAGGTGTACCTCAAGGAACAGTCTTGGGTCCACTACTATTTTTAATTTACATAAATGATTTACCAAATTGCATTAGCTCAGGAACAAAAGTCAGATTATTTGCAGACGATTGCATAATATATAGAACAATAAAAACAAAACAAGACACAGATATTTTACAAAGAGAATTAGATGAATTACAGAAATGGGAATCAAATTGGAGCATGTCTTTCCACCCAGAAAAATGTCAGTTGTTAAGAGTAACAAAAAAACTAAAACAAATTAATTCCACTTATCTTATTCATGGCAAACCAGTAACACAGACTAAAAACTCAAAATACCTAGGTGTTTTAATAAATGAAAAACTGTCATGGAATCCACATATTGATGAAACTATAAAAAAATCCAACAAAGCATTAGGATTTATTAAAAGAAATTTCCATAAATCAAATAAGAACATAAAACTAAAATGTTATTTAACCTTGGTTAGGCCAATAATAGAATATGCATCCACCGTGTAGGACCCCTCAACTCAAGACAACATTAAGAAACTGGAACAAACACAAAATAGAGCAGTGAGATTCATAACAAACGAATATTCACATTTGACTAGGGTAACACCATTAGTAAAATCACTAAATTTAGAAAGCCTTCAGGACAGAAGACTCAAAAGTAAAGTAGCAATTATACATAAAACACTGAACCATAATCTTCAAATACAAAAACAAAATTTAATAAAATACTCTGAAAGACACAAAAATAAAGGCACATTCCTCGTCCCATATGCTAGGACAAATTTGTACAAATACTCCTTCTTCCCTAGTGCTATTAGAGCATGGAATGGGTTGCCTGAGCTAGCCAGAAAAACCAGTGACTTGGCAGAATTTAAGTCATTGGTTAATATGCATGACTAAATGCATGACGCGTAGGACGTAATCATCTTCTTTTTTGAAGTAACGTCTGTATTATATAAGATTAAGATTAAGAGAATAAAAAAATCTATGGGCGAATAAATTGTTTCACAATAAGTACTTTTCATTGTCAGCTACACTTTTAATTGCTAGTACTATCACAAAAATAAAAGACATGTCTGCAACTCATAAAGGCTTTAACAAATAAATCTTTATAAAACAATATCTACTCTAAGAACATTCAGAATCCTCTTCTGCAAACCTGTGCATCAATAATAGGAAATGTGTTAAGTCTCTTCAAACTCATATAAAAATTATATAATTAATTTTTGTTAAACTCTTCGGCAACTATAGCTAAAATTACGCATTATGCGTGTCTATATGTCCATTGTGACTTTGCTCTATTTGATGTTGGAATATATACTATACATTATGTCTTTATTAAGAGGTAAAGGGGGCTGTGTTTATTGTGGGTTTGTTGTTTTTTTCGCTTATTTTCCTTACTAAATGTATGTGTTTATTTTAATGCATGTCTTTTCATTGCATCACGTAATTAGAATATTTAATGCATTTTAATCTTTCAAAGGCGGCAATCTGTCTGTGAACCAAGCCAAAATCTTGGCAAAAGACATCAGTTCAGTTAACGGAGTTATCCACATCATCGACACTGTCCTGATTCCACCACGTGTTGCTATCGCCATTCAAGACCAGGGAGTAGTCGTCGGTTGATACTACCTTGAAGCTGTGTATCTCGCCACCCATTTTCATAGCACGCTAAATAAAATTTGTATTTTAAAATGATTAAACTAAAAGTTATATATTTGTTTAAAATGGTTGTTCTTTCTATAAATAAATAAATAAAAATATAATTATATATATATATATATATGTATATATATATATATATATATATATATATATATATAGTGAGAGAGAGACACACACACACAGACAGACAGAGACAAAGACAGAGAGAGAGACAGACAGACAGAGACAGATAAAGAGAGAGAAACGAGAGAGGCACAAAGAGAGAGAGACACAGAGGAAGGCTGAGAGAGAAAGACAGAGAGTTTATAAAGAGAGTCAGAGACAGAGAGATACAAAAGTTGGAGCCTCATTTTATATGTCCACCTTTTAGCTGTCAAAGACTTTCTGGAAACTGGGTGGAACCTGGAGACTAAACGGGCATTTTCAAAACTGCTCTAACAATTTTCTTGAGATATTTGACTGTATATGCATATCCCTGGGGACAAAACTACTAGCTAATTGGTCAATCATTGAAAACGCTGATTTGACCGTTCTTATTTGTCAAAATCTCATCATTTTAAAATTAAATTTGGCTACTCAGAATACACTTCCATCGGGTATTTCCTCTCTCGGCTCAAATGTTTCTTTGCATTTAGGTAAAGTTGCATAAACGAATATACATACGTGAGCATTTTACTCACCGACGTATGTAATTGGCAAGAGTTTGATAAACTAATTTGATTATACAAGCTCACTGGAGAGACTCTTTGCAATCATTAAGCATTTCATATACATATAGAATGAGAAATTTAAAAACTTTCATCATTTTCATAAAGAAGGAATTAATTAAAAAAAGAAATAAGCAGAATATAAATAATACTTTTAGAAAAACAAAGCACACTTAGCTTGGATCACTCATGTAATTACATTTGTAATAGAGACTAACAATAAAAATAAAAAGCCTATAAAACTCATGGGCTATAGCATTCTCAGGCTTCTCAAACCAACACGCTAACCACTCTGCTAGTAAAGAGATTATGGTTGCACGGTTTTTCTATCGTTTCTATAGTCTCGCATGTTTGTATGTATTACTATGTATGTATGTATGTCCCGCATAGAAATCAAAACCGTATGACAAATCTTGATAAAACTTGGCATAAAATTACATTAGATCATGTCGGGAGCCGTAGTGTATGTTTAAATGTCCCTCTCACAACTGGACGGCCCTAAAATTAAAAAAAAAAAAAATCTCTATATATTAAAGAACGAAACTTTTGAACCAATCGGGTAAACCCGTTTTCGAGGTATTGTATATTTGATATCAACATCTCCGCTAAAACGGTAACACCATTTTCACACTCTCCTTTCATTTTCACAACAAATATTGGAAAAAATTAATAAAAAGGGAACATTCACCATGTTTGATGTCGATCTACATCCAATTCACTAGATCAGTAATAGCCGAACTAAGGCCCGCAGGCCTCGGGATATCCGGCTAGTATTAAATATAAATGACTAAGACTTTTGTTGAGAGTTGTAGTGGCTGAGTGGTAAGGCGCTAGACTTCATAACTGAGGTGTCTAGAATTCGAATCTCGGTGAAAAATGAGATTTGAAAATATTGGATTTTAGTAAACGCCCCTGAGTTCACACAACTCTAAATACATGCTGACATACGTTGGGATAAGTAAAGGCAGCTGATTTATTTCTGTTTTCGTTAAAAAAAAAAGTTTCTTATTTTTGTGAGAAAAATTCCTGCTTTGTGTTAGAAAATAAAACAAAATTAAAAACAGAAAAAAAGGAAACATTTTTATATGTTTATTTCAATAAATATGAGATTTTTTATACATGTTTCTAAATCCATAAATAGTAAGCATTTTGGAGTATGCAGCGAAAACAATACTAAAGTAGTAATAAGCTAAGTGTTTTTATAAACCATAATAATTATTGTTTTCTTTTATGACTCATTAGAATTAAATATCTAAGCCTTTTGGTTTGTTGCACAAAGTAAGGATTATTATTTAGCTGGCGACCAGTGGCGTAGCTATGGTGAAGGAATGAGTGTTTGAATTATTTTTTTTTTACAATAAATATTAAATATTACCCCATTATCTCATGTCATGATGCCGAATGTCAAAATGCAGGTCAAGCTTTCCAAGCCCCCAAGTGATCGCGAATTACTAGCTACGCCACTGCTGGCGACAGTGATTTTTTTAAATGACATTTTTTTTCTATTTTGTCTTAAAACGTTTCATCTTCCTGCGTTTTTTTTTTCTTGGATTCCATAACATCGCCATCACGATCAATCATATCGCTTTCTCTTTTTGTTTTCTCCTATTGAATTTTATTTCTTTAAGAACTTCAACATGATCTTGAAAGATTGACAAAGAGCAGATTACTGTGACTAACTTTGAGTATATGGATATAGTATTATAGTGGGAAGCGTGGTCGAGAGGTCAAGTGCGCTTGAACTTGGCTTGGCTTGGCTACCTAGAAGCGCGCTCGAGGCTCGACACCCGACTCGGGCAGAGTTGTGTTTACTGAGCGCCTACAGGCAGCACGGAAAACCAACTCCTAGATACCCCTTTCCCCCCCCCCCCTCCCACTGGTCCACAATAGAGATTGGACCAAAAGCGCTAGGGAAGAGGGAGTATGGTAATGAGCTTCAGTAATGCTTTAGAGAAGTATAAAAAACACATCTATTTGCTCATTATGATCTAAGCCCTTTGATTCAATCAGACCAATTAGATGGGTTGCATATGACCTACATTTTTTTAAAGCCATGCTCCTATGGAGAAAGGACCTTACATTTATCTAATTTGTTTTTTGTGACGCTACATATTATGTTTTCTAGTATTATACATGTACTGGTTTGTAGTTTCTTGGATAAGATTTATCTCCTTGTTTCAATACAGGAGTCACATTAACTTTGTTTCAGTCACTTGGTACTCTACCTGGATAAAGTGAAGTTTAAAAAAGTAGCCTGAACATGATGCTAGCTTGTTGTTTACTTCCTTAAATTAGAAAGGTGCAATACTATAAGGTCTAGAAGCTTTATAAGGATTTATGTTAGATAATAGTTTTACATCCATTTTTGTATTTATTTTTTTTCATGTGTCTCCTATACTTTCAATTTGGTTTAAATTATTTTCAGTGCATGTCATATTATTTATGAGTAGAAATTTTACCTTTTTTAGAGCTTCCTTAAGAATGTCTTCAGCATTAGGGCCATCTTCACTTGTATTTGATGTTGTAAGTTTGACATTGTCAATCTAGGAACAGAAAAAATAGTTTATTCCATAAATTTATTGATGAAGCCTTAGTATAAAAATTCAAATAGTTTTTGGTATACCCACCTTCTATTTTTTTTAAAATATACATATGTGTGTGTGTGTGACAAAACAGATAATCATGTCTACCGTTAATCTACCTGATGGAATATCTTATTGACTACTGTCATAAAAAGAACATATAAAAAGCTAAAATCCAGTTCATTTTTTTTTCTTTTTCGTTGGAGGGTTTAGAGGAGTAGTACTATGTCTGCGATGACCTGCGCAGTGGTTTCAAGTTATGGCAGCTCTCGACATATAATCTTGTTTTATAGGGAGGTTTGTGGCTAGTGTTTTGTTTATGCCTCTCAATAGAGTGTATGTAGCTTTGAGTGACATGGTAAGGATAAAACATTTTTAAATTTGTGCATTTACTATATTACAAGGTGCATGTCATACCTGCCATTGGCTTTAGTTCAAAATCTTGATCATTAAAATCTGTACTGTCGACTAAATCATGTACCTACTCTATTCATCTGGAGTGTCTATTCTTTCGTTTGCCTTATATAACTTGCCTTTCTCTATTTCAACAAGATGTTCATATGTTTTGAAAATCTGTTACAGATTAAAACAAAAATATTTAAATTATATACATATTCATATATATAATTAAATACATGGTCATGTATTATAATTGTATTACATCAGATGATACTGATTGACTGACTCAAGGACTCAAGTCTACTCTATAACTCTACTCTAGATCTAATAAATAATATTCAGAGAGATTCTAGATCTAGACATAGAGGGTTTAGATTGACTAGTCACTACTAGATCTAGTGTCACTAGAATTCACTTCACTATATCTAGACTAGTTGTGTAATATTATTATAGATCTATTAGTAATTAGCTCTAGTCTCGTACTTATAATCATAGATCTAGACTGTATTGACAATATAGACTTATTTCTCTGTTCCCTCAAGACTCTACAGATTCTGAAATTTTAGCCTTGGGGTAGCCCAAACAACTCTAATGGGTATCTGACATTAGTTGGGAGAAAAGTATTTAGAGTCAAATGGTCGTTGTGCTGGCAGGGCCAGCCTTATCAATATCATGTAATTGGAGGCCCTAGTAGAATTGAATTTAGTTTTCCTAAATTAAAGAAAAAGAAATACAATTACAGATATAATAAGGCAATTTCAATTGTTCTGTTGAAATAATCAATAATGTTAGTAATGTAATCTATTACATATATTTAATATATTATTATAAATATACACATATAGATTAGATTCTATTCTAGTCTAGATTTCTAGATCTAGTATACCCCTAAAATTTTAGATTTTATATATCAAATATATGCCATGTTTTTTTTGGTATCTGGAAATTTAGGCACCGGATATTTAGGCACCGGATATTTAGGCACCCGGAAATTTAGTCACCCGGATATTTAGGCACCCGGATAATTAGGCACCCGGAAATTTAGGCACCGGATAATTAGGCACTTTTTGACAAGGCGGATAATTAGGCACTCTTTAATAAGCGTCCTTAATGTTGAAAATCGTTTTAAAATGTTAACGTATATTTTATCCTTAGGCTATGGGCTATCGGTGACGTTATAATAAATAGCAAACTATAACGATTCTTACTAAAGAAAAGCTGAAAAATGGGAAGAAAAAGACAATCATGAGAATATAGACATCACAGGATTCGGGGGAGGGGAGGTAGAGATGATTCTCCGCTCATTGCTTCAGTCCATCACCAGCCCCTAAAAAGTTGACTGGTGAGTTTTTTCAATTGATGATTATGCAATCTGTGAGTGCCACTTGGTTGCAGAAAAAACTTAATGAACAGGAAAAACACTCTAGTAGTCTGTATCAAAAGCTTTCGAACATTTAGACTTAGTAGTCACAGAAGCAGCTTTTATACATTGACCTGCTGAAAGAGGCCACTAACACTGGACCACAAATCGACTTTGATGTAGCTGGATAAAAACGTTTATTGCATCGGCATGATATTTCGCAGGTCGCGGAAAAGACTTGATACATTTCGAACCCAGGAGTCTCATAGGATCAACAGGTGGACCCATTTTTTTTTGAGATACCCGCCCGTGTGAAGGAGCCTGATTCATTGTTTTATCATAAATTGTCAACATAATCATCATATTAAGAACTCTTTATTTTTTTTAACTTCAAAACATTATATTTTATCGCGATTTCTAGCCATTTTGCAATGTCCAACCATATATATTTTATATAAATATTATAGCACACAAATTTGCATATATTGAATATATGCGTAGGTATAGGTAAAAATTAATTACCACAAAAAACAATTTGAAGGAGATAACACACCTATACACTTACACAATAGATCTTCCTAAAAAGGTTGATAATAGAGATTAATGCTGTTATAAAAAAATGAATACTACTTTAGTCTATTAACACATTTAATCCCCATAAGTAACGCAAGCAAAGCCTCCTCCTCATTCCCATACTCTTTTTAAGGAGACAAGTTTCTCCAGACTTCCAATTTAGCACCTATGCTGTTCCATACCCTTGACCCCAGTGTGTAGCCTTAAGATTCACTAAGTAACTTTTACGACCAAGTTTACATCTATCTGCGAGAAATCCTCTCCCTTAAGTGGGAGTGTGTGCCTCCCCCCCCCCCCCGCCTATCCCATTTTAAAAGTACGACCCCTCCCTTTCCCACAAGCAGAGGGCGATTGCGATTATATATATCGCCAACACTTCCCGACGTAATAAAAATATTTTATACTACTTTTAAATCTAAACTATTTACATTAGTAACTAAATATTTACACAAATAGCATAACCATCAATTAAAAAAAACTCATCAGTCAACCTTAGGAGTTGGTGATGGAGGGAAGCTATGAGCGGAGAATCCTCTCTACCTCCCCTCCCCTGAATCCTGTGATGTCTATATTATATAATGACTCAGGAGTCATTTTTTCCAAACATTCTCATGATTGTCTTTTTCTTCCCATTTTTCAGCTTTTCTTTAGTAAGAATCGTTATAGTTTGCTATTTATTATAACGTCACCGATAGCCCATAGCCTAAGGATAAAATATACGCTAACATTTTAAAATGATTTTCAACATTAAGGACGCTTATTAAAGAGTGCCTAATTATCCGGTGCCTAATTATCCGCCTTGTCAAAAAGTGCCTAATTATCCGATGCCTAAATTTCCGGGTGCCTAATTATCCGGGTGCCTAAATTTCCGGGTACCTAAATATCCGGTGCCTAAATATCCGTTAATATGCGGTGCCTAAATATCCGGTGCCTAAATTTCCTAAATTCCAAATTACTATTAAATTTACATAATTAAAATAACGAAGTGCCTATTCCCAACCAGCTGGGCTTTAGCCCTATTCCCAATCGTTTGTTCAGGTCAAATGAGGTCAAAACCTTATTCCCAGTCAACCGGAAGTGGTTCTTATGTTAAAGGTGAAACAAGATGGCAGGAATCAATCATACATCCTTTGTCCACAGTCACTGATTTGATTTACAGTTTTAACATAGATCTAGTAAAACTAGATATAGTATTGTTCACTTTATCTAGATTGACTAGATCTAGAATCTAAAGTTGTTTTATTACATTAAAAAAAAACAGCATGAAAAGAATTTAGCAATGACAATTAAATGTAATGTTGTAATAGTATTTCTTCTATTATTTGCTTTAA
This sequence comes from Biomphalaria pfeifferi, assembly GCA_030265305.1. Lineage (NCBI taxonomy): Eukaryota > Metazoa > Mollusca > Gastropoda > Planorbidae > Biomphalaria > Biomphalaria pfeifferi. The sequence goes on from JASAOG010000034.1 coordinate 1,830,350, forward strand.
TAAATGTATGTCATACATAAGACAAAAAAAAAAAAACGCCAAAGTCTCTGTTGATTGTGTTGTGCTATGTATGTAGGAGATTTAAAACTGCATGGCAAGGACACATTGATTTCTAGCTTTGTTAATGATATAAGGTTAAAATACAAGAAAAATAATAATTTTTCCCCACATTTAAAAAGGTGCCAGTATCGTATGCCGTATCGGATCGCACAGCCACAAAAAAAAGTCCCATTGCCCTGTATATGAATTGTTTAAAAAATGTTTATAAATTATAATTAGTCTATAGGTCATTCATAAATAATAAATTAAAATTATAAACATTAACTAAGAATGCTAACAAAGAAAGACTTAATAAGTAAAGATTTTTTTCTCAGTAAATCTCCTCTTCTACTATACATAAAGGTGTATAACAAACCAAATATGTATGACATATCAAACTAGCAGTAATAGGTGAACATAACATTTCTTCTCTATTATTATTGCTTTAATAAATGTATGTCATACATATGACCAAAAAAAAACCCCAACAAAAACAAAGTCTCTGTTGATCGACAAACTTTTTTTTGGTGGGTGGAGGGGCATTATATTTTATTGATATAAAAAAACATAAATGACATAGAAAAATGGAAATCAACAAAGTAATGTGTATGTTTTCAATTTTATAAAATTTCAAACCTAGAAATCATACAAGTATATTACTGACATCAAATGAGAGAAATATTTATTTATTGAAATGGTGCTAAGATTGGTTGGATAATGATCATATGTATAGAACATGATCCATTGATTCTTATTGCGGTACAATCTCTCAAAGATATCCACTACTTCCACAACAACTTGGCCTTAGATTCTAAAATCCGGTGTAGGATATATCCTACCCACTTGCCTCCCCTATTTCACCTATTTGAGAACAATAAACTTTGATATCCCCTATCCTATATTGAATAGAATCAACATAAATGAAAAAACTCTCAGCTTTACAATATACTTAGCATTTTACTATGTGTCTACACATGCTATTGCTTTGCAACAAACTTTAAACCCCATTCTCCCCAATTACATTTTTATCTCTGCCTAGTTTTAATAGTTCCTCTTTTTTATTATAGCCATCCTCAATGCACTAAGTTTTATAATGAAGATGGGAGAGGTAACATTGTAAACACATGTCAAAAAATATCAACAAGCAGTATATAGGCCTCAAAAAAAAAATGTTGAATTGAGTGCTTAAGTCAAAGCCAAGTCAAAAAAAATTTAATTGGAGATAATGTGACCAGGAATGAAATGAAAACAAAAACAGTGAATAAATATATTTTATTTTTCTTATAGCTATTACAAATATTCAGCTCAAAGATTTAACAAAAATATGACCTAACAATTCTATAATAAAATAACCTCTAAAGTATACATTGTTCCTTTAATTACATTAGGGAAAAAATAATAGAAGTTATTGTAAAGATTTATAAATATCAAACAAATTTTATTTTATAGCTATTTTCTATTATCTTCTTTTAAATCAATCACTTTAAAAAAATTTAACATTTAACTGAATAGGATTTGACCTAAACACAGTGGACTGGGAATAAGGTTTTGACCTAATTTGACCCTGTTGACTGTGAATAGGGTTTTGACTTTATTTGACCCATCCATCCGGTTGGGAATAGGGTTGAAGCCTATTCACAACTGGTTGGGAATAGGGTCCGCCTTAAAATAATTATAAATAGTTTTGAATACTAGATTTAGATCTCTAGTCTATAAATAAATACTATAGTAAAAAAAATACTACTTACTACTAGTACTATACTACTATACTATACTATAATTGTAATCTGTATAGTCTAGTCTATAGTTAGTATATAAATTATAAAAATATAAATAGTCTAGGACTAGATTCCCCACTAGATTTGACTAGATTCTAGATCTATAAATAATCTATACTTATACTAGATCTAGTCTATAGTCTGCATGCATGGATGATAGACTGACTAGTTTAATAGTTAGTAGTAAAAAGTATTAGACCTAGTTATTACAAATATTAGTCATATTTATTAGATTTAGATCTATCAATATTAAATTAGTGACAGTCACAGTGATACTGAAACTGAAATATAACTGAATTATTCTGACTTACTGAAACTGAAAGTTAATGTGTATAATATTAATTTTTTTTTCAACCATTAGAATTTATCCTTGGTCTATCGTACTACGAACATTAGAGCACGTTTTGGTCATTTTCTTTGATTTTTTTGACTAAAAACTAATTCTAACAATTAGAATCGATAAGACGACCGCCATACATTAATAAAGAAGCCATGTCAACAAACATAGATCCACATCACAAACCTATATATATTTGCCTATGTCTATGATTTTGAAACAAAGGCAAAATATTGGGAATATGGCAGTTTTGTACTTTTCAAAACTAAAGATCATAATTATATATTGGCTGAAATGTTAGTCCTAGAATTTATAGTTCAATTGCCGCCATTTTTTTTTCACATAAAAAAATACAGTACATATTTAACTCCCCCCAAATAAAAATAACTTCCAGTCTATATTTATTTATGTCTATGCTTAAAACATAATCATAAGGTCTTATGACTTTAATCGTTGTCTAAGTGTTGTGCACGATTCTTTTCCTTTAATGCTGAGTAATTGTTTGAAATGAACGTAGTTCATTGACATTACAATTATCTTATCTCGGCCGGAAAGATAAGAATATTTTTACTATATTGTTTAAGGTTGGAGTAAGCTTTGACCTAGCAAGCTCTTTCTTTGGATTCATGCACTAACCTCTATAGAGCTCTGACAGTATCCATTTAAACAGGTTCATCGAGACTCAAATACACATTTACAACAGACTTCCCTTGCGAGGCTATGCAAACCATTTTACAGGGGCGGACTGGCATTCGGGTAACTGCCCGTTGGGCTGATACCTAAATGGGCCGGTTAGACAGCCGAATGGACCACTTTGAAGTAACGTTACTGTGCATGGCCTTCGCCTTACCTTTAAAAAAAAATTCTTTACATAGTTAATTGTATGATACTTGTCACTTTTTCGTGTAATTTGATACGTTTATAGTCTTACGAGCCGACCCGCGGCGTAGCATACCTTTCCCTCTTTTTTTCTGAGCCCCGCTCTCTGTCACCGCGAAAGTTACGTGTGATATCTATCTTTCCATTACGTTTAAATCGTGGTGTCCCGCATGGTTGAGCCACGCAGAGAATTATCTATAGAGATACCCTCAATCTTATGTTTTATATTATCATATTTATAACAGACGTTAGTTAAAAACGAAGATTACGTCAAACGCATTTCTAGCGAGATACCCTCCTGTACATACTAAGAGATGAACAAACAATATAAGGTTTGTTTATGTAGCCTTATAGAAGTCGCGTTGTATGAACACTCTCGTGGAAATCCATAACGAAACCTGAGGTTATAAAAAAGTAATAAATTTCTCGATATTATGAGTAGCTATCGTATACAATAGTCCATAAATTGTTTGTGTTTTTTTCCATTTTTTTTATAAGAATTTTACCGAACGAGAGAAATTTAAAGTTTATATCTAATATTCAAGGATCAGAGATTACAACAATAAAGAAATGTTCCTCTAGATTATCTCTAGATTCTTATCTTATCTTATATAATGCATGCATCTAGGCATGCATGTTGACCATTAAATTAAACACATAAAATAATACAAAGGGAAGATGGAGTATTCTGTATCTAGACTCTAAAAAGGCTGTTTCAAACATTGGCATTCCTTCATAGGGTGTTGATCTACAGTCGATACCTTAGTTTGATTTCTAAAAAAAAAGGAAATTTCTTGATTTGATGCCTAGCAATATTAGCATAAATACAAACATTTATTAGCAAATATGTTTCAGGAAATCTGCTTTCTTATCTCCGGCCCTACTGAAGTCACATATATGTTAACTTTTTTGATGTATGCACTCTAAACTCACTAGGTCGACTTCTTGAGGAAATCACAGTACACTATCGGACGATACGAGGTCATGGTCGACACGCCATGTTTTTAAAACGTGCTTTTTTTTTTCCAGGTCGTCTGATTTCTGTAACGTTTCTCATCCTGTTAATTCAAGACCACTACAGTTGTTGTAGTGTCCGCATGACCACTACAGTTGTTCTAGTGGCCGCATGACCACTACTAATTTGACCCATATCCTGGTGAGGTCTTTGAGTGATTCTTGCTTTAATCACGTTGGTTTCAGCACATGTTTAGCTTATTTTGTTTTATATTTTCCTCAAAATATTGTATACAACTCTTTTATCTGATACAGAGGTTGAGGACCGCTGAAATAATCGTATATAATATTTTTATCCAGCGTATTTGTCAAGCGCGATTGGATCAAACTTAAAATCCATTCTATTATTTTATTTATTGTCTAGACGATTCTCAAGATGGCGTGGAGGACATTGTCATTGATCTTTTCATTCATTGCATTATCAGCAGCACAGTTTACTCAAGGTAATTGTCAGAGTACTCATACAACTAACTGAATTCTGGGAAATACAATAATTACAAATACATAATTGTTGCCTATCAACAAAGCTTTTATTTCGTACATCAGTCTCATGTCAGAAAAACTTCATTCTGATGTTTATTTACTTGTTGGTATGTTGAGTTCATAAACCTAAAAGCCTTCCTTAAAATAAAAATATATTAATCGACATTTGGCACAGATAGACAGACAGACAGGCAGACAAAAAGGCACATTATATAGATATAGATAGATAGATAGATAGATAGATAGATAGATAGATAGATAGATAGATAGAAATTATGCTCCTTTCTTTTCAAACCAACAGCTCCTCAACTTGTGGATGTCCTGAAAGCCGAAGGACACTATACAATCTTCACAGACCTTTTGCAGACGACAGGATATCTAAGTCAATTAAATTCATGTAAGTTATAATTCTCTTTAAGATGTGACACTTTTTTTTTACAATAACGTTATTGTTTACAATAGATAAATATGTGTGAAGTTATTACGCAAGTATTTTGCAAATAGATTTCAATATTTTTAATGTCTTCTGCTTCTCCACTAGCGTCCCAATTCACTGTTTTCGCGCCAAGTGATGAGGTGTTCAATAGACTTCCTGCTGGGACTCTCGACTCGCTCAAAGCGGATGCCAACAAGCTGAAAGAAATCATTGGCTACCACGTAGTCCTAAACAGCGCCTATTCCTTTTCACCCTTAAGCACCCAGGACAGAATTTTGACGTCTGCTATCAACCAGCCAGTCAGAATTAACAGTTACAGCCTCTCACACGTATGTAATGCAAGAAATATTTAGTCACCTTAGTTTCAGTTCTGTTTTATGTTACGGCTTTTTTTTTCTTCTTTAATGCCTTATCAGGACCAATGATGGGAGTGACGTCTGATGGGCCTTTACAAATTGTCGACAGATGGCGATACTCTCTTGCTTTCAGGTCCTTCATTGTCACATATCATATAGCAGTGTTTCAAAAACTGTTTTCCTTAACGGAACACTTTGCTTATTTTAAGAATGATTAATTCACGTGGTTGCCACTTTAGGAAAACCCTGTCTTACAGAATATTAGGCTTTCTCTCAGTCTGGACTCTGGTGTTAGCGCGATCACTCTGTTTGGCAAACGCAATAGTTGAAAAGATAAGAATACTTGTGTTTTTGCACAAACTTATAGCTGGTCATTTCAGTCCCCCCCCCCCCCCCCATTTGGTAGCCTATTCAGCTACAAGACACTATATAAATCGTAACTGGGTTTATGAGAATGGTTGAAATCCATGGAGCAATCCTGTAAGATCCGTGGTGTCTGGTAACAAAATAGGGCGATTCAGAACAGGACACTGACCTAAATTGGGAGGTTGGGGCTAAACTGTGATATTCGTTGTCGCCACTGCGGGGTGTCGGAGAAAACAGTGGCGCAGTTCTGTATTATTGTTCTCAGCACCGAATGCTTAGTAGGGTAAATGTGTCTGAAGTGTAACCCGACATGTATGGAATAAATGTAGCACTTCGACGAGACTACACCAACAGCAGAGTTTCCTTACAGAGTGCTGTAGCGATATTGGCCCATCCTGCAAATGAAATGTATTCGTTTTAGGTCAAAAGGCGATTTTCTATATAAAAGGACAGACATAATCTCCGTGTAGACAAGAAGATTGCCCAAAGAGTACACACTAGGAAGCCAGTTAGTTTAAGTAAAAATAGTTCTTGCGCAAACCAATGCATTGTTTCATTGTTTTTATTTCCGCTCTGCTATAATTTAATGCAACAATAGAGATACTTTTTATATGTTTTCTGGAGAAGGTATATTATATATTATTTCCCTTTAATTTACTGCTCTACACTTATATAATATATACATAGACATAAAATGGGTATATTCTTTTAAAGGCAACGCAATAAATGCAGATTTACCAAAGTATTTGAATTCATATCGGGAAAAAAACAACAACACCAGTTCGAGTGGAATGCTTATCCGTGACTTTCATTTTTGTTCAAGGTATTTATAATCTCCATTTTTAAACTGAGAATCTATCCATACTTCAGATTTCCACAGTAGAGGGCGTCAATATCACCAAAAGAAATGTGCGCGTGCTGCACGGAATTCTTCATGAGATTGACGGGATTATGTCCCCTCCATTAGGAAACATAGTCCAGATTGGTAGCAACAGAAGTGATATCTCCACATTTGAGAGTCTGATAACTAAAGCAGGGCTAACTAGCTTCTTCACAAGTAAGTTCAAGACAACTCTAAAAGAAACATCATTTTATCTTATATATTAGAGACATTGCTTTAAATAAGAAAATATTGAAATCTTACGCATTTCATGTGTCAATCTAGTCATGCATGTTAATCAATAATTAAACTCTGCTAAGTCGTTGGTTTTCTTGGCTGATTCAGGCAACACAATCCATTCTTTAAAGGCACAAAGGAAGAAGGAGCACTAGTACATTATATATAAGGATGCTCAGATAGGAGTCGATGGCTAGCCCATGCAAAATAATTACACAATGCTTTCTGTCAAAGTATAATATGTTGTTTCTTCTGAGCTCATAGTGTAAGCTTTGTTATTGATCTTTTTTTATTTCTTAACTGTTATGCAGCTTACAGATCCAGACATGGCAACAATAAAAATAATCTAGACTAGAATACTGGATCTAGATAAATAGTATAGGAAACTCTAAGTTTGGTGATAGGTCGATAGATTCAGACCTAGAAGACAATAAGCAAACTGGTCCTTAACGTCTAGCTATTTATCTAGTTCTGCATGCATGCGGAAATACCCGCTAACGTATGAGTGTTTAAAATAAAAGTTTGTCTACATCGCCGAACCAAACTTAAATTTAAAAGAAATTGTTACTGTAAAATTGTAACTGCCAAACCGGTCCGTTAACAATGTGGCCAGTTACTAATTATTCTTTTCCCAACAATATGCATAAACTTTCAAATTTCTAAAAAAAATCGTTAGAGCCGTTTTCGAGATTCGTGTCCACCAAGGTTGTTAATGTTTCCTTCTTTTTGTTTCTTCCCATGAAAAATTCGCAATATTGTAAAAAGAGAGAAAATAAATGAGATTGACTTAGCATACATTAAGTTTATTTTATTAAAGCTTCTAAAGAAACAAGGAGCCTCCACACAAATATCCACCCAGCTGCATCCAAACAAAGTCTGGTCAAGTATTTTTACAAAATTCTGCCCAGGTGCCTTTTTAAAAATCTATGTGAAGGTTATATAATTCCATGGCTCATTTGTTTTATAGCGCAATGCAGAGTTTTACCCTCATATATACTCAACATGGTTATGTGTAATTAGTTTAGCCTAAAGTCATTCAAAAGTTTATTTGACTCGCTAAATTCTCAGCTGATCACTCCACCACGATATTTGTGCCAAACGACAGTGCTTTCCAGAAGTTGAGCAAAGAAACACTGGACTATCTGGCTAACCATACGTCCGCACTAGCAGGTGACGTATAGAGGGTTTTGTTTCTTATTGATACTGTAAACCAGGGGTTCTCAACCTGTGGGTCGCGACCCTCTTGGGGGTCGATTGACGATTTGCCAGGGGTCGCGGAAGACCATCGAAAAAAATGGATTGTTGTTGTCTATTCTTCTGTTGCTGTATGTATGTGCGGGGGAGGGGGGTCGTGGCAGAGTGGGGGGGGGGGGTAAAAAGGGGTCGCCGAGCCTAAAAGGTTGAGAACCGCTGCTGTAAACGTTTTGTTGTGTGGCTCATCTTCCAACCAGGGATGTTGTTAATAAATTCTAGGAATCTTTTGAAACATTTTTTAAGCTCTATAGAACTTTGAACAGTCTAAAATTTTTCTATTATAGATTTTCAAACATGGAGACAAATCGATAAATAGCAAGCTTTTTTGGTGTATCCGGTGTATATGGATGTGCATTATTCAGAGCTGTAGAATCAAATTTATAAGTACTTTATAGTAATAAGTATTGTATCGTTATAACCTTGCCATGCACACCGCCATCCAAGCTAGTGCAGAAGGTGCGCACTGTTAGAGACTAGACTGAGAAGGATGTTGACATTAGGAAGATAACAAATTCCACCTAAAGTCTACAACTAAAGAAGAGACTGCTCAATGTAGACGTTGTCCAATGTATTTCTGATGCCCTGTAGATATACATGTATGTCTCCCTGAAGTTATAACAGTATTATTTAGTCTATAACAGTGGTTTGGTTCTTGATTCCTGGTAAAAACCGTTCGATTCAGGCCATAGCTTGCTTTAGGGTTACTTCCTCTATCTAGGTCAGAACTATGTTAAATATCACTAAAATTGATATTAAATTCACAAATATTATGATTGTTTCGTGATAGAGTGACTTTATTGCAAAAAAATTCAATAACATCACTTTGTACGTTTGATCAATTTCTGAATTTAGTTAACCTCAATTATTGTGAAAACATGGAACTTATGGTTTTGTTTTATGTGTTTTTGGCAATGTTATCTTCTACTGAATAAAAAAAATAGTCATTTAGTACAGTTATATTGAGGCATTACGATGGCAGGGGCCTCCATAAATCAATGAGCCTCTACTTACTTAACTCCGGTGCTGAATAAACAAAGTGTATTCAATCTTTCAGATGTGCTTAGATACCATGTCATCAGTCAGTACTCTCTGTACAGCATTGCAATGGCACATAGTGCCAGCGTACCAACAGCGGACAACAGGAATCTCATGATCTTCAAAGACGCCAGTGAGTATTGTCAGTTGACCGCACTACCTTGTCTTTGGTCTTGACTTTCGGCAGTCATTCTACATCAGTTATTAGTCTTACATTTTTTTTCTAGCAAAACAGATAACAATTATTTTAATGAAGCCACAGGAGATTGTTTACAGCTATTTTACTATCTATATCTATTCTAAATTACATAGCTGTATTTCCTATCTCATAGATCTCCTGCCTTAGCTAGCCTATATCCTTTGAAACATTGCACACATTGCACAATAGGTAGCGGCGGCCCTACTTGCGAGGCATTCATTATAGAAGGCCTTTAATTAGGGTCACTATTAATAGATTATTCAAATGAGATCAACTACTTTTCTAATGTCATTCTGGTATATGAAAATAAACAATCTTCTAAATTTTGTAGGCGGCAATCTATTTGTAAACCAAGCCAAGATCTTGGAGAAAGACATTAGCTCAGTAAACGGAGTTGTCCACATCATCGACACTGTCCTGATTCCACCACAAGTGGCTGTCGCCATTCAAGACCATGGAATAGTTGTCGGTTAATGTTATATATGAACTATTGTCATGTACCTATATTTTGTAAAATGATTGATTGTATTTTTCATTTGGTACATAAAATGTTATCTTTTGTTTCTCCATCATGTCAAGAATTTCATTATGTTGTGATGTTGTTTATTTTTAATTTCATTTTACCAAACACTTGAAAACAAAATGGTGAGCAAGTAATTGTTCAAGCAAAGAAGTCTCATTCTAGAGCTATGAAAATTCCTACTTCCTAGAAAATGACCTAGATCAACATCCTGGTCGGGTAAAAATATGTCAAACATTACCAATAAATTAGGAACTTTATTTAAATCTCATTCTAGTGATTGGTTAACTCTGGAAAGGATTTAATCTCAAAACATTTGAGATCTAAAATTCCTATCTGTGACAAAGGATTGAACAGGAGTGTCCTAAATTGTGTCTAGTAACTAATCAAAAACGTATGCAACATAGGTTTGCTCCCTTTCATTGTTTCAGGGGAATTAATAAACTTAGCTTGGGAAATACAAACTAAAGTGAACATGTTTAGACAATCTTTTAGTTCAGAGTTTTCGAGGAGAAATTTAGTTTTTTTAAAAATGCGAATATTGTAAACGATACAATGTCGTAAAAGACGCGAAATTCGAGAATAAAGCGAAGTCGAAACAAACCATGACTCCTCTGTCAGCCAATGTCCAGTCTGTTAGTCTTACTTAGAAAAGTGGCACATAAAACAACATCCAGCAAGTGACTCTTTACAGAGACAGCTAAAGATTTCTTACAAAAGATGAGGGCGTAGACAGAGAATAAAGAACCCGAACTCAATAAAAGTTTTGTCAGCGTTGTGGGTGACAAACTATGTAGGTCACAGCTAGAAATACATAGCGTAGTTAAATAGTGTACTCCTCTTTGATCTTGAGACTCTCCAGAATCTTTAGGATTTAAACTTCATAGCATGTTATGATCAATTATAATTATAGTTTTTACACTGCGCTACTTTCATGCTTATAGCATGCTCAGAGCGCTAAGGTCCAATCTCATTTCCAGACCAGTGGGGTAGGGGGTATCTGGGAGAAGGTTTTTCCGTGCTGCCTTTAGGCGCTAAGTAAACACAACTCTGCTCGAGTCGGGTACCGAACCTCGTGGACCCTTCATTGGTAGCCGAGCAAAGCCAAGTTTAAGCGTACTTAACCTCTCGACCGCGCATCCCTCAAATAACAGAATGTGTAAATGAGATATGTGTCTGTCTTTCTGGCCAAAAGATTGTACACGTTATTTTTCCCACACCAAATCTCGGATCAAACTGAAATTTTGCACAATTACATGACAATACAAGAATCAAAAAGAAAAATAAAACAATTACTTAATAAACTAATGGTAATAAATTAGTTTGTTAGTTGTTGTTTTTTTGGTATCTCAAACAAGGGAAAGAAAAATTACTTGACTGAAGTGGTGGTATAAGCTGCATTGGTCCCGTTTGAGGCTTATTTCAAATTTAATTACATGACTGATCTAAACTAAATGATATACTTAATATAACCTTTGTTTGCTTTTGTTTTATTAAGAATGTTTAAGTATTTTGGCTTGTCAGCTTTGGAGATAACAACCTCACAGTCAGACGGAGAGATAGGAAGTATAAAACCAATACCCGCCTTTTTACCTACAGAGACAGCTCTATATATAAATGATATTGAAGTTTATACACTTAACACAAAACACCTCAAACTTGTACTAATATTTGTTCAATGCTTAGGTAAAGTGTGAAACTTAAAAAAAAACAGAAGATCTCTTTGAACTTTTTACAATTTTCCGTTATTTATCAAACATCAAGATTATAATTTAGAATATACTTTTGGTAAAATAAAAAACATAAATACAAGTGTCTACAGTAAGATTTTATATTTTAAAGCATGTGAGTCTGGACAATAGACAGTTGGGGAAGTCTTTGATAATGACTAATTAGGAGGTTGTTAAAAGATCATTGGCATTCCGACAGGACGCGTCTTATTACTGAATACTTCAGTGATGATGGCTAGCAAGGTCGCCATCAACATAAATAGTAACATCAACAGATATATTAGCGTCGTCATTGTCGTCATCCTAATCGCGTCTTCTTCTTTGTCCTCAACAAAATCATCATTTTCATAGGAGCTGAGATCAAGTAGAATAGTTTGAAAGTTTAAACTATATCAATAAATTGATCATTTTGAGCTTATTCTTAAGAAGCATAACATAAAGTTCAACTTTCTGACTTTGTGATCTATAGGGCAGATGATGTAAAGGCCATCTGTTTCTGTGGCCTACGGTTAACGAGGGTGTCGTGTGGCCAGCACAATGACCAACCTCCTTTACTTTTCCCTAATTAATGCTTATCTTATCATTCATTAGAGCTGGGTGAAGTCAGAGACGCCCGAAGATACGAAATAAAAAATCAGAGTCTTCACCAGGATTAGAACCCCGGACCCTGGTTTGGAAGCAAATCGCTTTACCGCTCAGACATCGCGCCTGAAGTAGCCTATTGTAAACAAACGTATCCATAAGGCTAAAAAAGCAAGTGGACAGAAGATACTTTTGAAGTACAAAGATGCCCTACTTTGTGATTTTTGGGGACACATATCTCCAATATCTACACGACATTCGTTTGGGGTAAGATAGAATCACTTTTTCGTGTAGTTCTGCCACTACGTTATGTAGTCCTGCCACTGAGTTGTGTAGCTCTGCCACTGCGTTGTCTAGTAGTTAAGCCACTGGGGTGTGTAGTTCAGCCACTGGGATGTGCAGTTCAGCCACTGGGATGTGTAGTTCAGCCACTGGGATGTGTAGTTCAGCCACTGGGATGTGTAGTTCAGCCACTGGGATGTGTAGTTCAGCCACTGGGATGTGTAGTTCAGCCACTGGGATGTGTAGCTCTGCTATTGGGTTGTGTATTTGTCATTGGATTAAGTAGTTCAGCCACTGGGTTGTGTAGTTCTGCCACTGGGTTGTGTAGTCCTGACACTAAGTTGTGTAGTTCTGTCACTGGGTTGTGTAGTCCTGCCACTAAGTTGTGTAGTTCTGCCACTGGGTTGTGTAGCTTTGCCAATGGGTGTGTAGTTCTGCGACTGGGTTTTGTAGTTCTCCGACTGGGTTGGTAGTTCTGCCTCTGAGCTGTGTAGTTCTGCCACTGGGTTGTGTAGTTCTGCCATTGTGTTGAGTAGTTCTACCATATTTTTCCTTTGTTTCAAACTCGACCATCTGTCATGCTAAGAATTCCTCTGTCTTTATCTCTGTGATAAGCAGTTCATTTAAGCATGATCATGTAGTGAACACTATCTCGTATCGTATCTCGAACAAGCGATCTATTCAATAAGTATATGAATTAATATAATTGTTTTTTCTTAAACAGACTTTCTCTGTTATTAATAACATAAATGTAATTAGATCCAGGGGCAATAATCTATGTCGACAACGTCAAAAGGCGAGCAGGACGTGAAAACCAGTAAAACATTTTTTTTACATATTTTTTAAAAACAAAGCTTATATAAGGGAGAGAAACCGCACAATATATCTCAATGTGCAATGAATGTGTAGCGCCCTTTTCTATAAAAGAAATATTAATTACCACTAATTGATTAATTAATTCGTTGATATTTTTGGCTGATTCATGTGCTGTCATCAACAGGTGGTCAGCATAGAGGGTTCTAACTCGATAAGAGAATGTGAAGCGGGGATATAACTTGTACAAGATTTGTGCCAGACAGTCAGAAGGCTGATGAAGTATACGGATGAAAACTTTCTATACACAGTAGACGGTCGTCCCTCAAAAAGACGACATCACTTTTGGTCGCCTTAAACTGAGAGTATGACGGACTAGTTGTATTCACCTAGCAACAAAAAATCTGTTTATAAAGAATTAGTTCTTACCTAACTTTTGTATGGCTTCGACACCTGAGTTCTGTAATAATAATAAGGGTTGTCTTCGAGCCCGAAGATTAGTGAGGAGTGCAGTATTTCTCGTCGATGCGCAGCCCCCAGCTGTGACCTACATATTTTGCCATAATCTGAGCAAGCATAACCATTGTCTAGAGGTGGTCGATTTAGATTTTCTTTTCGCCGTCTGCGTTTGTCCTCGGCAGCGAATTTTCTTTTGGTCTCAAATGTGTATTCCGCGGCCTTCGTGAGTGACCTCCAGCTGTCTCATTCTGAGGCTGCATGCAACCAGGTGCTCTCTTCTATGTCAGCCAAGGAAAGTTGACACCTTAGCTGGTCTTTGAAGCGTTTCCGTGGGGCACCTCTGTTACGTCGACCTTTGCCTTTGGCATACGTTCGTCTCCCATACGGGATACGTGCCCTACCCAGCGTAACTGCCGGACCATAAGAAGTCCTTCTATACTGTCCATACCGGCATTCGCAAGGACATCACTGTTTGTAGTGCGGTCTTGCCACCGTATGTCCATGATGGAGCGCAAGCATCTTTGGTGGAAGCGCTCAAGAAGTCTTAGTTGTTTTCTGTATAGTGTCCGTGTCGACATATAAAGATATAAGACAAAGCCGTTGTCCGCAGGCTGCCTACTTCAAGTTTTCTTTCCGTCCTCATATGGTGAGGAGGCATCTATGATGGAACAGTTTGATGAGCCTCAAATGTCGGTCGCAACTTGGTTTATGTTGTCACGTGAAACATCTTTAATCTTCGGAATCCTAAATACTTCAATTGGGTCCTTTTAGTCAACAAGAAATGCTCTACATCTAGATCTAAAAACGGCCAATGAATGACAGATCTAGCATACGTGAATAAAAAAAAAACATGAAAAAAAAAAAATAACCTTAAGCAACTCCCAGTTAATAGTAAAACAACATAAAAACTAGATCTATATTTAGACAATATCCTTATCAACTTTTTAAAGATAACATTACTTGATGGAAATTTACAGACGCCATTGTTAAAAGCAAATTTATTGGAGCCTCTTTCAGACATTTTTTAGCGGCCCCCGAAAGGGGAAAAGACGCTATTAATTATGTGTGGAATGTCTGTCCGTCTGTCCATCCATCCGTCTGTCTCGTTTAGATCTCGTAAACTAGAAAAGATCGTGAAAATCCGACATCATAATATTTTAGACCATTCAAAGTTCTGATGCAACGGCTACTTTTTTCTTTTCAGAAACCGAAAAATCTAATTTTAAAAATCACTTATGTAAGCATTTTTTTTGCATAAAAAATACACCACTTTTAGAACTATTCACTACTAATAGTAACGGACACGGAACGCTCCCTAGTATGTGTACACATAACTTATTCATGCAAAAGGTTTTATATTTTTTGTAAAAAAAAAAAATATTACATTTGTATTGCTTAGTTAAGTAAGTTCTGTCATACTAGCTTCTACATTTACAAAAAAAATGTTTACTTTTTTTAAGAGAAAAAATCTAATTAGTATGCATATAGGTTGAACACAATTCAAAACAACAAATAATAATTAGTTTTTCATATTATCGTGTGAACTGCAATGTCACTAATTTTTTTTTTTTTAGTTTGTTTTTTTACGAAATGTTTTTTCTTGAGGAATAAGAGATTGTCCCTTTACAAAACAATTAGAACAATTATATATTCATTATAAGATAAGACATTAGTTAGGCCAGGTTCAAATCTAACTTCACATTCACTTTCACTTATCTTTTGGTCTGCTGGGGCACCACACAAGATCTGTCAAGCTTCTTTCTCCATTCTTCTCTGTCATTAGTCTTTGATAGAATTTCATTCTGATGTTCTATCTGAAAACATTGAAACCTGCCTTTTTACCTGCCTGGGTGGACCACTTCGGTGGCCGATTTTGAGTTTGTGTCTCCACACAAACTGTCTTTGTAACTTTGTTTCTATGGCCAATAGTGCGTATTTCTTGTCTGCAAATCTTCAAGCTAGCTATATTTAGCTTTTTATTGCGGAAACTATTTTCTGAAGTTGGTTTATGCGCGTAATCTTTTAGACGCGTTTACTTCTTTTTTTTTTGTTGTTTCCAAGCCTCTATGGTAATGTGTGGCTGAGTAACATAAACCGCATGGCGTCCGATCAAGAGGGACACGACCTCAAATCCAGACTCGATCCGAGTTGTTTTAGTTGAGCGCCTAAAGACAGCTTGGAAAATAAATTTCCCTCCGATACGGCTCCATAAAAAAAAAAGATTAAACTAGAGCGCTTGCGTCTCCTTTAACTCTTTCTCTCCGTACCTATTTTCCACCTTTCGATAGTGTTATTCGTTTTGCTCATTTATATTTCACTATTCTGTTACGATTAATCTTCAATAACATTTTAGTTTGTTATCAGAAAATGTTATGTTTGGTATCAAGTTGAAGGAGAATGCATGCTCAAAAATAGTTTTTATAAATAAAAAAAAATCAATTTAGTTTAATGGGAGTCAAACCAACGTTTGCATCGTCAATAAGGAGAGAAAGAGTTAAGTGAGGAACACTGTCTTCAGTGCGCCAACATTTTAATGTCAACAGTATCTGCTGGAAGGGCGCTAGAAAGAAACAAAAGATAGGAAAAACAAGTCTTTTAATTCATTGTTTTGTTTCACACACACAAACACACACACCTACCCACCCACCCCCACACACCCATCCCCCAACCCCAACCCCACCCCAAACACACACACACACATAGTTTTCTCAATTGAGAAACGGAAGAAAAACTTTGAACAGTTTGATTATTACAATCAGTTTAGCAGGGGCTAAGGTCAAAAACGAAAAGATACAAAGATAAGCTCAAGATATGGAAAGTGATGTCAACCAGATAAACTACCAAAAAAGATTTGTTTTCATAGTCAACGTCTTACAAACTTCTACGCCCCATGCGTTTATGAAGTTTAACACAAAATCTTAGCATTCGGTCATAATTTTGATTCATAGAAATCTTTTTCACTTAGATATATCTTTGAATTATTTCTTTTTTTTTTAAATCTTACAAAATGCTGTGGATGAGATTAAAAGTGTTCTTCACTTTCGTCTCGTTGAGTTCTGCACAGACGACTCCAGGTCTGATATTTTTTGTTGATAATAATTGTTATGTTAACATTTTGTTACAAACTTATGTGAAATAAATATTTATTTCTTTTAAACTTACAACAGGGATTCACTCCTAATGAGTATTAAGCGGAACATGTTGCCCAAATTTTAGAGAGGTTAATTCACATTGGGGCCTACTTAGTTAATTATTCCAGTAGTTCGTGGAACACCTGTTCAGGCCTAGCGGAACACTTGGGTTCTGCAGATCAGTTTGGGAAATACTGTTCCACAAATGAGACATGTATTGTCTTACGCTGAATTAATGGCAAATACATTTTCTTTCGCATGGCAAATTTTCGGAGATCAATTTTACGACTCCTGATTTGTACGAGGAGAAGCAAAACGTATAAATAGGCCTTTATAGATTATTCTTAAAGGGAGGTTAGGATCAAGTTACGCATGAAGTCGTAGGAGAACGGGTACGCAGGTACGCTTCTTTGCCTCCTGTTGGAGCGTCCAAGGGAATGCGAGAGAATTACCATTGCACATCGCTGTGTTGTAAGAGAGCCTCCACGACCTTGTCGACAATCCATGCGCCATTTCTCAAGGGACCGTTTCTTCAATGGCGAGTCCTGCACGATTAGCATGATAGACCATAGGAAAATGGCGGAGGTTACTGGTGTGCTCGGCCTTCGGCTATGTATTCTAGTCTGTGCGCCCGAACTGTCCGACACATTGAATATAGAAATTTTATATAGACATTGACTTGAGGACTTTTACAGACAGCGGTTCGATTAATCGGGCTTGCAAGCCTAGAGTTTGAAGATCCTTCGCCTCCACTCTTTTGACAGTAGAACAGTTAGTGGAAGGGCGTAGAGAAAGAATCTTGTGTCCTTAGAAAACTACAACCAAATGGAAAAAAGCTTAACAATTCAATCATGAGTAGACCAATCTGGTGACTTTATTGCATATTCTTCCCAGGACCTCAACTCGTGGACGCACTAAAAGCAGAAGGGAACTTTGGTATTTTCGTTGACCTTTTGCAGGCTTCTGGCTACCTGGATAAATTAAACGTTTGTAAGTTGTCATCTCAATTATTAAACATTTTTTTGCTTAATAACCTCTAGCAACTTACTTCTAACTTACCACTCTGACGTAATTTACTGTATAGATTAACGATTTTAAAGCCTATACATTAGGATTTCTGATTGTTTAACGTTTGCGTTCTCCATCAAAAACCGGAAGCTACCCATTTCACTGTGTTTGCACCAACTGACGCCGCTTTTGCCAAACTTCCGGCTGGAACTGTTGACTCACTCAAGGCAGACGCCAACAAGCTGGCAGACGTCATCGGCTATCACGTGATCCTCAACAGCGCTTTTAACCTCAACAACAATCAGGACAGGGTCTTGACGTCTGCTAACAATCATTCGATCAGAATCAATACCTACTCAGTTGTCCATGTAAGTCTCTAAGTAATGTAATATTTTAATTGATTATATTGATTATATTGATTATATTGTTGTAAAAGAAATAATTGTGCAAAATTTCAACTTGAGATTGGGTGTCGGAGAAATAATGTTGTACAAACTTTTCGCCAGACAGACAGACAAACAGACACATATTGACAGACAGCGTGAGTTGATATAAACTTTGTAAAAACTTACGTACTAAAATTATATCAAGAAGATTAGGAAGAGATTTGGAAATAAATTTAAAAATAAAAACAATGTGAAGAAGCCTAGATTTGGTAGTTTGGAGTGTTTCCAACAAAAAAAAACAAAGCTTATAATGAGTGAAGAGAGATACCGTTCCATAGCTACCATATCTCTATATTTGCAGGATTATCTCCCATTTTCTATTATTAATTACTTAATTACCAATGATTGATTTATTTATTTTTTTCATGTGTTGTCATCGACACTGAATAGTTGTTCCCAATTTTTACTTGATGCGAGAATGGTAAAAGGGGAAACAAAATAAAGAATCCACCCAGATAGAAATAAAATGCTGTAGTATTATAATTACACAATAACTGTTATAAGTTGTTTGTAATTCGTAACTTACCAACACTTAACATAGTATGTACACCAAATGGAGGTACACTGTATTTCTAGATTTGCCTCCCTTTGTTTACAGAAATTCTTTTCAAACAGAAATAAAACCTATTCTGTTTTTTAAGTACTTGACCTAATCCTGTGTACTCCCAGGGGAGCATAGGGCCGCAACCACACCTCTCCACCGAACTCGGTTCTGAGCAGCTTTCTTCATCTTCTCCAATGTTATTCCAGTATACACAGCTTCCATGCTGACAGTCATCAGGTACCCTTATTTATGCGTTTATTGTGTTATCCTAGGGCTATGTTTCCCAAACTGCTTTCCTTGGAACCCTAGTGTTCCGCGAGGCCTGAATCAGTGTTTCCCTGAACTGCTAGAACAATTAACTAGTAGGCCACCACGTGATATATCTCTCTAAAAAATAAGCAAAGTGTTCCGCTAAATACTCAGAATGTGCGTAGTGTTCCGTTAAGGAATAAGCTTTGGGAATCACTGACCTTAGGAAATTCTGTGTTTCAGACTCAGACGGCTGAAGGCGTCAACATAACAAAGAAAAATGTCCGCGTTCTGCACGGAATTCTTCACGAAATTAACGGAGTGCTGTCCCCTCCAGCAGGAAACATAATCGAACTTGGAAGCAGCAGAAGTGACATCTCCACCTTCGAAAGTCTGGTCGCCCAGGCAAACCTGACCACGTTCTTCACCAGTAAGTGATGGGTGCAGCCTTTCAGGTCTATAAATCTTCAAATATCATATCAATTAGCTACAGCGTGTCGAGGGCGCTAAGATCTCTTTAATATATATGAATGGAAGGGTTTTCTGGGAGCTGTTTCATGTACTGCTTTTAATAATAATGACATTGTCTTCGATTCCGAAGATTAAAGATAACAGGAGTGTTTTACATGATTATGCAATCCTAGTTGCGACCTGTATATTCTTCCGCACTCGTGCAGAGCAAGCCGTTGTCCACCAGCGGTCAATTTCAGTTTTCTTCCCGTCTTCTGCAACTAATTCCATAATGGCTTTCCTTTGGGTCTCAGACGATCCGTAGTCTTTGTGAGAGCTCTCCAGCTTTCTCTTTTAGAGCCCCATTTGCTGCCAGCTACTTTACTCTATGCAAGTGAGGGCAAAATGGCGCCAGAGTTTATCTTTACAGCGCTTACGGGGAAGGGGGGGCACCTCTATTACTTCGTCCTTCATTAAGCTCTCCAGAGAAGATCGCCTTTTGCATGAGGTCGTCTCCCATGCGGGATAAGTGTCCAACCCAGCGCAGCTGTCGAATAATAATTAGTGTGTCTATACTGTCCACATCGGCCCCCAGCAGATTATAGTTATTTGTAATATAGTCCTGCCAGCGTATGCCCATTAGAACATCAGCTCGAGTAGGTAAGTAAACGGTTTCTGTGATACTTAACAGCAATGAAATATTTTCGACAGTTTAGATTGTAATGATTTCTACATAATAAAACAAATATTAAAAGAATCCTACATTTTAAGCAGTCACTTCTTTTTTGTATTAATTAGAGATTAAAAATACTTTAGGTTTTAAAAAAAGATGTTTGGCTAAGGGAATAAGCAAATTTAAAGAAATCTTTTCAATTGCATTTCCACTGTCTCTTACTAGATGATCACTCGACAACTATATTTGTACCGAACAACGATGCCTTCAAGAAGGTCAGTCAACCTGTCTTGGACTACCTAAGTAGCCACCCAAGTGACTTAGCAGGTATGACACCCTAAGATATACAAGTATAGCATTTCGCTACTTTAGCGGTGTCTGTACTAAATTTTTTGTCTATAGAATTGAATCTATAACACAATATCCATGCCTAAGCAGGATATTCGTTTAGAGAAATGCTATATGGTACCACCCACTTTGGAATAGCAAACATTTTAGATGTCACTAACTTAAATCGCATAACGAACAAGCTGGTGTATATATATATATATATATATATATATATATATATATATATACTTATAAACTAGTATTTACACTACATAGAGATACTATAAATCGGTTTAAAAAAAATTCAAATAAACCAAGGACCTAGATTTTTACAAAGTTTACACATAATAACTCTGTCTGTCTATCTGTCTGCCTGGTACAAAGTGTGTACACGTTATTTCTCACACACCCAATCTCGGATCAAGTTGAAACTTCGGACAATTATTTGTTGACATATACAAGGCATGAGTCAATAAAAAAAAAAAGTAACCAACCAGACAATTAATTACTGATAATTCATTATTTTGTTTAATAGCAACAAGGTAAATTAATACTTCACTATTCACAGATATGGCTACATTTGTTGGGTTTAGTCCCCTTAAATAATTGTTACCGCTATTTCTGCCTCACGCATTCTCCGATCAAGTTGCTACTTTAAACAATTATTGAATGTACCTAACAAAACATGAATAGATAAACAAAAAGACAGACAGACAGACAGAGCGAGTTGATCTAAGCTTTGTTACAATGGCAAACGAAAATGGCAATAGAGCCCGATTTCCTCGATTGAAGTCATCGCCACAGAAACAGTTCAAGTCTTATAGCGGTCATTGGTTATTACACTCAGTAGAACCAATCTTGGCTACACTTCTTTGCTCAAGCACCAAGTGATGGTCAAGGCTGTCGTCTGCCATAGTGTCACACTCCGAAATCTAAGATTTTTTTTTTATTTCGTTCTTTTGAAATGGGACAGACGATTGTCTGTTTCTCTGTGCGTTGTGAAATGTTGTGACTGATCTCTCTATTTTCAGAGGTGCTTAAATACCACGTGATCAAACAGTACTCTCTGTACAGTATTGGCATGGCCCACAGTTTAAGCCTTCCGTCCGGGGACCAACACAAGGACTATCTGATGATTCTCCAGGAATCAAGTGAGAACTCTTTGACCCTCTATAATTAGCAATCATTTTTAAAAGGAACTCCGAGGACTTTGGCAATTTTTTTATATAATATTTGTTTTGATTTACACATTTATTTGATTTTCAATAATAAATTAGTAATCGGGATATTTTTCTGACGTAATTTTTCTGGCTTTCAATGCAGTCAGAATTTCACCTGGTCTCTATGTTACGTCAGAAGTGCTGATTACATACTAAACTTGGCTTGGCCTACATGTGTATGTATATCTGATTAAATTGTCAAAATCAGCGGGGTTTTTTTTTTTTGGGGCGGGGAGGGAGGAATCAGAGATCAAGTTAAAATTAGAGTCTAAATCTAGACAGTTATCGTCTAGAGATTTTAAAAAAGTGCTTAAATCGCTAACACTAATGACCCTTATAGGCTAATCCTATAAACTAGGTCTAGCAGTTACTGTAAATGTTAAGCGATCTTAATCTTCGTGACCTATTACCTACAAAAAAAAATTGTATTCAACAATGGGTCTAGCATGTTATAACAAGCATCAGTCACGTTATATATTCTCTATGTCCATTCAGAAAACAGTAAACTGTAAGCACCAGATGTTATGGACTTTTTTGTTTTAATTGTATCTCCTTATGAAAGTTCCTGAAAGTTGTATCTCCTGTAAGAAAGTTGTACGTCTGCAAGACAGGGTGTGGATAGCACCTGGAGAAACCTATTCATTGGCCACATCTATAAAAATAAATATTTATTACTTTTTGTATATAAAGATAGTAGCCAGACCTTTCAACGAGCATGGGCTAAAAACATTTAATATAAAAGTTACATTGTAATGAGAAATTTGTTTTGGGGGGTGACCCGACAAAATAGCGCGGACAATAAAGCGCCGACAAAATAGCACGAAATTTTCCGACAAAATAGTGCAGACTTGTATAAGATGTGTGTAAAAGTACTGGGTTATTAGTAATTTAAAGTTCTGGGCAACATTTTTGTTGGTGTCTCTCTCTTTTTCAATATTAATAGATCTGAAAGTGACTGAAAGTATGCCATATTTGCAGAGAACTAGAGTACTTTAAATTGTATATCATTCCCCTTTTTCACCTATATTTAAAATGCATAACTTGCTAGAACCTTTGAAGTAACCAACGTCCTGGTAACATTTTTATCACAAAAAGGCAAAGAAATAACAGCTGTGACGAAACAAGTTCCTTTAAGTATAAAGTGCCTTTTAATTGTGAAGCTTTTTAACATAATATATTTACAAGGCTAACATTATCTACAGATAACCAACTCCACTAGATGACTTCCTTTCTTCTTGTTTACAACACACTAGTCGTATCTCCCGCAAGTCCCCTAACTGCCAGGTACCCAACACTTGACCGTGCGTCACGGTTGACCACACATCGTAACCGTGTCACAACAAGGCAGAGAACTAACAGCACAAGTAGGCTACAGGTACAGACAAGATGGACACAATTCTGATGGCTCCACATCCTGGCGTTGTGTTGAAAAAAAATTGCAGCTACATAACGGGAAGCTAAAAAATGTACGCATGTTTGTCAAGATGCTGTTAGCCCTTTCATTTGTTCCACCTGCCGATGTTAATACTGCCTTTGAGGAATTAAATAATGATTGGCCAGATGTTGTAGGGAGTTTGTATGACTATTGGGAGGACAACTATATTGGTTGCCAGAGAAAGTTTGTGTGTGTGTACAAATCTGACAAGTATCTTTGCTTGTTTTCAAAGTACACTTTGGGAATATAAATAAGTGATATATTTTGAAATTATTCATTTTAGCTGATTATAATTTTTGCTTACTGTTTGCATATTTATGTTTTAAGATTAAAACAAAAAATATTGGCTCTATTCATATTTTACGATATCTAAATTATTTCTTTCAAAATGACTACAATATTTTTTTTTTCCTGCGCTATTTAGTCGGCGCTATTTAGTCCACGCTATTTTGTTGGTGTAGTCTGGTGCAATTAGCTAATGCTATCGCACCATCCAAAAACAGCAATCCTAGCGCAGTAGTTTTGATAAAAACACATATTTATAAATATACAATCATTCAACGTTTGAAGTCAACTTTGCGGTGTTTAGGCTTCAAGGTCCTAACTCGAGGAATAGTCATGAGTGGACCCCTTAGCGTTGAGATAAGATATTCCCCCGAGAACCTTCTCCAACTAAGTTGGTGCTTAATATATCGTTGCGTGGTCGAGAGGCCAAGTGCGCTTGAACTTGGCTTGTCTTGGCTACCTAGAAGGGGCCTCGAAGTTCGACACCCGACTCGGGCAGAGTTGTGTTTACTGAGCGCCTAAAGGCAGCACGGAAAACCAACTCCTAGATACAAGGTCCACAAATGAGATTGGACCAAAATCGCTCTGAGCATGCTCTAAGCATGAAAGTAGCGCTACATAAAAGCTATTATTATTATTATTATTATTATATATAGAAGCTTTCCATCTTGATTACATCAACAAAGGGCCAAGTATATATATATATACACTTATTTCGCGATTTACTAACTGGTAAGTTATCATCAGCCTTTTCATTGAAGATCACAGAAATATGAACATCAACCTTTCAAGGTTTCCAGTAAACATTTTAAAATCATTTCATGATCTAGAGCTTTGAATTAAGGTAAATTAAAACTATTTGACTTTTACGATCACATTGATTCTGACTGTTTCACAGATGGAGACCTGAAGGTCAACGCAGCCAAGATCTTGGAGAAAGACATTAGCTCTGTGAACGGGGTTGTCCACATCATTGACACTGTCCTGATCCCACCACGTGTTACTGTCGCCATTGAAGACCAAGGGGTTATAGTTGGTTGATGTAACCTAGGCAACATGGACACCGGAAATAAAACTCTTTACCGGTAACCAAATACGTCAGATTTGCTTTCTGTTTGTAATAATAAATCCCTCAATGCATTTACTGGCTACTGTGGACACGGTTGGATAGTTTGCCTTTAATGTAACCAAATGCCATGATTGTAAAATAAAATATTTTGAATATATTTTGTTTTAGTGTATTTACTGACTCGTGAAGAGACTGGATATTTAGGATTTAGTGTGAGGGTATGATATATGGGGTCAGGGCTTATTTACCTAAAAGATTTGTTTCAAAAGACTGGTGGTCAACTCGAAAAAAAAAGCGAGATGCTAGAGGTGAATTTTGAGAAAGATATGGAAGATATAGGTGTTAACGTGTAAAATAGGAACCAATGGTATGAAAAGCGAAGTATGTATGTTGAATGCATATATATTTAAACAACTTATTTTAAAAAACGACAAACACGTAGGTGTCCTCTAAATTAGAAAAAAAGGTAGTTCCTGCTAATCCAGAAAATGGTACTTGTTCATTAATTTGTGTGTAAAAGTTACAATTGATCAGCAGGGGCCACCCATGAGTTTGTGTGTAACATTAACTCCCTTTTAAAGTCTTATTTTTCTTTTGATTGGTTAAACAAATCACCCCAAAAAAACTTTTAATTCATATAGACAAAGAAAGTATTGAATTGCTGCCTCGTTTAAGGGAAGGCTCTTCGAACTATCTTAATAACAAGAAAGAGCTCGATCCTTGTACACAGAAATTCAATCTTGTAGCAATCATTTCGCCCCGTTCTGCAATGAATATAGACTCATCTCTTGTCTGCTAATAGTTATAATCTTCATTTGTGCTGCAAATAAACTCAAAAAAAGCTCTACAGATTGCCGAATAAAAAGGACATCTGCTTGACCATAATAATAATAATAATAATAATAATAATAAAGTTTGTCTTCGATTAATGAGGAATGCAATATTTCAGTGGCTACGCAGTGATCTACATATTTTGCCACATCCAGGGCAAGCCTAACCATTGTTGAACATAATAAAGAGATAAACAGCAAGACAGTTCATGTACTTTTAATACAGAAGAACATGCCATTATGAATGTAAATCAAAGTGGTTTTAAAATTTAATAAGTACACAGAACAAACATATAAACAGATAATCTACTCTTTAGCTTGAACTGCCTGTGTTGCACTTGGTGTTTCCACGCTTTTATACTTTTACCCAATGACAGCGTTGTCGGCCTGTGAGGATCCGGCAAAGGCGTGAATCTCGCAGGGGCCACTAGCATAGTGGTACACGTTGATGAAACCGCAGCGGCCGATGTGGTTGCCGGCGTGGTACGGGAAGGGAACCGCTCCGTCTCCCGTGCAGTCCATGTCCAGGCTCGTGCCCACCTCCCATCCGTTGGAGAGCACGCCTTTAAACTCAAAGAATCCTTGGTAAGTTTTGGAGCAGTCCATGTCCACATCGACAACCCAGTAGTGATCGCCGTATCTGTGGGAAGACGTAATTAGTGAAGTCATGTGCTGTTAAGACGAGACAATCTAACTTAAGGCTAGATTAACTGTTTGCAAGTACACCTTAAACGCCGGGTTTACATAAAAGATATGATAAGTCTACCAATTACTAGACTACGGTGTTTAATGTTTGAAGTCATTGGTTGTTGTGGTTTTTTAGATTACGTTATCTAAGTCACTCCTTCATGGAGGAACCTGGAGGCCGGGTGGGTGGGCGGACAACTGATCTCAATACGGCTCTACAAATTTAACAGCTCATGTATATCGCTAATAAAAGAGATCTAGAAGTAGATCTAAACTAGATAATACTAAATCAGAACTTTAAGTCAAGTTTTAGATCTAGACTAGATCTGAATAGTTCTAAATCAGAACTTTTAATCAAGTTTTAGATCTAGACTAGATCTGAATAGTTCTAAATCATAAGTCAAGTTTTAGATCTAGACTAGATCTGAATAGTTCTAAATCAGAACTTTAAGTCAAGTTTTAGATCTAGACTAGATCTGAATAGTTCTAAATCAGAACTTTAAGTCAAGTTTTAGATCTAGACTAGATCTGAATAGTTCTAAATCAGAACTTTAAGTCAAGTTTTAGATCTAGACTAGATCTGAATAGTTCTAAATCAGAACTTTAAGTCAAGTTTTAGATCTAGACTAGATCTGAATAGTTCTAAATCAGAACTTTAAGTCAAGTTTTAGATCTAGACTAGATCTGAATAGTTCTAAATCAGAACTTTAAGTCAAGTTTTAGTTCTAGATGTCCATATAATGAACATGACTATAACTAATGGCACAATTGTGCCCTGCATGTTTCTATTTCGCTTTAGTATATTTGTGTTGAACAAGTGACCTAAATCAGTAAACTTTTGTCAGTTGGGGGCTTGTTAACCTTCTCTGGCTACCCACCTAGGAGAAGACGAACTGTCAACCCAAACCTCTGTTCCTATACCCAAAAAAGCTTTAGGAAAAATCAGGTTTAGGGTAATGGTTAGCCGGTAACACTAAGGCAGCATATCAGTTACATCTTTATACATAGTATTTCTTTACCGGTAAAACTTTTAAAACCGCAACAGTAAAGCAAATTTGTAATCTTTACATATGTCAATGTATGCTATAACTAATAATAATGCTAATAATATAATGATAAGAAATTTCTTAATTGTATAATGAATTATCAAATACAGATGTATTAATCTTATTTAAACGAACTTTTTTTGTCTTATTTCTTTATCTGTATAAATAGATTCGAAGTATTTTAAATGAATCGGGAAATAGCCAAAAAAAAAGGGGGGGGGGGGAGAAAAGTTTAGAAAATCGACATAAACATAGACAGCATAGTTCTATAATGATCTCACGCGAATTACAAGAAAATTGATGCTTAATAAAAAGCTATTTCGACACGACTAATAGCTTGAGGCCTCTCGAAAGTAACATAAAACTAATACATGTTTCGGGACATTAAAATCGGAACCAGTGAAACATACTCTTGTGGAGTACCATGAGAAAAAATCAAAAACTTCTTCAGTGTTGCACACGTTATCTAGAAGCCCCATATAAATACCGGGCGCAGAGTACCTATATAAAATACAAACTATATTAAAAATGACTTATTATAGAAATGACTGCCAGGGGCGGGCCTAAGAATACTGGAGGCCCTACTACGCCCTAGGCGAAACGAGCTTAATGGCCCCAAATTGAAAAATAACAAAAAAAAGCGAAAAAAAAATTATGTAATTTATTTCAAAATTCTTGTACTCCGACAATAACATTGGACATTTCTTCTTGAAACGGTCAGGTAGAGTTGAGCCTTTGGCTCTTGGAACTCTAGGTCAGCAAAACTGAACAAGAGCTCCCTTTCACCGGCCTGAATGAGAACAGTGTACACTGTTCTGTCTGGCGGGGTGTCAGACTCGCGGCAGGAGACCGAGTGCACCGGGACCCCTGCCATTTTCCTTTTCTATACCAGGCTAACCGTGCAGGACACGCCATTTATGTAACAGCCCCTTGAGGAACGGCGCCTGAATTGTGACAAGGTTGTGGGAGCTTTTTTACAACTCCGCACAGTGCAATGAGGATGCTCTCGCACCCCCTTAGGCACCCCCACGGAGTCTTGTTTTGCTACCATTTAGCCTAATCGTTTCCTCCTACGATCGTTTCCACCCGGGCGCCACTAAGAGGCAGGGTAGCATGCCCGTGTAACATTGGGCATAAGTTTTGCTATTTCTTCAAGGCTACTTAGTTTGCCAATGCCTAAGGCCGGCCCTGCGACTGCGCAGATGATCTCGGGTAGAGAAATGTCCTTCAATTGGACAATGTGAACAACCAGAACAAGAATTTCTTTTTCGATTACTTTAGAGAAACGTACTTTAGAGAAACGTACTTTAGAGAAACGTACTTTAGAGAAACGTACTTTGGAGAAACGTACTTTGGAGAAACGTACTTTGGAGAAACGTACTTTAGAGAAACGTACTTTAGAGAAACGTCTTCTGTACTTTATAGTTCTCAGCGAAGATACTTAAAGATACTTACGTGTTTAAAGAGTCGTAATATTTCCCATTCGGGTTACTGGACGTCCACTGCGCTGGGGTGCCTTGTGCAGGCTGAAATAAGACATGAAGATTAAGTAACTCTACACTTTAGCGTCATAGATGTTAGAGATTTATTCTAGAAACTAATAGAGGACAGATTTAGGTTGTTAACAAAACATCCTGAGAAGTAAATATATTGGGAGAATATAGTTTCGAAGAAGGCTACACATACTTTTACTACTCACATAGTCTTTCACATGACCTTATAGTCTGCCTGATACACATTTAAGAATTGATCTTTGAATATTTTGTTTATATTCTTATTAATGAAAAAATGTGTTTTATCTTTTCGCGTATTACTGTCTAATTATTTACTTTAAAAAAAATGAAATAGTCGTTAACATCTAAACAAACTACTTCTATACTAATGCCATGTTGCCTAAGTCTACTACATCATTAGACTGTCTGACTACGTCACTACTTTTACCGTCGCTAAAACAAAACACACTATGTTTGTCTAACAAAACTAACGTAGTCTCTAAACAAGTACATAACACAGTCGCTACAACTATTCAAGAAATATAAAAGCTCTCAAGCTTTCATTTCGTCAATATTAAATCCTCGTCCTCCTTTAATTATTTATGGACCTCATCCACCAATCGTAAACAAACAACATTTAGTCACGTGATCTTATTGATAAAACAACGAAAAAAAACTGTCACGTGACAACCATCATGAATTAAACATGAGATCGTAAATTATATATAAGAGATAGAGCACCACGTGGCTAAATGTTGTTTGTTTACAATTGGTGAATGAGGTCCATTCCCTCTCTATTCCTCCTTTTCTTCTTAATCCTCACCTCCTGCCCTTCCTTCCTCTATCTGTTTCTCTCTCTCTCTCTCTCTCTTCATCCCCACTGTCCAATGTTCCTCCCCTTTTCTTCTAAGTCTTTTTGTTCACATTTGTCTTTTTATTTTTACATCCCTCTGTCTCTCTCATTGTCCCTGGGTGTCTCTCTCTTTTTTTCTTTTCCTCTCTTTCTCTTGCTTTCTTTCTCTCACCTTCTCTCTCTTTCTCTCCCTCTTTCTTTCTCTATCTCTCTCACTATGTCTCTTTCTATCTCTTTACCTTTTTCTATCCATTTCTCTGTCTCTTGATCTCTTTCTCTCTCCTTCTCTCAATCTTTCTCTTTTCTCTTTCTCTCTACTTCTCTCTTTCTCTTTTTCTATCTCTTTCACTCTGTCTCTTTTTTTCTCTTCTTTCTCCCTCTCTATATCTCTCTCTCCTCCCTCCTCTCCTTACCTCATTATATTAATTAGCAATAAATCAACTATTTAAATCACCTGGGATCCATGCTTTCCTTGGTTGGGCTCGGGTCCAAACCAGTCTAAATAGTTGTCTCCCTGTGACCAAGCGTCGCGCGCTGGGGTCGGCTCTCTTATGCCCAGCACCCTGTGTCTTATTGGTATGACGCAAGCGTTGTGATCGTAGTCGGAGTTCTCGCATGCTGCGAGAGAAAAAAAACACAGAATATGTTTTTGTGACTTTACAGAGAGCACAGGAGACTTCAACGAAGAATAACGCAGTCAATACATAGCTCTTAAAGAATTACAAAACACAGAGAACTTATTAATACACAGAAAATATATCTTTTTTAAGGCTTATATAAAAGAAGCAAAATATTGTTTTTATATACAAAATAGTTTATAGAATGAATTCCTACTTTATGTTTAAATAAAATTAGATTTGAGTTTTTGAGTGACAGTTTTTATTAATGTTTTATCAATATTATCACGTGGCTAAATGTTGTTTGCTTACGATTCGTGAAAGGGGTCCATTCGGCTAGAGCACTAGATCTAGATCCAGCATCTGTTTTGAAAGGACTATCGAGTTCTTGAAAAGACTATCGTGATCGGGAATTTCCTAATGTAAGGCATAATTGGTTCAATTAATGTTCATGAAAATTGTGCGCATAGTCTTCTAAGTCTAGATGTAAAGGCCTATCTTTGGAATACTATTAACAGTAGTAGATCTAGGTTGCCTTTTTTTAAAAGTATTTTTAATGTTGTTGTTTTTTTTTTGTTTTGTTTTAAACACTGTTTACACTTAATCAAACAATAAGTACCTTTTCTGATCAATAATTTCTGTCATTAAAACTACAGGCTGCCTGGTCGTGCGGTTTGCGCGCTGGACTGTCATTCAGATTTATCGATGGTCCCGGGTTCAAACCCTGCCCGCTCCCATCCCCCGTCGTCCTGCAGGAAGTTAGGACTAGGAAGTAAATTATCTTCAACTCTGAAGGAACATCTGAAACATGTCAAACATTTTACAAAACAAAACAAACATACAAACACGTTAAAGATGTATTTACCTTTAGCTCCAGAGAATCGGGACCCGTCGATTCCTCCTCGAATGAACACATCCTGTCCAGGGCTAGTCTGTTTTTGGATAAATATAACAGTCCTGCGCCAATCTGGAGCTGTAGATGCCGTCGGTGTGGTACTGTCCACTTGGGAGCTGGTGGAAGTATTCAAGTTCACGCTGGGTGTGATATAGTCTGCAGTCGAGGACACGTCCGTTGCCCAGTTGCTATTAGAATGGTCAGATGTTATGTAGTCACCTGTTGACTGGTCAGTCAAAGAGCCCGTAAAACTTATTTGAGGTGTGGTATAGACTGCAGTCAAGGAAATGCCACTTGACCAATTGGTATCAGGATTGTTTGTCGTTTTGTAATCACTTGTTGGTTGATCAGCGATAGAGCCAGTAACGCTTATTTGAGGGGTCGAATAGTCTGCAGTCATGGAAACACGACTTGTCCAGTTGATATCAAGGTGATCAGTTGTCCTGTAATCATTACTTGGTTGGTCAGTTATAGAGCCAATAACGCTTATTTGAGGAGTGGTATAGCCCGCAGTCAGGGAAACGCTACTTGTCCAGTTGATATCAAAATGGTCAGTTGTTTTGTAATCGGTTGATGGCTGATCAGTGATAGAGCCAGTGACGCTTATTTGAGGAGTGGTATAGCCCGCAGTCAGGGAAACGCTACTTGTCCAGTTGATATCAAAATGGTCAGTTGTTTTGTAATCGGTTGCTGGCTGGTCAGTGATAGAGCCAGTGACGCTTATTTGAGGAGAGATATAGCCCGCTGTCAAAGAAACGCCACTTGTCCAGTTGATATCAACATGGTCAGTTGTTCTGTAATCACTATTTGGGTGGTCAGTGATAGAACCAATAACGCTAATTTGAGGACTGGTATATCCTGCAGACAAGGAAACGCTACTTATTGCTGGCTGGTCAGTGATAGCGCCCGAAATGCTAATTTGCAGGGTGGAATAGTCTGTAGACCAGGTATCCCCTGTTGTACTGACCGTATCAGGATAGAGAGTCGTGGTGGTCGTTAACGTGTCAGTGATATAATCCGTTGAAAAGAACATGTTAGTTGTTGACACTGAGCTGGACTCAATGGAAGCTGATAAATCTGTTAAGCAATCAGAAACAGTTTAAACCATACTTCAGTACAGGTGTTTGGGAAAATCTAGCTCTTTTTTAAACTCATAATGGTGTGATGGTACCTTGTTGAACTTATCTTATTTTCTTGTCCAACCACGCAAAATTACTACCATCTTGTCTAACCACACAAAGTACTACCATCCTGCCTAACCACACAAAGTACTACCATCTTGTCTAACCACACAAAGTACTACCATCCTGCCTAACCACACAAAGTACTACCATCTTGTCTAACCACACAAAGTACTAATATACTGTCTATAGTCTAAAGCACTACCATCAAGACTAACCACACAAATTAACACAATCTTGCCGAACCACAAAAAAGTACTACTATTTTGACTAACCAAGCAAATGTAGGCCTACTACCATAATGTCAAATCACACCTACACACGCAATACTTGTCTAACCATACAAAGTACTATCGTCTTGTTTAACCAAAGTATTATCAACTTGTTAAACCAGACAAAGTATTATCAACTTGTCAAACCAGACAAAGTATTATCAACTTGTCAAACCAGACAAAGTACTATCAACTTGTCAAACCAAAGTATTATCAACTTGTCAAACCAGACAAAGTACTATCATCCTGCTGATCCCTACATAGACCTATGACTATTTCAGATGTTGTTTAAGCATTTCAATGTACACTAACTCAAACTATTTACACTGCAGTATGAATCTTCTTTTTTTCACTAAGGTAACACTCAAATCAATATGCCTATCGCTCTGTCAAGTCAATCAATCAGTTCAACGTATTTAGTTCAATGGATTGACATTAACATCAATAGTTAAAGAATGGGAGGAGAGGGATGAAATCAATTGATGCCAGATTCACTGAATGCTGCCAGAGATTTACTACAGCGCATCGCAACTTTTTCCGGCATTTGGGACCATTCAAATTCCCTACATAAGTGTCTCAAGGGTCAGACCACCACAATGGTCGTTGAGTTTCTGTGGCTTGTATGCACTCTGTAGGTAGAGGTTTTGGCTTGTATGCACTCTGTAGGTAGAGGTTTGTGGCTTGTAGGCATTGAATATACAAGTTTGTGGCTTGTTTCATACTGGAGGTAAAAGTGTGTGGATTGTATGCACTGTGTAGGTAGAAGTTTTGTTGCTTGTATGCACTGTAGGTAAAAGTTGGTGAGTTTAATGCACTCCTGGGAGTAGTGTTTGGCTTCTATGCCACTGTGAACACAGGTTTCGAGGGACCGGATTGCAGTGTCTCAGAATGGCTACAGACTGCGATCCGTAGATTTAAAATCCCTGCTTTACCACATCTGATAGAGTTCCGTTTTGTGGTTATCTGTTTATGTTTGTTTACCTTCCGGTGTTAGGGAGTCACGTAACAACATGCCTTGCCCTTTCTCTAGATCTACAAACTGCCATTTTTTTGTTTGCCCGAGGGTCGAAGTAATCATAATAACAAAACAAAAAGTGTTACAGGGATCCAATGATTACGCTGCATTGACCTATTGATTACTGGTCTATTGATATGCATATGGAAAAAATACATGTCAAAGGTGAAGACATTAACTTAGATTAATAAAAAGTTTTGGTTGTATTTCGGCTTTACCCAAATTCTGCCAGGTTTCATTTACAATCCTAACATGCACAATACCAGGCAGAATTTGCAAAGCTATTTAGAACACACACACACACACAAAAGAAGTATAAATGTATTTAAAATTCTGAAAGAGTCAGCACTAGGACCCAACTATTTTCGAAAAGGTTTACAAGTTAAAAGAAGATTTTGTTATTGATTTTATGGAAATCAATACGAATGCTATTTGAGTCCAACACATTACATAATATAAATGATTACTTCTTACAGTACTTTCCAAACAAGTGTATGCAATAGCAAGAAAGTTTCTTCTGACATAGCTATGAGGTGAAAATAAAAAAAGTAAAAAAATTGTTGATTGTTACCAGGCACTAGGACCACTATGCCGTCCTCAGCAGCGGTCAGTGTCACATTCCCTGAATCGTGGACCACATACTTTTTCTGACAGTCGGTCATGAGATCACAGTACGCACCATCCGTTAGATCTGAAAGATTTATAGACATAACAATTACTCGCAAGCAGAATAAGATTGAAATAAGTGGAGTCCCTGAGCAAGGTATTTTCTAGAGGCCCCTCTTTTGTTTTGAAGACTTTAGTTGAAAAAAAATTGACTTAATTAATGTAAGAATAATTATAGATAATAGATAGATAGACAGATAGATAAATAGATAGATAGATAGATAGATAGATAGATAGATAGATAGATAGATAGATAGATAGATAGATAGAATTATAATAAGGCTAGTCTTCGAGTTCAAAGATCAGTGAGGAATGCAATATTTCCCGTGGCTGCGCAGTCCCAGCTGTGACCTACATATTTTGCCACACCCAGGCAATAACGGAGCTTCTCTATGCCGATGATTGCGCCCTGCTAGCTCACAATGAACATGACCTCCAGAACGCGGTAAACGAATTTGCATACGCTGCCGACTCTTTCGGTCTATATATAAACCTCGGGAAAACAGAAGTCATGTTCCAAAAGTCGCCCAATAAAACATACTCAGCCCCCTGGATCACCGTAACCGGACAGCCCCTTAATGTGGTAGACCACTTCACATATCTAGATAGAATTATACATAATGATATAATGCCAATAAAGCAGACTCTAATGTATATTTGCTAAGACAGGATAGGTGAGAGACAGTGTAATGAGCTTCTGTGGTGCCCCAAAGAGTCAAGAGACTAAGCGAATGAACAATACATTTTGACCAGATGTGTGGGCACCTCTATGGCATCCCCGACTATTATGACCACACGCCTTATCCTTGATTATAAAGAACATTTACACACACACAAATTTCCTTACTTGTCAATATAGTTTCCGTTGATGTGACGTCGTCGCTGGTCATCCAAAACAGAGTGTTATCACCGCGCATGAAGGAGACAGTGTTAGCCGTGGCCTGGCAGTTAGTAAGTGGTGAACCTTTGACCAGGTTACTAAACTTGACAATATTTCTTATGGCCTCCCACCTAGAGATGAAATGAATCATAATCGGCTGAATAAAAAATTAAACGAAATGTTTATTGGTTAATTTAACCTAGTTTAGGACAATAAATAGAATACGCATCCTCTATATGGGAACCATCAACTCAAGAAAACATTAAGAAACTGGAACAGACACAAAATAGAGTAGTGAGATTAATAACAAACGAATATTCACATTTGACTAGAGTAACACCTTTAGTAAAACTAAATTTAGAAAGCTTTCAGGCTCCAGGATGGAAGACTTAAAAGTAGCAATTATATATAAAACACTAAACCATAATCTTCAAATATAAAATTTAATAAAATACTCAGAAAGGCACAAAGATAAAGGCACATTCCTCGTCCCATATGCAAGGACAAATTTCTACAAATGCTCCTTCTTCCTAGCGCCATTAGAGCATGGAATAGGTTGCCTGAGCCAGCCAAGAAAAAACAATGATTTTGCAAACTTTAAGTCGGTGGTTAACATGCATGACTAGATGCATGACGCGTAGGACGTAATCATCTTCTGTTTTAGAAGTAACGTCTGTATTTAATAAGATAAGATTTAATAGCAGTACTTTGTGTCCTTACCATTATAAATTATGAAACATGAACAAAAACCTTAGTTGACTACTATTGAGAACTACAGTTCGAAACCTTTTTGGTGTCAGGGAGGGGGAGAGACGCTCCCTACACGAAAGAAATCTTTGAATCCGATGTTATCAAGCCTCTTCTTCATTATGTACCGCGGGTCTAAGTTTCAAAGGGCCGCAATTCGGGCACTAGTGTAGAATCAAATGTTAATCAGGAAATAACTTAAGTATAACTTTTTTGGGGGGCAATGTGGCTGAGTGATAAAGCGCCTGGCTTCTGTATCGAGAGGTCTCTGGTTCAAATATCGCTGAAGACTGAAATTTTGAATTTTTCAGGACGCCCCTCAGTCCACCCAAATGTAATGGGTACCTGATATTATTTGGGGAAAGTAAAGGCGGTTGGTCGCTGTGCTGACCACATGACGCCCTTATTCATTGTTGGCCTCACTTCGGAGGAGATTTTTTAAAAAGGATCAACTAGGTAACCCAATGTAAGTAGCACTGGCGGATCCAGAACTTTGGAGTGGGGGGGGGCGATTTTTTCCAAACCCTAACCCTAACGCCCAATAAACCGTAACGCTATGCATAAACGTGCGTAACAGCATATATATATATATATATATATATATATATATATATATATATATATATATATATATATATATATATATGTATATATATATATATATATGTATATATTCGATATATGAGAATAAAATAAGACTGTTTCTCAATCTTTGGCGAAAAAAAAACAGAAAAAAAAAACAGCCATGTTGAGGCCTTTCTTTTGCAAGCTTGGGGGTCTGGGAGAGCGCTGTAAGCTTTCTCAGTGAAAGCGTTTTCTTGCATTTTTCACCGCAGAAACGCATTCTCCTGACATCTTCAGCTCATTATTTATTAGTGGGGTTCGGGGCGAAGCCCCGACTCCAAAAGCGTTTTCTTGCATCTTTCACTGCAGAAACGCATTCTCCTGACATCTACTGCTCATTATTTATTAGTGGGGTTCGGGGCGTAGCCCCGACTCCAAAAGCGTTTTCTTGCATTCTTCACCGCAGAAACGCATACTCCTGACCTACAGCTCATTATTCATTCTATTATAAAGGACCTTTTGAAAAATGTGGAAAAATATTCTAATATGAATTTATTGTCCCTTAATACATTGCAAATACAACCGATTTGTCCTTAGATTAAGGCTTTGAGGATCGCCGCCGAAAAAAAAAATTCGATTAATAATATTCAATAAAATTCAAGCATAAATTGTGAGTTATAGTCCTAAATTTATTTAACTAGAAAAATATGAGATAGAGTAAAGGTTGAAAAAAGTCGACTAGGAAAAGATTATCTGGCTTTTGAGCTCATCTCAACCGTGAAAAATTTCGTTTGAATTATAACTTTATTATAACCAAAGCAAAGTCTTTCATAAAATAGTTATGATAAATTCATGTGAAATTACGCAAACTCTGTCTGGAAAGGGGAAGGGCGGTAAAATGAAAACGATTAATCTTCGCTCCTTTTTATAATTTCTGCTTATGATTGCATTTTGCATTAAAGAATAGGGGTTGGGCGACTCGATATAAAAATTTACTTTATAGCATATATAAATTATATTAGTGACAGATTTTTTTAAAATTGTGTAATTTCTTACTATAATACAAAAAGAAAAAGTATTGGTTTGTCCCATAGCGGGAAGGTGATTGCATGTATCGCACTTCCACCTGTTTATATTATTATTAAGATATTCGACTAATTTTGTTCACATACTATGATTTCTCCATAAAAGTAGGACCGCCCCCCCCCCACTCAAAGGGATTAGATGGGAAGGGCAGTAGAGGTATTCGCTCCTCCCCTTCCAATCGGCCAACAGGTGAACGACATAATATAAAGATCGGTTAAAATACCAATAACACATTTTAATCATATAGATATTAAACTGATTCTGTTAGCAAGCTGTGATTTCTACAAATAAATAGGACCGCTCCCCCCCCCCCACTCGAAAGTTTATGTTGGGGGGGGGGGGCGGATTGATGTCATCGCCCACTCCCGACCCTACCAAATCGGCCAAAATACTAGAAGGGGGGGGCGAAATAATATAAAATAGGTTGAAATATAAATAATTAGTATATATTATTAACATAAGTAATAAATTCGTATACAAATTGTGTGAATTCTATACTAAAATTCGTTCGCCCCCCCCCCCCCCCCGAAGGCGGGGAGGTCGGCCGAGTGGGGGGGGGGGGGGCGATCGCCCCTACCACCCCCCCCCCCTCTGTATCCGCCAGTGGTAAGTAGTATCCACTAACTGTTATTAGCCTATCTAGTTCATCCCTACCAAAATATTCTGATTTAGATGAGTCAGGTAAAGTAGGCGTGTCAGTACTACCTGGCCAGTTATTTGCAACTGTTTCACAATAACACGTTGAATACGTGCGTACAAACGCTCAAAGAGCTTTCAACTGCAGGGCCGGCCTTACGAATTGTGGGACCCTCTTCTAGATTGTTTTACATTAACAACTGTTACTATTAATTAGGTAATTACCTGTATGAATATTATACACATGCATGGGAAGCAATCCAGTGGATTAATTAAAGTTACGTCAATCTTACGATACACCAAATTTAATCATTCAAATCCTACATCTTGACTTCTGACAAAATGCATGACTGATAGTAATACATCTATTGTACGACTGCGTAACCTTGCCTGGCGCGGGGCCCTATTTGGAGCACTCGTTCAAATTGGCATACGGCTGACCCTGTTCAATTGATAAGACTTTCTTTGTTTAAACTGCTCTGCTGTCAGTTGAGATTACTTTTAGTCACAATTAGCTGGCACTTACGTCTGTTTTTGTACCCTAGTGTTTTGCACCAAGCATACTTTAGTGATAATGCAAAGAAAAAGGTTGTGTAAACATACGTATTTTTTTTCAATGTAACGATATTTAATTAACGTGAAATTAAAAACTGATATAATTTGAGGTATCGTTGTTTAAATGTACCTGTGCTCACAGACCCAACCGTTACCACAAGTTCCGTCCGCGTGTGGCAACACGTCCAGTATATGCTCATTGCTGTCAGCGGGTGGTCCGGCCTCGGTGTCTTGGAAAAAGTAACTGGACATGACTCTCTGAGTACCATAGCCAGAAGCCAAAGTGAAGGCTTGCGCACGTTTGTAGAGTGATGGAGTCTGTCGTGAAAGAAATATTTTTGGTTCACTTTTAACAAATTTAATAAAGCGATGGGCTTCTAAATGATACCTTTTGAGAACTTTAACAAATGCCACAGTTCAATGAGTCTAAATTTGAAAAAGGAAAGCGTCAAATTATCTTCTTCTTTTAAAAACACTTGCGACGATAATAACAAAGAGTCCCGCTACAACGATGTATTTATTTCAAGAAAATTTTTTTTTAAATGTTGAAGAATAAAATATTTAGTGTATTTGTATCAATTTTTTTAGAACAGTCTTGTGATTAGATTTTTTTAATAGGTGTAGACTAAAACAATATATCTGTGCGATTACAAATATTTTTACCGATGGTTTTTGTTTCCAATATATCATGCTTTTAGCTTTCTCACTGCACAATGATCCTATCATTCGTCAAGGCCACTTTGGGAAATAGTGGGAAGGGGGGTATCTGGTTGAATGTTTCCGTAATCGCTTTTTAAATGAATTAAAACAAAAGTTGCACGACGTGAATAAAAACTTGGGGCTCAATCCTCCGTCAAATT
Source organism: Biomphalaria pfeifferi (assembly GCA_030265305.1). Taxonomy (NCBI): domain Eukaryota; kingdom Metazoa; phylum Mollusca; class Gastropoda; family Planorbidae; genus Biomphalaria; species Biomphalaria pfeifferi. The sequence goes on from JASAOG010000034.1 coordinate 1,869,752, forward strand.
ATACCAATACATTTGTCAAGTACCTTTTCTTTCCTTTGTTGATAGCAACAACCTTTTTTTTTTCAATAGTTAATTAATTAATTATTTAACTTTTTAAAAAAATATTTTGTCAGATACAAGAAATAATTTTGCGAAATTTCAACTTGATTCGTGATTGGGTGTGGGAGAAATTAAAAGTACAAACTTTTTCACCAAGCAGACCACGTGATATAAGCTTGGTAAAAATTAAGTTTTCTTTATATATAATTTTGCACAGCATAGCTAGCTGGTCGGTCCTGCTGCACACTATTTTGACAGTGTATTGACCTTATAGTTGAGTACTATGGAGCCAGGCCTCTCGCGTCCTCTTTGTGTGTCATGGTTGTCTATGAAGAGAAGAGCACTCTGTTCTCTCAACAGGGTCTGAAACACGCCGCATAGTTTTGAGTAGTCTACCTTGGTCAGTGCCTCACCAATCATCTCGCTGTATCGGAATTCTGAAATTAAATTTGACAAGTGACATATTTTCTCAAAAAGATATTGGTTTGTTTAGCTTAAGACACATCAATTTTAATACAATGTGCATCCGGTAAGGACGTTTTCAGCACTCTCTAGGGACACGCCAAAGCGGCGATAGGATACTGATTTAAAAACACCGTTAAGATGACAATTTGTAGAGCTGCATGACCTAGGCACCACTACGAGGGGGGCTAGAGGTAGGAACGAATATTTAGTTGAGAGCGATGCATAGAGTAAAAGAATTTAATTTTGTGTGAGTGTATAATTAATTTTGTGTGAGTGTATATTTAATTTTGTGTGAGTGTATATTTAATTTTGTGTGAGTGTATATTTAATTTTGTGTGATTGTATATATAATTTTGTGTGAGTGTATATTTAATTTTGTGTGAGTGTATATTTAATTTTGTGTGAGTGTATATTTAATTTTGTGTGAGTGTATATTTAATTTTGTGTGAGTGTATATTTAATTTTGTGGGAGTGTATATTTAATTTTGTGTGAGTGTATATTTAATTTTGTGTAAGTGTATATTTAATTAGTGTTTATATTATTCAAGTGATTCCTAGTTACAGAATAAAGGCTCTTTTATTTATTTAAAGAAGATATCAATTTTAAGTTTAAAATCTTAACTAGTATCTCCGGCATCACAATATCGTTTGAGAATCCAGAATTTTTTGCAAGAAAGTAACTCAAAATTGAAACAACAAAAACGCATTTTAATTTTTAAAATATTTTCATTTCATTATCTACATAAATAATCCAATTGTATCTTTTGTAAATGCACTAAGTTGGTGATACTATTAATTATAAAAAAAAAAGATTAAGTCCAAAAAACGAGACTAAGAAAGCCGACACTAGAGGCAAAAGAAACCAGGCAAAAACCCAATGATGTAAACAGCTTGACAACTGATGTCACAAGCAAAGCTGAGGTATCCTAAGAAAAGGCATTGTATGATCAACATAATCTTATCGTGACATCAAGACATAGTTGTCATCTGGCACTCAGACATATCGTGTTAAGATATTCTATACTAGTCGACTGGCGGTGTAGCATACGCCGCTATTTTGCATGACCGGCCTTAGGCCACTGCAAGTTATGCGATCGCAGTCGGCCCCGCACTTTCATAGGACCCGCGCTAATTCTAGGTTTATAAATTATTAAATTAAACCATATTATAACTGCAAACAGATTTTCCTCGCCCTCCAGTCGATTTACCAGGAGCTCCTGGAAATCTCCCAAATTTATAAAATATACGAAAAGGTCCTTAAAATATACGGAAATATATAGACAAAAATAGTCATATTGGGGTGTCATACAGTATTGAAAACGCCAATCCTACGCGCGATAAATAAAATCGGCATTATGCATTAGCCGTAATTGTGTAATCTGATGAAAGAAGCTTCTTGTGCCTCAAACTAATGAAGAAATACTTGAGGTCAAAAATTCTCAAAGATAGATTGAAACCTTTGGTAATTCTTGCTATTGAGCGTGATCTATGTAGGAAACAGAATTATTTTGATATACTGTATGACTTTGCTACACGCAAGGCTCGTAAAGTAATTCTGTACTGTGACAAGTCAAAAGCTTGCTGTCAGAGTCACTCAAATTTATCACAGCATTAATCATTATTTACTATCATGTCTTTGTTTTATTTTAATTATTTCCCCGTTCTATCCCCAATTTCTTCACCCGCCCCACCGTTTCCTCTCCAGGCTAGTCTGAGCCCACTACCTTGGCGGCTTTTCCCTTGTCTTCCATTGACCGGGGTAAAGATAAACACAATCTCTTTTGTCTTACCCGCCGGATGTCTGACAGCCGCAGTTGACACCACCTTGGGTGGAATGCAACCAATCTTTCTCCCCCCCCCCCCTTCTCCCACGTTTCTCCTTGATCTAGGAGATCACTCGGACCAACACGCCTATTGACCTTTCCAAGGTGCGACTCTTGTCGGACTTCACCCACGTGTAAGACAATTCTTAGCCTAGGACATTTCCTGTTTCCGCCCACGTTTTCCAGGCCTGTATATAAGGTAAATTAAATCAAGCCAGACCCTCACATTTTCTCATTCGAGCTGAGCTATCGAGTATGGACTACTTCATTTATTCTCACTCCTAGAGGAATACCTGGTGGTAAGCCGAACTTAATCACAAGTTCCATCTTAATTAGTCTGTGTATATTTCTCACTGGATACTATTATGTGTATTTTATTATTTCATTTACATTTAATTAGTGCATTGTGTATTTCTCACTGTCGTAAGTAGAAAACATAAACATGTCTTATGTATGTATTTAAGTATTGCATTAATCTATTAATGCTACGTTGCTAAATTGATCGTTGATGCAACCATGAATATATATGTACATCTTATTTCCTTTATCTCGGCTGACCGCCTTGATAATTTTACTAGCGCACTAATACTGCGTCTAGAAAAGAGATACGAGTTATCTCCCCTGTAGTCATTTTGCTTTAACGAGAGTTGCGCCCCTTGAACGGACACCCTCTCCATTCAAGCGCGCTCCATTGTTCTAGGCCGACGGTCGTATGTAAACAAACCGTCATGGTCGCTCACAATCGCCCATTTCCCCCCCCCCTTTTTTTTTTCTCTCTTCCAACTTGTGTTGTTTATTTGAGATTATTATTTCCCCTTTTATGTACATTTTTATATTGCTTTTATATGCCGTCTATTTTCCAAATCCCATTTGTCATCATCTCCCCTTTGTGCTCTAAAGCAATTTTACCAATCTGACGAATGCACCTCAGTCGAGAGCATCGATAAGATGCATGAGAGACATGTCCTAACTTGTCTTTGTTTATCCGCAGCCTCCCTCAGGTAGCTGCCTATTTGCTGTTCAGTGTCTACTCGACACTACTTAACTATTGCCTATTTACCTGCCTATTTATTTGGCATTGTCTGCCTAGCCAATTGCCTATTTATCGGATCACTTGCCCACTTGCTATTGAGTATCCCCTACTGCCTACGTGGATCTACTCAACTCTACTACTTGGCGCTATCGGATCTACTTGCCCGCCTATTCGACAGCCCATCTGTCAACTTATTAGGCGCGACGTCCCTATAGACCCAGATCTGTGCGAGACGTCATAGCTACGCCAAACCCTCTGCAACTCACTGGACTTATCCTGTTAACTACGCTGCCCCCGGCAGATCCGCTCTGCCCGCACTACCCTTGTGCCCACGGTAGCCGGCCATTATGCTTCTTTGTAAATATTTATGTAAATAAATATTTTTTAATTTTTAACTTTTGTATCTTTCATTGCTTGTCTGGTTGCGTGCCTGCTCCCGATTTATATGCTGACGGGTTGGTGTGTGATAGCCTTCAAAAATAATCATCCCCTAGACATTAAACGCGCCAAACAAAAATCACATTCCCCAACCCGTCACAGTACCTAGTAAAGAATGAATAAAATGCATAGACGAATTTATTTTCTAATACAAACTCTTAAATTTTCCTATTCAAACTTGGCCCCGCAAAATCTGTTTCGCATAGGGTCCCACAATGGTTAAGTCCGCCGCTGCTATTTAGTGTTTGTAAAATGTTTGACATGTTTCGGATGTTCTTTCAGAGTTGACGATAGTTTACTTGCTAGTCTAAGCCTCCGGCAGGACGAAGGGGAATGGTAGCGGCCAGGATTTGACAGTCTAGCGCGCAGCCATCCGTAGCGATGTGTGAATATCCACTTGTTCTCTCCCCCCCCCCTTTTTGTTTTTTCGTGGGGTGACTATCTACAGAAATAACAGAGTGATCTTTCCTCTACTTCTTGCTTGTCCAAACTCTTGAAGGAAGAAGACAATTATATATATATATATAGATTACTGTATCGTCTGTTAGTTTATAACGTAAATTCATGTTGTTTTTAACAAAACTGACCTGTAACTAGTCCAAGGTCATAATATTCATCCGATGAGATGGCATCTGGTATTGTATTCACAACTTCATTAATAAAAGCTGGCCTTCCTCCAGGGAGAACGTCCTTGACCTATTTTTTTATGTAGAAGAACATGCCATTAAAAAGGAAATTTTAAAAAAGGCGGAGTAGCAATAATTAAACTCATATGTACATTTCTAGAACAATGGAATATTTCCACAATACATGTTTATTCTAGTCAGTTTTTTGGTGTTACACTTTAATGTTAACACTTTAGAGATTTAGCCTCCAGCTTTTTTAACTTGAAAATGTATAAGAGTCAAACTAGAGTTTTCCCCCTTGTGGCCAACGAGCTAGTATTTCTTTTCTCGGCGATATACATCAGTTGTTTAACTTCTATAAACATCGAAAGAGCCATTTTTAACAACAGCGTCCAGGTTCCTCCATAAAGTTCTGACTAGAATAGAGGTATTGAGATATAGTCATGAAAACCAGAATTTATTTACGCAAAGTAAATGTATACCTTTCAGACCTTACGGCTTAAAGTTTATCAACGATACCAAATATAAAACGACCAACTGCATTTACTTCTCTAGCATAAGAAGTGAAGTCCCCAATGGACTTACGGAAACTTCAGGGGCGTATTAAAAGTCTCGAATCAAATCCCAGTCTCCTCAGGTTCGGAAGCCAAGCGCTTTACCACGCCACTATATCTGTGTTCATCCACTTTATCTGTGTCCATCTTGAGAATTTACTACACTATGTTTTATGAACCAACGAGTGTAGGTCTCTCAAAGATTTAAAGACACAGTATTCTTAACTTCAGCGTTCTATCGACAATAGCTTTGCCCCAGGCGCTGTCCCTCAGCTCCCCTTAAATCTCTCAAAAATATAAAACCAATGTAATCAGATAAAACAAAAATCCTTCTATTTAAATACATAATTTCTAGCAACCAACTTCGTATACTGGAGACATACTAAAAATTACTAGGAGGCACGGTGGCTGAGCGGTAAGGCGCTTGGGTTCCGAAACGGCGGTTCCGGGTTTGAATCGTGGTGAAGACTGGGATTGTTTAATTTTGGGTTCCTTGGGAGCCTCTGGGTCCACCCAGCTCTAATGAGTACATGTCATTAGCTGAGGAAAAGTAAAGGCAGTTGGTCATTGTGCTATCCATATGACACCCTCGTTTTACCGTGGGCCACAGAAACAGATGACCTATACATCATGGCTATATAGATCACTAGGTCTGAAAAAGGGAACTTTGTTTTGTTTTGCTTTGCAATAACGCATACAATCGACACAGTGACAACTGGAATTACACTCACTATTACATACGTTGTCATATGTCAGCTCTAATGGGTACCTGACATTAGTTGGGGGAAAAGTAAATGCAGTTGGTCGTTGTGCTGGCCACATAACACCGTCGTTAACCGTTAGCTGGAATTACACTCGCTATTACATACGTTGTCATAAATGTATTTTAGCTCTAATGGGTACCTGACATTAGTAGGGGAAAAGTAAAGGTAGTCGGTCGTTGCGGTGGCCACATGACACCCTTGTTAACCGTTAAATTGAATTACACTCTCTATTACATACGCTGTCATAGATGTATTTCAGATCAGCTGGGTGTATATGTTTGGCAGCATCCACCCGGAATCCGACAGATCCATGATCCACCAGGCGATCCAGAAGACCCACTATCTTGGATCTGACGTAATCTTGGGACTGGTCGAGGTCTGGAAGATTCAGCAGCTGACAGTGACGTAGGTCATCACTTGTACTGGTGTTACTGATCTGGTTGCTAGGTTCAGAACAGTCGTTGCTAAGGAAAACAAGTTCAATATAGGAGCTAGTTTATGAATAAATATTTATAAAACAGCCAAAAGCAGTTGTTCCTTGACTTCTATATCATCTGTGATATCTAGAAGGATTTGACATATTGCCGACGTCATACAGCGACTCAGCTCGACCGCCTCATGCCAAGAGCCCAAAAATATGTTTTTAATTTAGTTTTCGAACTCTGTTTCGACTGCTCCTAAAAAAAAAAACAATTCTTATTTTTTTTCCCCCAAAGTCCCTCGACCTTGTTACAATATGTTACCCAGTAGCTTCTCTCCAATGGCAATAAAAAAGCATTTTTTAACAGGTGATCTGTTTTCTGTTTATGTTACAATTTTTTTAAAGACAAATTCTCAAAATGCAAGACCTATGATGAGTCTTATTATAAAAAAAGGCGATCCTAAAGTTATGGTATTCAGTGGTGGAGCTAGGAATTTTCCATCCCTGGGGTGCTTGACCCTATTTTGGGGGCCCCTGCATGTGGGGGCCCAGGTGGATTTTTAAATTCTGCCCCTTCCTCCCCCACTCTAGCTACGCCTCTAGTGGTATTTTAAGTAGTTCTATTCGCAAATTTGACTTAGGGTAACACATTTAGTAAGATCACTAAATTTAGAAAGCATTCTGAAGACTTACAAGTAAAGTAGCAATTATACATAAAAAATTAAACCATAATCTTCAAATACAAAAACAAAACCCAATAAAGTATTAAGATAGACACAAAGATAAAGGCACATTCCTTGTTCCATATTCTAGGACAAATTTGTACAAATGCTTCCTCCTTCCTAGGGCTATTATTTTTTTGGGTCAACTTTTGGGCCTATTGACAAGACAATATTGAATTGGATCAATCGTCCACTTACTGTGTGTGGAAGTGTGATACGTTGTACGGTACTGCTGGGTAGTAGAGTCCTGTTCCGTTGAAAAAGCTTCCAGCTACGCCAAGGCCAACATCTCCCCTTGCCATGTGGTTCAGTACAACGTCATGGATAATTCTGAACAACAAACACAAAGGCAAACACAAGAATAAAAAGGTATTTAGTTCTGCTTTGGAGACTCGGAAGAATGAATTTTTCAAGCTTAGATTGCAAGGAAACGCGTGCAGTGCACTGCAAAAGCCTCCTAGAAGCCTAAAGGGTGGGGGGTTTATTTAAGGGTGGGGTGGGGCAGCACTAGTAAATAATATTTTAGAAAACAAAAACGAAGAATACCTTGCATACTTTTGAGCAGATGATGTAGCGGTCATCTGTTTCTTTAGCCAACGCTTATTGCGCAGGGTTTTATTAGGCCAGCACAATCACCAACCTCTTTTACTTTCCCCAACTAAGGTTAGGTACCCATTTAGAGTTGGGTGGATTCAGAGACGTCTTTAAAATCTCGAAAATAAGGATCCCACCTTCATCGAGATTCGAACAATGAACCTATCGGTTCGGAAGCCAAGCGCTTTACCACCAAGCCACCACAACCCCATGTTACTACTTTCTTTTTAAATACTAATAAAATTTTATTGAAAAAAATTGTTACTAGCTGTAGTTTTGTTCATTCAAGAAATTAAACATCGGGTTAAGGGTTAGGGTTCGAGAATATGGCCGGCATTTAAAAGAAAATGAAAGTTTTTTAAGATGCGACGCTTTTAGGCCGTTACCTGACTCCAAAATTGTTACAGGTCCTGACCATACTTGCAAACTGATCTTCAGTACCTGACCTTGTAGATATTTTATAGCTGACAGGTTGGTACCTCTCCCACCATGGTCTTGTAACTTCATATTTGTTTTCTGTGACCACAGATGTCTGCAGATAGATAGATAGATAGATAGATAGATAGATAGTCCAGGCATTCTTCTAAAAAAAAGTATTAGTTCTAGTCATTCTATTGAATGCCAATTTGTTTAATTTGCTGTTCACATTAAAAAAAATGTTTCAGGCGTGAAAAATCATGAATGTTAAATGGCAAGACAATATAACAGACATTGAAGTCCTTCGAAGAGCGGATCTGCAAAGCATTCAGAGAGCCTGCAGACAGATGAAGTCTGTCTTCAAAAAGGAAGACTCCCGCATCCCTAAAAGACTCCTTCATGGCCAGCTAATAGGGGGAAATCGAGCAGGAAGTGAACAAAGATAATGCTTCATGGACACCCTTAAAGAGTATCTGAAAACGTTCAGCATTGGCCCACCACCTGGAGACAGACGCACATAGCAGAACATCATGGCGAAGCGCTAAGAAAACTTGCACAAATTACAGTGGACAATAAAACAGCTGACAGAAGAAAGGCGTCAGAGAATAATTGCAACAGAGACAAGCTCCATCTGAAATAACCTGTTCAGGTAGAAGGCAAACATTTTGGATTTACCCATGAAGAGGCAATAAACCAAAGTAAAAAAAAAAAAAAACTCAGTCCCCTAGATGACGAGAGTGAACATCATTGAGCCACGATGGACGAACTATATATACATCCATGAAGTATGTTGGATATTGTTGTAACCCTGCCTTGCAACAGTGTTTGTTGTGCACTGTTGAACCAGAACAGGAGGATGATAGGATGGAGGAAAATATCCGAGTATCACGTGATCAGGAAGAGTCTGTTGTTGGGGAACTAAGGTGCGTCCTTTGTGCTGCCTGAAGACTGTAGTGGGGACCTGGAGCGAAGCGGGAAAAGCTGTCGTTGGTCCGTATTCAGGTTGCTGGTGAAAGGACTGGAATAATAATTAGTAACAAGACTCTTTCAATGCAGAAGGCTGTTATGTGTTTGTCCTGTTAAATAAGCACATCTATTCACTGTAGAACTCGTTGAGTTGTGTGCCTCAGATTGACAACAATATTATCTGTATATTATGTATTTCTCTTTCATGTTTTGTTCTATTTGTTCAGCGTGTTTCAGTTTAATATAGTCCGAACATAAAACAAGCAAAGTTCTAAAATAGCATTTAACTATTACATTATAGTTATGTTAAGAACAGTTTTTCATAAAACCAGGATTTTTTTCTCAAAGACTGCACACTCAAGTCAGAAAATTCAAGCCATGGAACATAGAGACCTACCTACACAGCACAGTAGCCTGCCTGGGCACATAGAGACCTACCTGTACGGCACAGTAGACTGCCTGGGCACATAGAGACCTACCTGCACGGCACAGTAGCCTGCCTGGGCACATAGAGACCTACCAGCACAGCACAGTAGACTGCCTGGGCACATAGAGACCTACCTGTACGGCACAGTAGACTGCCTGGGCACATAGAGACCTACCTGCACGGCACAGTAGCCTGCCTGGGCACATAGAGACCTACCTGTACAGCACAGTAGACTGCCTGGGCACATAGAGACCTACCTGCACTGCACAGTAGCCTGCCTGGGCCAGGAATTCACATTCTTTCTCTATGTCCGTCCACTTCCACTCGAACAAATGGACCACGATACTTGTGTTTCCAACACAATGTAGGTCTGTGAAGTCGGAGACCGCACCACCGACTATGAAAAATAAACAAAAACAGCGAATTTTAAATTAATGCTGCGATCTTCCAGGTTAATATAATATGAATGGCAATGTCTTTGATTCTGATTAGTAGGAATAATAAGGTTTGTCTTCGAGTCTGAAGTTGAATGAATAAAGATACCCGACTGAATAATGCCACACCAAAGTGTTATGGCCACAAACTACCCAGCGATATATTTTATGAACCTTAATTCAAAGAATTCAATTATAATGAAAAATATCTCAATTTAACTCAGGTCACAATCCAAAAAAAATATATATATAATCTTTAGCGTTCTTTAAATATTAATTTTAAGCGTCTTAAAGCTATTCAAAACGTCAATCATCATCTCAACTGTAACTGTCCCTTGACTCTTTAGCATAGGTGTGCTGTGGCACTATTTGTAACGAATTCTCAGCAGGATATCAAGGGAGAGAGAGTGAGAGAAAGGTCCATCATTTTATGATGTCCTTCAAGCTTATTCAAAAAGCACGTTAGCAAATTTCAGACCTTACATAATTTTGTCAACAATGCATATTTTCTTTCTAATTTAAATGTAATTTCTAGTCATATGAAGTTTTACATACATGGAAGCAAGCTCATAAACAGAACGCTTTTTGGTGTTACCGGTGCACTGAATACTAATGAATTGATAACCATATAATAATTTGTGTATTGACAATGTATTGACAAAATATCTTCTAATAATTTATCCTCTTTTCATTGTTGTTGTTCTCGAGGTTTCAATTGGTTCCTTACATGCTGCAGCCATATTTCTCCATATCATTTTCTCTTCTTTATCTTTCTCATTATTTCTTAATGAACCTAAACAGGAACTTCATTCAAATCAAAGTCTTAACTAAATGCAATTTTCCCGAAGAAGAGGTCGTCCAAAGAAAGGCTGGCTGGATAACAAATAAGAATGGATTGGCCTGTCTCGTGATAGTCTACTTAGAACAACTGGTGATCGGGAGAACAGGAGAGATTCGGTAAGTCGAACAGTCGCAGGGACAGATGAGGATGATAAAGACTTTAAGATGTACACAATAAACGATACACGAACGCATTGTAAATTCAAGCCAAAAGACAGCGAGAAATGGAGAAAGACGGTTGACCAATCTTCTATGGTGCCCCAGGATAAAGGAATCGGTAAAGATAAATGTGATTATAAATTTACACACGAGAGTCATAAATGGCGTTGGCTAGAGGAATCCTATAATTTAATATAGTACTTACCTAACAGAATGGAGATAAATACGCCAAGCATACTGTAGAGCTATATCTCACTTTCTAATTGCGTCTTTCGGTAATTAGGTCAACCATTTGAAACACAGAAAAACATACGATAAAACGAAATTAAAAAAAAAAAAAAGACTAACAATGCATAACACACTTCCGTGCTTAGTGATTACTTCATAAGATAAGAAACATAACCTATGCAGCAATAGTCAGTCTTTAACCTTATGAAGTCGCCTAGTTTTTTGTATTTGCTATCATTGTGCATCTCACTATTTAAAGTATTTTTTTTTAATTTGAAAAAGTTGGAAATGTGATTGGTTGCATGGTATGCGCTTTGGATTTTTGACGCTGTAAGTCCGAGGTAGATCCGCATTCCGTCGTCCCGGGTATGAGCTTTATTTTTAAAAAAAAAGGATTTTCCTGCATGCTAAATATTTTTGGTTGCATAGTTAAATGAACTTTGAAGGCAATATAGCACATGTACGACTGTAATTGGCGTAATCGTCTTTAGATCATCCAAGTCTTAAGCAAGATGTCACTGACTTGTTTTGTTACCCAAATTCCCTCAAGAAAACGAAGTACAAAATAATTATCGGAGTCACATATTCAGACATTAAATATGGAAACGTCGAGAAAAATTGCCATTTGACATGTTTGTAAAAAAAATTTCAAGTTGATATTATTAATACTAGTCGACCGGCGGCGTAGCATATGGCGCTATTTTGCAGGGCCGGCCTTAGGCCACTGCAAACTATGCGATCGCATTGGCCCCAAACTTTCATAGGACCCGCGCCAATTCTAGGTGTATAAATTATTAAATTAAACTATTTTATAACTTATAACAGATTTCCCGATGCCTCCTGTCGATTTACAAGGAGCTCCTGGAAATCTCCTGAAATTGCAATATATACGAAAAAGTCCTGGAAATATCCTGAAATTATTAAAATCTTTAGAAAAGTCATACAAATCTCCTGAAATATATAGACAAAAGTTGTCATTTTGGGGTGTCATTCAATATGGAAAACGCCAATCCTAGGCGCGATTAAAAAAAAAAGGCATTATGCAATGCCCGTAATTGTGGAAGCTAGTGAAAGAAGCATCTCGCTCCTCAAACTAATGAAGAATTACTTAAACTCAATAATTCTCGTAGATTGAAACATTTGGTAATTTTTTATATTGAGCGGGATCTATGCAGGAAACGGAATTCTTATGATATACTGTATGACTTCGCTACACGCAAGGCTCGTCAAGTAATTCTGTACGTAGTAAAGAATGAATAAAATGCAAAGACGAATTTATTTTGTAATACAAACTCTTAATTTTCACTTATCATCCATATCCCTACCCAAACTTGGCACCGCGAAATCCGTTTTGTATTGGGCCCCACAATGGTTAAGTCCGGCCCTGCTATTTAATGACGGGTGTATACAGGGTAGATTACTTGTCTCCCCACCCCCTCTTTTTTCGTCGCTAAATTTACGTAGGGTAGAAATAAAGAATAAAAGTGATCTTGCTTGGTGAAAACGGTTATGTCCGGCCATGCTATTTCGTCCAACTTGCAGAAATAAAAGTGTGATCTTTCCTTTACTTCTTGTCCAAACTGTTAAGCCATGAAGAGAATTATATTTATATAGATTCTTACAGACGCCTATCATTATTAGAACGTTATAAAGTCAGAAAGTAGTATGTGTCTGTGTGTGTGTGTTGCTTTGTTGTCTGTGGTGTTGTGTGTTGTTTTGTTGTGTGTTTGTTGTGTTGTGTATGTTGTGTGTTTGTTGTGTGAGTGTTGTGTGTGTTGTTGTGAGTTGGTGTGTAATGTGTTGTGGTGTGTTGTGTGTGTTCTGTTATGTTATTTGTGTCATGTGTGTGTGTTGTGTGTGCTGTTGTTGTGTGTTGTGTTGTGTGTTTGTTGTGTTGTGTGTTTGTGTTATGTTGTGTGTGTGTTGTGAGTGTCTGTATGTTTTGTGTGTTGTGTATGTGTTGTTTTTTTGGTGTGTCGTGTGTGTGCAGTAAGCGTTGTTGTGTGTGTGTTTGTGTTATGTTGTGTTGTGTGTGCAGTAAGCGTTGTTGTGTGTGTGTTTATGTTATGTTGTGTTGTGTGTGCAGTAAGCGTTGATGTGTGTGTGGTTGTGTTGTGTTGTGTGTGCAGTAAGCGTTGTTGTGTGTGTGTTTGTGTTATGTTGTGTTGTGTGTGTGTTTGTGTTATGTTGTGTTGTGTGTGCAGTTAGCTTTGTTATGTGTGTGTGCAATAAGCGTTGTGTGTTTGTGTGTGTTATATTGTGTTGTGTGTGCAGTAAGCGTTGTTATGTGTGTGTTTGTGTTATGTTGTGTTGTGTGTGCAGTAAGCGTTGTTGTGTGTGTGTTTGTGTTATGTTGTGTGCAGTAAGCGTTGCTGTGTGTGTGTTTGTGTTATGTTGTGTTGTGTGTGCAGTAAGCGTTGATGTGTGTTTGTTTGTGTTGTATTGTGTGTGCAGAAATTGTTGTTGTGTGTGCAGTAAGCGTTGTTGTGTGTGTGTTTGTGTTATGTTGTGTTGTGTGTGTGTTTGTGTTATGTTGTGTTGTGTGTGCAGTAAGCGTTGTTGTGTGTGCAGTTAGCTTTGTTATGTGTGTGTGCAGTAAGCGTTGTGTGTTTGTGTGTGTTATGTTGTGTTGTGTGTGCAGTAAGCGTTGTTATGTGTGTGTTTGTGTTATGTTGTGTTGTGTGTGCAGTAAGCGTTGTTGTGTGTGTGTTTGTGTTATGTTGTGTGCAGTAAGTGTTGTTGTGTGTGTGTTTGTGTTATGTTGTGTTGTGTGTGCAGTAAGCGTTGTTATGTGTGTGTGCAGTAAGCGTTGTGTGTGTGTTTGAGTTATGTGTTGTGTGTGCAGTAAGCGTTGTTATGTGTGTGTTTGTGTTGTGTTGTGTGTGCAGTAAGCGTTGTTGTGTGTGTGTTTGTTATGTTGTGTGCAGTAAGCGTTGTTGTGTGTGCAGTAAGCGTTTTTGTGTTGTGTGTGCAGTAAGCGTTGTTGTGTGTGTGTTTGTGTTATGCTGTGTTGTGTGTGCAGTAAGCGTTGTTGTGTGTGTGTTTATGTTATGTTGTGTTGTGTGTGCAGTAAGCGTTGTTGTGTGTGTGTGTGTTTGTGTTATGTTGTGTTGTGTGTGCAGTAAGCGTTGTGTGTGTGTGTTTGTGTTATGTTGTGTTGTGTGTGCAGTAAGCGTTGTGTGTGTGCAGTAAGCGTTGTTGTGTGTGTGTTTGTGTTATGTTGTGTTGTGTGTGCAGTAAGCGTTGTTGTGTGTGTGTTTGTGTTATGTTGTGTTGTGTGTGCAGTAAGCGTTGTTGATGTGTGTGTATATTTCATTTTTTTTATTTGTATCGTGCGTTGCATGTCTGTATTCCGAAGGTATGTTGGTCTTGTGTGCTATTTGTGTCTACCTCATTGTTCTTAATGTATCTATTTTTCAGTTTGTATGCCTCGTCTGTCGGTTTATCCCACCCACCTAAAGGGAAAGGTCAAACTGTTGTTTTTTTTTAATGTTAAGGCGAACCTCCAAGAAGTCCATTTTTACTTCCTTTGGACCAATTTACTTTTATAACCTACACTAAACTAAAATAATAAGTGATGGTTAAGGGATAAATCTTTAGTAGTCTAATCATGGAACTATACTAATGGAACACCAACTACGAGTTTTTTACAAAAGCAAAGAGAGTCGAAGTGCCGTCGCACATCTTTTTTCACGCATAGTGCAATGTGGAGAAATCCATGATGATGCCAAAGAAGAAATTTACTCCATCAGTCACTAGGATCGACCTACATTGAGTGTAAAACTTTCGTACGCTCTATTTGATTAGATGTGTAAAAACTTCATCCATTTTCTGACTATCTGATATAATAAATAACATTTTGCTTAAAAAGAGATCGTCACAAAAGTTGTTTTTCGATCACCCTATAAAATGTCACTATTTTGCCCCAAAAATAGATACTTTCAGTGCTTATTTATTTACACTAAATCTGGATGAAGATCTGGCTTACGTTCCGCTAAATGCGTATTTGTTACGATTTACAAAATTGCAAGAAATAAAAAATAATAGGAGGCGTAATACGGTTATGACACTCCAAGCTGAGGATCTCTAATCGCTTATTATTAGTATTATCGAAACGACTATACACGTCTTGTGAGAAACAAAGAAAAGGTTCATCTCGTTATAATATATTATTAAATTAAATGAAACCAAAAAAAAAAAGCACAACTATAGCCTAATCTAAACTCAAATAGATCTAGAGCTAGATTTTCATACACAATTGATATAAAATTAGTAGGCCTATAAATCGTATAATACAGATCTGAATAAATAAATACTATTGGAGTCATTCTTTAATAAATTATCTGAATTACTTGACTACCAACTGGGTACATTTTATATGCATTTATTAAAAACAAAAAACAACAATTAAACGTTTGCCGCAACTATTCTAGATCTATATTTTGATTCTAGTTCTAGATCCAGAATGCTACTTCTCTAATCAGTGGCGTAGCTAGAGTATATGATGCCTGGTGCGGTACTTCATCTTGATGCCCCCCCCCCCAATATAAAAACAACAACTAACTAATTAAGAACATTGCAAAACCTTACTTTTTTTTCAAAATAATATGTATTCATTAATCAAATATTGTTAATTCTTTCATGACCTTTCATGACTGCAGCATTATCATAGCTTTGACTCCTGCAGTCCATTATGTCTAAGCCATCCAAACGCAATTTCTCTAGAATCATCTCAGCGATTCCAGCAGCATGCGTGTCCTTTGTGTCGATGAAATCAACAAAAGACTCCTGAACCTGCACCCCGTCATTATCCATGACAACATACCGTAAAATTTGGGAAATTTGATCCAGCTTTGAGATGTCAGGTGTACTGTCAAAAATAATAGAGAAATATTTGTCTTATTTTACTTGCTGTATGATTTGTTTTTTAGCGTGATCCCCCAATATTGTAATAAATTCATTTTGTATTTGTGGAGACATGTATGTATTCGGTCTGGAGCAAAGCTTAGTTCGAAGCACATGCTCCCTCAAGAGTGGATCGTACTTTGATAGTAATTTTACTAACTCTCCAGGTTTTCGTCTCTTGTATAATCAAATCTTGGGCCTTGTTGTCAATATTGTTCCCTACATCAGGTGAACTTCCCTCCAAGCAAGCGATGACTGACTGTGAGCTCTGCTGGTCTCATGTTTTTCTATTTTCGTGGATTACCTCCACCACTCATTGAATCCATCTTTGGATTTAAATGAAGATTTGGTACTTGATCTTCTTGAGAAGAGTGTGCAGGGGAAGCAAAATAAGGATTCTTTTTTTTTGCGAATAACACATCCACTTTCTAAGAACTTTCTCGCCGTTTGACATTTGCCGGAAAAACCAAGCCATTGAAAGCTTTCTAGCCTTTCCTTTTGCTGATTCTTGATGTCTATAAGCCTCTCTGAATTGACTGTCCATACGCTGAACTGTTTCAGATCCTTAAGTGACAAGGTGTATGCGAATATTATCTGTGATGACATCAGGCCAATCTCCAATGTCGTTCAGTCTAGAGTTTATTTCTGTATTGTTTACACTGTCTAATGGCTCAGCTTCTTCAGTATGAATTTTTGAGGACATGCTTGTGTGCTGTCCTTTAGTCTCTAGAACCTGCGGTATTGAAGTATTTTCTTCTTTTCACGAGGTCGGCCTCATCATTTTTTCTGGATTCAATGATAACTGTCTTATCTTGTTTTGTTGCTTTTAATTGTTCAGTTAATTCATACCCAATAACAGCTCGCCTATAGTCGGTGGACTCTGGCAATGATGTGACTTGAAATTGTCTCGATGCTTCTTTAGACTTAAGAAATTTAAGAAACGCACCTCACTGCGGTCAAAGAAACTGCTTTATGCGGATGACATTGTCCTCTGGTCAACCGGCAAGAAAGCCGACCAAATACAGGCGGCATTACAAGCAGACCTCCAAACCATCTCCTCGTATTGCGACAAATGACAGATTCAGATAAACGTTGCAAAACAACCTGGTCCCAGTTCAGCCTAGGGATCGAGATTCTTAAGGCTCAATTCCAGCTTCAACTCGGTGAGCTGCGACTCCAACGTGAAAACACACCAAATATCTAGGGGTGACCCTGGATAGAAAGTTGTCAATGCTCCAGCACGTCCAGGAAGTTGAAAGAAAAGCCTCGGAGAAGTTAGCTTTACTAAGAAAGCTAGCCAGCACAAAGTGGGGTGCCAAAGCTTACATGCTACGCACATAGTATTAGGGGCAGTCAGATCACAAATTGAGTACAGCTATACAGTTCAAGTATATGCTAGTAAAACTGCCCTCGAATCACTCGAAAGAGTACAATCACAGGCACTAAGGTTCATTTGTAGCCCCTTTCGGACAAGCCCAACAAACGCTGCTGAAATCTTAACAAGCGTGGCCCCTTTACATTTAAGGAGGGAGAGGGCGGTACTTACAGCCTATGAGCGCTATAAAAGGGACGACTCTAGGCTACCCATCTCAATATTAGTGCGACAGTGGAGAGAGAGGAACCGCATAAAATAAGATCGTTCCTCCACACTGCGGCCGATTTGTTAAAATCAGCTGGGCTCTCCACTGACAGAATCCCAATTAGAATAATTAGTACTTGCCTCCGTGGAGGAGAAGCCGGCCCCACAAATAAGCATGTCCCTTATATGGCAAGAGGGAGCCACCAAGAGGCGATTCACACCTGCCATACTCCAAAACTTGGTATCAGCTACACTAAAGTCCTACCCATCAGATGCCATTTTCTGTTATACCGATGGGTCGGTAATGAGGGACCCCGATAGATCTGGGTATGGGGCCCTTATAGTCTACCCAGACCGGACAGAACCAGAGATGCCGATTTCTCCCTCTGAGCTTAAAAGGGTTTTGAGTCGCCAGCCAGACTAGTCAGTCTTGAGCATTGTTCATCATTTTGTTTACGTTACAGTATTACAATTAATTAGTTAGTTAAAAAAAAAACTTGTAGAAAACAAAGGTTAGCTTATTTTAAAATATTGACATTACAATAGAATTATTTCCAAAATTAAACTTAAGAATCATAAAGAAATGAATAAACTAAGAAAATTGTTTAGAGCTAGAGTTTAGAGATAAATTTGTAAACTCAATATCTAGATTAAACCAATGGACTAAACAATGAAGTAAAAAAAAGGTTGGCCTATCTTCTTCTTCTTCTTTATATTACAGAGCATGGATCAGTGTAGTAACAACATGTACCGTGTGTCCGAAATAAATCTAGTAAATTAGATTCAAACTGTTCTATAGCTTACATTGCATGGAAGAAATAATCAAGGAGATGAAACAAAATAGCGACATGACTAGTTTATAAATCGTTAGTTCATGTTTAAAATACAGTAGTTTATGTTTGTTCGTGTCCATACAATTAGTCGTTTTTACTGAAACGCTCAGGGAAATAGGAAATTAATACACACTGGGGGAATTTTGGTGCCCCTCTACACTTGGTGCCCTGTGCGGCCCGCACCACCCGCACATTGGTAGCTACGCCACTGTCTCTAATCTAGACTCTACTGTTCTAGTTTAATTCTAGTTAGGTCTAGATCAGTAGATCTAAATGTAGCCAGGGTCTTTGTCATGGAATAGATCTATAAATCTACTTCTCTGATCACGATATGACAGATACTCTAGTGTAGAATCCTAGATGAGTAGATCTAGACCTAGATCTTTTAATACTTTTATCACATACTTTTTTTTTTTTTTTTTTTTTTTTACTGTCTTGCAAACAAAAATAAACACGTTGAACACAGTGAGATCTAGGCATACTTCTAGATCTAGGCATACTTCTAGATCTAGGCATACTTCTAGATCTAGGCATACTTCTAGATCTAGGCATACTTCTAGATCTAGGCATACTTCTAGATCTAGGCATACTTCTAGATCTAGGCATACTTCTAGATCTAGGCATACTTCTAGATCTAGATCACATTAAAACTCAAGGTGTAACCTTCCTACTTTAGTCAAGAAGACAAGTCTACTCCATAGTACAGTGAAGTGTAAAGGATCATTATACATTCACAGAGATCTATATAAATGTATAGGCCTAAATGGATCGAATAATCAGTCACTATTCTAAATTCTTTTTTTAAATGGCAAGTGTTATTAATGACTACTGACTTGTACACAAGTTGCTGAGATTCTCGCTTTTATTTTCTAAACGATGACATATATAAATGATATTTGAATAAACACAAGTACTCAGTGGAACAGAGAGAAGGACCATTTAATATAAGACAAAGTAAGATGTCAATAAGACATCAAACTCACAGGGGACTTGTGTCATTGGTGATGGCAGTTCATGTATTTACAGAAGCTACAAACTACGTTTCAAAAATAATAGGCTTGTCTTTGAGTCCGAAGATTAATAAGGAATGCTATGTTTCCAGTGGCTACTCAGCCCCAGCTGTGACCTACATATTTTGCCACAAAAGCACTCTTTATTGTCCTCCAGAGGTAAAATCAGATTTTTTTCTTTTGCCATCTACGTCTGTCCTCGGCAGTGGATTTTCTTTTGGTGTATAATGCGGCCTTTAAAAGTGACCTCCATCTGTCTCGCTCTGAAGGTGTATGCAACCAGGTGCTCTCTTCTATGTCAGTTAAAGCAAGTTATCGCCTAAGATGGTACAGCTTAGGACGGGCTGCGTCAGCCAACGACATAGTCCTTTTCACGGATTCGATGTCCGCACTAGAGGCCTTAGAGGGGCTTAATGAAGGGTATGGGACGTCCTAACGGTCGGAGGGCGTCTTTTACGATTCGGAGTGAGAATAACTTGGCTGACCACCTCGCGAAAACCGCGGTCGCAACGGCGCTCGATGAACCGTGCACTTACCAAAGTGTGCGAACCCTAGCCGACAAACGCTTGTTGGCCTTTTGGTACGATGGCTGGGATTCTTCAGACAAAGGACGTGAGCTTTACGGGCAATGAGTAGACCAGACAAAAGAGATGCATGGTGGCAACTTAATCGTGCGGAACCGGCGGTCCTAGCCCAGTTCCTGGTCGGACACTGTCCAATTGGTGCTTACCTCGGACGGTGGAAGGAGAACTACGACACACGATGTCGCCAATGCATGGAGGACGACGAAACAATAGACCACATTCTTTATGAATGCAGAGTTCTGCACGAAAGACGGTGGGACAAGGATTTGATAGAGAGATAACAGGTTCATGGCCGACACAAAGGCTGTCCTTGTACGGGGACAAGGCAACCTTAAAACTCACTGCTCGCTTCCTCTCATGTGCTCTAAAGGGGGTAATTCCCAGCATGTTTTTCGCTGCCAATGAGGTTTCTGAATCAGTATAGCGTAGGTTTCAGAGACAACACTGTCATTTCAGCTAAGGGGAGATGATCAATGAAATTAATAGCCACTTAAATGGCAGTCCTCTAAACAAGATAAAAAGAGACAACTATGGCTTCAATAGAATTGATATTTAATTTACTTTTATCTCATTTACTAGTATAACTATTTCATTGACTATGTTTTTTTATTGACAAATTGCATAAGTACATCTCCAATATATATATCTCAAGATTAAAACTCCTATGTGATGAAAAATAATAATTAAATTGTGTGTCATCAATATACAAAATGCTTATAAGAGACCACAGCTTAACATAGATTCACTTTATTTTAAAACTATGGTTTTATATTCTGACATTACTATCACTAAATGATATTATATTTTAAGCATATAAAGTTGGAAATTCTGATATGATGAAAAAAAATGTTATTAAAAGAAAGTAGATTTTTATGGCTTTATGTTTCCTTTTCAAAATTTATGTTAAATTTTGTATTTATTTTTAAATTATTCATTCATTAAAAATTAATTGTTCATTAACATTTACTTGATGTAAAGATCAAACACACAAATTCAATACATGATCAGCTCTCAATTTACACAGATCACAACTCATCACTTAAATGTATTTACTGTCTATTGACTATTCGTTTCAAAATGTTGCTTTAAATTGTTATATGACACATACCAAAGTACTTGTACCTCACATTAATATAGCAGCTGAAATAATGACAAATTTTCATTCACTAACATGTACTGTCATTTATTATCACAAAAATAATGACCTGTATATATAATTGATTAAGCAGGAGCATAACAAATCTTTAACAATAATAGTCAACAGAAAAAACTTTATTCTTATCCAAACAATATACATTTACAATGTATTTAAACAAGTTAATTTATACAACTCTGTATGGCCTACAGATTATAGCTTATTTTTAAGCATTGTATGAATATGAGTTACATTCTATAGGAAAATGTGAAAATAGTGGACATATTTTTTAAATATCCTGGGTAATAAAAAGTAAAAACTAATATGATACAATAAAATTGAAGCATTAATCAAATGTTAAAAAGTTTCACTCTAGATCTATGTGAACTCTTAGCTTGAAAAAAATAATTTTGAAATTTATTTTTAAAAAAATAAATTTGTATGGTTCTTTAGTCAATGGAATGATAGCAGCAATTATTTAACAATTTCATGATTATCCATTCATTTCAATATACTTATAACTCAAAAATAATTCACAAGGTTTAGATACAACCAATTGAAATAATGATTATAATATTTTTTGTATTGCCTAATTTAAATCTAATATAAACATGATTTCCTCTATCAAGAAACTTACGAAGTAACAACATGCAGGTTTTTCTCAGTAAGTTTTGCAAAGGGCATCAAGAATATTTAATTAATGTTGTTGGGTTTTTTTGTCATCATTTTCAACCTTCCCACCTGGGTTTTAGTTTTAACGAGAATGCATTATATTTTATGTTAACTTTTGTTAGATTCTTATTTTAAATTTTTTAAAAAAGTTCCCCTTCTTTTGGGCAGATGTTGTAAAGTTCATCTGTTTCTGTGCCCCTTGGTTAGCAAGGGTGTCATGTGGCCAGCACAACAAGCAACCAACGAAAGTCAGGTACCCATTATAGTTGGGTGGACTCAGAGGCACCATAAAAATCCCGAAATTCAAAATCTGAGTCTTCACAGAGATTCAAACCCATGACTTAACCATTCCGCTACGGAGTCCCAAACCGCCTTAACTTATTCCTAATTAATGCCATGTATCCATAAGAGCTTGGTGGACTCAGAGGATTCTGAAATTGAAAATCCCAGTCTTATTTGAACCCAGGAACCCTCAGTTGAGAAGCCAAGTGCTTTACCACTCATTCACTGTGCTCCCTCTTGTTTTAATGGGACTCAGATTTCAAGTAAAATATCAAACAGATGTAAAGAAATACTAAACCAAACCTTTTGACTGTATGAAAGGATATACATAAATATTTACAGACTATACAGTACAATATAAGTTATTAAAATTGGTCTAAGACTTTTATTTTGCAACATGATGGGGTTTTCCTTGTAACAGAAAGTTATCTAGGTAAAAAAAATGGATGCAAAAACAAAATATGTGTTGACCATGTTAAATGTATATATGTTATTAAGTATAATTATATAATTTTGCCATTCTAAAAATAGTCTGTACCTAAAATGAGCTACTGAGTTAATGTGTAGACACTGGCATGGCCCTGGACCTTAGTTATGAATTATTACTATAGGTGAAGGCAGATATTTAGTTAATTTGATTTACATTGTACTCATCTAAAAGCAGCTATAACATGTTATGATTTACATTTTCATGGAAAGTTAGTTTTCAAATACAAGTACTTCAACTTTTGAGAAAAGTGCATAGGGAAAAATTGCAGTACCTTACCTTTAAGAGGTGCAACCAATCATTGACTTTTCAAGAATGCATGCCTTTTTCTTGCATTTCCAAACATACCTGTAATTATACAAAACCGTATCAATATTAGGCATATGGCTAATTTCTTTAAAATTAAAAAAAAATATTATATTAAATATTAAATATTGTATTAAATATACAAATTATCACACATACTTTTGCCTGATTTAGTCTAACAGTAAAGTTTTTTTCAAAAACGTAATGTGCTATTCTTATTGATTTAGACCCTCCCGCGCCGTTCGGCGCATTTGGCGGCAAAAGGTTTCCACAAAAATCTGTCACTGGCAATGTCTGAAGCATCTTCCACCTGCTCTAAGGACCTCCATGAAAGTGTGGCGCCAAGTTGTACCTGGATGTCCTCGAAACTCTTATTATGCGTAATTCATTTTTTCGGAGAACATGTCCCGCAAACCTCATGCGACGCTCTTTCACAACCTTCCTAAGGGGTTGACTCCCAGTTCGGCATAGGATTTCCTTGATTTAGACCCGATCTCTATAACTGACTCCTAGAATCTGTCTTAGCCATCTTTGTTGAGCCACATTTAGTGTTTCTCAATTTAAGCAGATGACTATTCACTGCACTTTATTAGTGAAGCACAACAACTGGTAGAAATGTGTAACCTCTCTTGACTACGCTGTTGGAATTAGGTGACTGTAGTTTGATTTGTGAGCGTCTTGCAACATCTCTTTACTTATAGCCTAATACGGAAACAATTTTATGCAAAACATTGATTTCAAAAAAACGTTGAAGTTATTTTAAAAACAGTTTTACATAAACCCACATCTTATATTATCAAAAAAATTTCTTTCAGAAACAATAAAGTTCAAGGACACATCAGTGGTATGAGTTATAACATTAAAAGCTTCTTGTGTAATTCTTTGCAAACGACATTTACAGTTTGGGGTCAGCGGCGTCACAGGCCCTGACAGCATGTAGCACTGCCTAAGTGTGCATGGCTTCTGGATTTTCCTTAGGATCGACTCCTGAGGCCTTTCCCGTGATTGGATATATCTGCAATCAGCAGAGGTTTGAATTCAGAGTTTTCCTTCTTCTAGGTTGGTAGCCAGCCATGGCTAATGATCCCCTCCTGTCCGAAGCTTACTGGCTTAGGCGCCAGTAACTCGCCTTCGCCCCTTCTTCTGTTAGGGAAAACAGTTCCGTGGTGCCTATATTTTAGCCACACATGAAAGATCAAGAAATATTTGAGAAAATGCTCTTTGCGAAACTTTTACAATGATACTAAAGGCTTTTTAATTAATTAGTTAATTAATATTTAATGTTCAAAAGACTACATCATATAACAACAAATTTCTATATGAAACATAATGTAGAAACGGATGATGAACCTGAATGAAATAATTCCAGTGTGTTTGGTGATTCCAGTTATAAATATTAATTGTTATTTTAATTAATATAAATTTGATTATTATCAATAAAAAGATAAATATCTATAGCATAAAATGTAGCTTTAACTTTCTTTTTCATTCTTCGACTCACTACAGTTAGAAATTAGTTTTAAAAAATTGGAGTTGATGAATTTACAAAAAAGCAATATAAGTTAAGCAGGGGGTCTACCGAAAACCAGAAAACATGTCAAGGGGTCTACGAGACAAAAAAAGTTTGGGAACCACTGGTCTAGTAAGTATTAGAACTAGATATCAATACAATTATAACTCAATAAAAAATTACAAAAGTACAAATTACCGGTGGCTGAATTGATAAATAGGCTACACAGGTGTCAAAATCACTGGTTTGATTCACATTTTTAAAAAAATTATTTTATTACATTTTAAGTTGTATAATAAAGGTATTGTTTGTTTGTTTTTTTTAATATTTTTCTTTTTCTGAAAGATTGGCAACATTTCTTTGGCGCAGAACATACATTTCACACCGGTGCGCTTATCGGGTTTTCCCCATTCCTGGAGCAGCACTTGTACAGGATACATGTTTATTTATGTCTATGAAAACGATGCCTTAAAAAACACAAAACCAAAACATGAAACTTTGAGATAGGCTCACACTATGACTAATTATGTGTTCGTGGGTTAAGACGATATGCCTCTATGTTCCTTGTATCACATCTCGTTTACTGGTACTCTGTCCTTCACCTGGTTAGTAGCCTCATTAGTCAATCACTGCTTCGGGAAATCAGCATCGGTAAGCCTACTCGGACATCGACTCGATATCTTACGGACTACCAGTACAAAATATCAAACAGCAGCTTCATCCACTGTAAGACGATGACATTTGACGTGTACGGGAGAAATCCTCAGTACGACGTAGATTTTAAAAATGTTTTCCCTGTAGTTCAGATTAATATTTCCGGAGTGGCAACAGAATTCACCAATCTGTCTGTTTACATAGATACATCGTTTTGTGCCAATGTGACATTCCCACCGGGTCTCTATATGTCATTAACTTTCCAATGCATCCAATACCTCAAAGGGAGGATGCTGGGGATCAGATCAAGCTCGATATTCCACGTGTGTTCATTGCAGGTACATTCGTGTACGGACGGTTTCACTGGACCCGACTGTCGAAGTCATTGCGACTATGGCATGTTCGGTGTCGGATGTTCTCAAGCTTGCAATTGTTATAAAGGAAGTGAATGCGACGCCCTTACAGGCCACTGTCCGGATGGTTGCCAAAACGCTTATGGCGACGAAAACGTCGGCTGCATATTCAAGATTCTTGATTCGCCTGCACGCAACATTGACAGGATGCAGTTCACGCCATCGCCGGTTGTAAACATCTTCTCATATCCTCGCACCGATATTTACGAATCCATTTTAATGACAAACTATAGACACAGCCTTTTTAGTAGTCAACTAAAAGTCGAACATACCGACAACTGTATAACTGTATACAACACTTCGCGCTTAACACTGACAGTAAATTACGCTAGAGTGGTCTATTTCGAAGGAGTAATCGTTCATCATTTGTGGATCAAATGTGTACTTCCTCTTTTCGTATTTCTGCTGGTGGACGATAAGATTTGCGGTGAGACCCG
The DNA here is from genome assembly GCA_030265305.1 of Biomphalaria pfeifferi. NCBI lineage: Eukaryota > Metazoa > Mollusca > Gastropoda > Planorbidae > Biomphalaria > Biomphalaria pfeifferi. The sequence continues at coordinate 1,895,509 of JASAOG010000034.1, forward strand.
TTTCCTGGATCGGCCTCCTTCAAGCGCCCAGAGATACATATGTCAGCACAAAGGGCTCCAAGGGACAAAGATCCAAATTTTCTACATCACTCCAAAAGCCCCACAACACGGTATCATCAGCATGGGCATCTGCGGCCTGGGTATCCTAGAGTGCGCTACTGGCTTCTACGGCCCGCGCTGCCATTTATTGTGTCACTGCATGAGTACAGGATGTGACAGCCATACCGGTGAAAGTTGGCGTGGCCTGTGTTATCCACACTATACGGGCAGTAACTGTGCTTCTTATAACATAGCCTATAATAAGAGTTTCAAGATCAGGTTCTACTCTAAGGAAAAACAAGTAAGTTCCTTGTGAGAGCCTAGACTAAAAACAAAGTATAATTTTAGTAGCTGTACATACGATCTTATGTCCCCTCCTCTCCGCCCCCCCCCCCCCAAAAAAAAAGGCTGGATAAAGACCAAAGCCAGTGGTTGGGTTGGATTATTAAGGTACCCATTATTCCAATAGCTGAAGACCTTACCAAATCCAAATCCGGTCCTTTAGTAAGATCTTAGTATGATGCTTTTGCTCCTCGCCGACAGAGATCCTGTAGAAATGACAGTCTGAATGCCCAAACAGTAAGGCCTATCTGCAAAGTCGTAAGAGACAGTGGGTGTGTTTTTTTAACGTGCCACAGTCAGGGCCCAAGTACCACGTACTGTCAAAAGACACTTACACTGTAAGTCGGATAAAGGAACTGTCTGTAAATTTCTAGGTCAAAAGTGATTCTTAAATACAATGTCCTGATTTCCCTCGGGTCATAATTTATGTCTCCTATCTATTTGTCCTTGTACTTTTGCTTTATAGAGTATTTTTACGGGAAAGGAAGATAATTGAAAAACATTTCTATGAAGCATGTCTTAATTGAGTCCCTTATAAGTTCGTATATTGGCATGTGTGTAACAGGCTTCAATCTATGAGACGATATTTAAATGTTATAACTGCCTTGTGTTTGTGTCCCCAGTACAACTACTTACCGCATTATCAATTGGACTTTTTCTATGGATCAAAAAATGTCTGGTTGTCGTGGTGGTCAGTAGAATTTGACCGAATCTACCAAGTGAATAGTATTACTTTACACCTGCTAAAAGATGATAATCTACGGTAAAAAGCAAATAGTTATATAGAGTAAAACTTATATTCTTTGTAAAGTTATTTTTCCCCGCTTCACAAATAAATTTGTTGTATTTGTTGTAATGTTTGTTTTACATGTTTCGGATAGTACTTCAGAATCGCAGATTATAACATCAAAACCCAAACCTCCCGCAGGACGGCATGGGATGGCAGCGGGACCATCAAGATGGCAGGCAAGAGCGCTTACTGCATGACCATCTAATCATAGAGATAGGGCACAGAATACAAGGGGGCTCGGTGGCTGAGCGGTTAAGCGCTTGACTTACAAACCTGGGGTCCTGTGTTCGAAACTCGGTAAATACTTAAATTTTGATTTTTTTTTTTTTTTGATTTTTTTTGGGCCTCCTTAGCCCACCCAACTCTAATGGGTACCTGACTTTATTTGGGGAAAATAAAGGCGGTTGGTCGTTGTGCTGGCACATGACACCCTGCTCGTTAACCGTGGGCCAAAGAAACAGATGACCTTAACATCTTATGCCCTATATATCAAAAGGTATGAAAGGGAGAGCTTTACATGTGGCCAGCATGTAATAAATCTCACATATAAATTAAAAATGGATAGGATTCCTAAAACCTAGAACATTTTCCTGGGATTCGAGCTTACGACCTCCCTTTCTCGGGCTCGAAATCCTTACTGCTCGGCCACCACAACCCATGGAAATATAAATAGCTGCCTTCACGTTACGAATAAGCTAGAAAGAGTTTCCTGTTTAATAGATATAAGACCTCAACTTTGCAATACGCATTTGATCCTATGATGGGCTGATGCCTAAGAGGTAATACGCTTGGATTTCGAACTATGGGGTGTCGTGTTCGAATCCAGGCGAAAGCTGGGATATTGACTTTTTATCGTATGCATTGATTTGTAAGATCTCTGGATTTAACATATTTTTCTTTCCATTTTACAAGGCTTATATCGACTCATTCTATCTGTCTGGTAAAAAGTTTGTACACGTTATTTCTCCCAAACTCATTCTCGGATTGAAATTTTTCACTAACCTTTCTAGTAACTGACAAAACAAAAAAATCAGTAAATTAATTAACTAATTAATAAAGTAAATTATTTGTTTAATTATTTTCCTAACTGGTCCTGACAAAGCGATAGTATCATAGCGCATTGAGAAAGCTAAAAGCTTGAAATTGTGCTAGACAAATCCAAATGGTGAATCAAAATATTTCAAATATAAGGTTTTAATTTTTTTAAAGTAATAATACCTTCTACCTGTTCCATGTTTCAGTGAACTGCTTGTTGAGGTATACGATAGTGAGGGACTCGAATACAGATCACTTTTCAGCTCTAAGGAATTTTGGAGTGGCTTCCCCTGTCAAGTATTTTATCCAAAAGTCGACTCGACCTTGGAAATAATGTGCCCCTCTGTGTCCAGGTCTCTGTTGGTAGTTATGACCCTAGTCAACATACCAGACATATTCGCCATTACTGACTATAAGGTATACACAAAAAATCGTTTCTTCAAGACTTATTATTATAGCTTTTATATAGCCGCTACTTTCATGCTTATAGCAAGCTCAGAGCGCTTTGGTCCAATCTCATTTGTGGACCAGTGGGGGGGGGGGGGGGGGGGGGTATCTAGGAGTTGGTTTTCCGTGCTGCCTTTAGGCGCTCAGTAAACACAACTCTGCCCGAGTCGGACCTCTAGCCCTTTTTTAGGTAGCCAAGACAAGCCAAGTTCAAGCGCACTTAGCCTCTCGACCACGCTTCCCACTTATTCCGTCTGTCTGTCCGGTAAAAAGGCGTTTACACGTTATTTCACTCACACCCATTCCCGGATGAAGTTGACATTTGGCACAATTATTTAGTTGCACAGAAAAGACATATATCAATAGAAAAAAGAGTCAATTAATGACTTTGTTAGAAGCTGTTTTGTCTCATAGTAACGGGGAATGTTAATCCTTTAAGTATTCACAGATACAGCTAAATATATTGGGTTTCGTCCCCTTAAAAATAGTAAACACGTCATTTCTCCCACACCTTTCTTGGTTTTAGTTGAACTTTAAACAATTATGAATTGTACCTAACAAAACATCAATCATTTTTTTAAACAACCAATGAGTCAATTAATTATTGGTAATTAATACTGAAGTTTGAAATCTAATAAGGAAAAAACTTCTATATCATTGAGATATACAGTTGTAATTGCGAAATTCTTTCCCTTAGATAATTTTTTTTTTTTTTTTTTTTTTTTTTTTTTTTAAGATTTTATAAACATTTTGCTTGTTTAAACTTCGAGACCCATGGTTGATTTGCCTCGTGAAAAAGCTATTTTTTCCATTGCTTAAGGTAAATTATTACGTTAGAGTGTTTAGAGCAGGGGTGGCCAACCTATGTCACTTGCGCCATAAGGGACGCTTTGCATGATTACAAGTGGCGCACTATGGCCCCGAGAAAAAAAAAGAAAGAAATGGCTCTAAAAAAAAACATCCTCTGAGTTCCTCATGGAGCATTGGGCCTCAGTAAAAACACGCCACTCTCCACAGTGTCTTGCTAGTTTTTTAATAGCTTCCCAGCTCTTCCCGGTCCTCTCGGCTTACTCTAGTATACTGCGTTGCCATGTTCTTTTTGGTCTTCCTCTGCGACTTGTTCCCTGGGGATTCCACTCTAAGGCCTGTCTAGCCCTGTTGCTGGTATCTTTTCTAAGGGTGTGACCAATCCATCTCCACTTTCTCTCTTAGATCTGCACCTCTATATTTTTCTGCCCACGGATGAAGCAGAAATTTTGCACAATTATTTCTTTGACCTGACAACACAAGAATCAATATTTAGTTTATTAACTATTGGTAATTAATTGACATGTTTGGTATCTCTAACAAGGGAAAGGACTTGTACTTCAGTGAATTTTAGGTATAAGCTGAATTAGTTCCCTTTATGTGTCGCCGTTGTAAAGTAAGTTATAAGCAAACAATACAAAAACAATCTTCTATAGTCATAAGCAGTGTTTTTCTTGTGACGGTACAAACTGGTATGGTGTACCGGCACAAGAAAAACAAACAACAACAATGTGGGGAAAAAAATTTTTTTAGTAGTCAACAGTTAGGCAATCCATCACTGATTATCGGTACCTATTTTTTTTTTCACAAAAAAAAAGCACCTGTCATAAGCGGGTCACTAGCAGATTGGTTAGGAGGTGAGAGACAAGAAGTTCGAATTCAGTTAGTTTTGTTGTTGTTGTTTGTTGTTGTTGTTTGTTGTTGTTGGTTGTTGTTTGTTGTTGTTTGTTTTTGTTGTTTGTTGTTGTTTGTTGTTGTTGTTGTTTTTTTTTGTATTAGTTGTTTGTATTTGTGTGTTGTTGTGTGTTGTTGTTTGTTGTTGTTTGCTTGTTGTTGTTTGTTTTTTGTTGTTTGTTGTTGTTGTTTGTTGTTGTTTGTTGTTGTTGTTTGTTTTTGTGTTTTTTTTTGTTGTTGTTTGTTGTTGCTTGTTTGTTGTTGTTGTTGATTTTTTGTTGTTGTTTGTTTTTGTTGTTTGTTGTTGTTTGTTTGTTGTTGTTTATTTGTCGTTATTGTTTGTTTTTGTGTGTTGTTGTTTGTTGTTGTTTGCTTGTTGTTGTTTGTTTTTTGTTGTTTGTTGTTGTTGTTTGTTGTTGTTGTTTGTTTTTGTGTTTTTTTGTTGTTGTTTGTTGTTGCTTGTTTGTTGTTGTTGTTGATTTTTTGTTGTTGTTTGTTTTTGTTGTTTGTTGTTGTTTGTTTGTTGTTGTTTGTTGTTGTTTGTTGTTGTTTATTTGTCGTTATTGTTTGTTTTTGTGTTTTTCTTTGTTGTTGTTGTTTGTTGTTGTTTGTTTGTTGTTGTTTGTATGTTGTTGTTTGTTGTTGTTGTTTGTTGTTGTTTTTCTGTTTTTGTGTTTTTTTTCTTGTTGTTGTTTGTTGTTGTTTTTGTTGTTGTTTGTTGTTGTTTGTATGTTGTTGTTTGTTTTTGTTGTTTGTTGTTGTTTGTTTGTTGTTGTTTATTTTGTTGATGTTTGTTGTTGTTTGTTGTTGTTTGTTTGTTGTTGTTTGTATGTTGTTGTTTGTTGTTGTTGTTTTTCTGTTTTTGTGTTTTTTGTTGTTGTTGTTGTTTGTTGTTGTTTTTGTTGTTGTTTTTGTTGTTGTTTGTATGTTGTTGTTTGTTTTTGTTGTTTGTTGTTGTTTGTTTGTTGTTGTTTATTTTGTTGATGTTTGTTGTTGTTTGTTGTTGTTTGTTTGTTGTTGTTGTTTTTTTGTTGTTTGTTGTAGTTACTGTTGTTTGTTGTTGATTGTTACTTTGGGGAAGTATAATATAATATATATAAATATAATCACATAACTTTTCCAAACTGGTTGATACAGTTACACTTTGTATAAGCTTTTTTTTAAATATTGTTATGTTTTTCTTGTTGTTTGTTATTTTTGTTGTTGTTTGTTTTTGTTCTTTGTTGTTGTTTGTTTTTTGTTGTTTGTTGTTGTTGTTGTTTTTTTGTGTTTTTTCTTTGTTGTTGTTTGTTGTTGTTTGTTGTTGTTGTTTGTTGTTGTTTGTTGTTGTTTGTTGTTGTTGTTGTTTTTTTTTTGTATTAGTTGTTTGTATTTGTGTGTTGTTGTGTGTTGTTGTTTGTTGATAATTGTTGTTGTTTGTTTGTTGTTTTTTTTGTTGTTTGTTGTTGTTACTGTTGTTTGTTGTTGATTGTTACTTGGGGGAAGTATAATATAATATATATAAATATAATCACATAACTTTTCCAAACTGGTTGATACAGTTACACTTCGTATAAGCTTTTTTTAAAATATTGTTATGTTTTTCTTGTTGTTTGTTATTTTTGTTGTTGTTTGTTTTTGTTATTTGTTGTTGTTTGTTTGTTGTTGTTTGTTGTTGTTTAATGTTGTTTGTTTTTGTTGTTTGTTAATGTTTGTTGTTGTTGTTTTTGTTGTTGTTTGTATTAGTTGTTTGTTGTTATGTGTTTTTGTGTTTTGTTGTTTGTTGTTGTTTGCTTGTTGTTGTTTGCTATTTTTGTTGTTGTATGTTTTTTGTTGTTTGTTGTTGTTTGTTTGTCGTTGTTGTTTGTTTTTGTGTTTTTCTTTGTTGTTGTTTGTTTTTGTTGTTTGTTGTTGTTTGTTGTTGTTTGTTGTTGTTGTTGTTTTTTTTGTATTAGTTGTTTGTATTTGTGTGTTGTTGTGTGTTGTTGTTTGTTGATAATTGTTGTTGTTTGTTTGTTGTTTTTTTTGTTGTTTGTTGTTGTTACTGTTGTTTGTTGTTGATTGTTACTTGGGGGAAGTATAATATAATATATATAAATATAATCACATAACTTTTCCAAACTGGTTGATACAGTTACACTTCGTATAAGCTTTTTTTAAAATATTGTTATGTTTTTCTTGTTGTTTGTTATTTTTGTTGTTGTTTGTTTTTGTTATTTGTTGTTGTTTGTTTGTTGTTGTTTGTTGTTGTTTAATGTTGTTTGTTTTTGTTGTTTGTTAATGTTTGTTGTTGTTGTTTTTGTTGTTGTTTGTATTAGTTGTTTGTTGTTATGTGTTTTTGTGTTTTGTTGTTTGTTGTTGTTTGCTTGTTGTTGTTTGCTATTTTTGTTGTTGTATGTTTTTTGTTGTTTGTTGTTGTTTGTTTGTCGTTGTTGTTTGTTTTTGTGTTTTTCTTTGTTGTTGTTTGTTTTTGTTGTTTGTTGTTGTTTGTTGTTGTTTGTTGTTGTTGTTGTTTTTTTTGTATTAGTTGTTTGTATTTGTGTGTTGTTGTGTGTTGTTGTTTGTTGATAATTGTTGTTGTTTGTTTGTTGTTTTTTTTGTTGTTTGTTGTTGTTACTGTTGTTTGTTGTTGATTGTTACTTGGGGGAAGTATAATATAATATATATAAATATAATCACATAACTTTTCCAAACTGGTTGATACAGTTACACTTCGTATAAGCTTTTTTTAAAATATTGTTATGTTTTTCTTGTTGTTTGTTATTTTTGTTGTTGTTTGTTTTTGTTATTTGTTGTTGTTTGTTTGTTGTTGTTTGTTGTTGTTTAATGTTGTTTGTTTTTGTTGTTTGTTAATGTTTGTTGTTGTTGTTTTTGTTGTTGTTTGTATTAGTTGTTTGTTGTTATGTGTTTTTGTGTTTTGTTGTTTGTTGTTGTTTGCTTGTTGTTGTTTGCTATTTTTGTTGTTGTATGTTTTTTGTTGTTTGTTGTTGTTTGTTTGTCGTTGTTGTTTGTTTTTGTGTTTTTCTTTGTTGTTGTTTGTTTTTGTTGTTTGTTATTTTTGTTGTTGTTTGTTTTTGTTGTTTGTTGTTGTTTTTTGTTGATGTTTTTTGTTTTTGTGTTGTTTTTTTTGTTGTTGTTGTTTGTTGTTGTTTTTGTTGTTGTTTGTTGTTGTTTGTATGTTGTTGTTTGTTTTTGTTGTTTGTTGTTGTTTGTTTGTTGTTGTTTGTTGTAGTTGATGTTTGTTGTTGTTTGATGTTGTTTTTTTGTTGTTGTTTTTTTCGTTGTTTGTTGTTGTTACTGTTGTTTGTTGTTGATTGTTACTTGGGGGAAGTTTAATATAATATATATAAATATAATCACATAACTTATCCAAACTGGTTGATACAGTTACACTGCGTATAAGCTTTTTTTTAAAATATTGTTATGTTTTTCTTGTTATTTGTTATTTTTGTTGTTGTTTGTTTTTTTTGTTTGTTGTTGTTTGTTTTTTGTTGTTTGTTGTTGTTGTTTGTTGTTGTTGTTTTTTTGTGTTTTTTTGTTGTTGTTTGTTGTTGTTGTTTGTTTGTTGTTGTTTGTATGTTGTTGTTTGTTGTTGTTGTTATTTGTTGTTGTTTGTTGTTGTTTTTCTGTTTTTGTGTTTTTTTTCTTGTTGTTGTTTGTTGTTGTTTTTGTTGTTGTTTGTTGTTGTTTGTATGTTGTTGTTTGTTTTTGTTGTTTGTTGTTGTTTGTTTGTTGTTGTTTATTTTGTTGATGTTTGTTGTTGTTTGTTGTTGTTTGTTTGTTGTTGTTTGTATGTTGTTGTTTGTTGTTGTTGTTTTTCTGTTTTTGTGTTTTTTGTTGTTGTTGTTGTTTGTTGTTGTTTTTGTTGTTGTTTTTGTTGTTGTTTGTATGTTGTTGTTTGTTTTTGTTGTTTGTTGTTGTTTGTTTGTTGTTGTTTATTTTGTTGATGTTTGTTGTTGTTTGTTGTTGTTTGTTTGTTGTTGTTGTTTTTTTGTTGTTTGTTGTAGTTACTGTTGTTTGTTGTTGATTGTTACTTTGGGGAAGTATAATATAATATATATAAATATAATCACATAACTTTTCCAAACTGGTTGATACAGTTACACTTTGTATAAGCTTTTTTTTAAATATTGTTATGTTTTTCTTGTTGTTTGTTATTTTTGTTGTTGTTTGTTTTTGTTCTTTGTTGTTGTTTGTTTTTTGTTGTTTGTTGTTGTTGTTGTTTTTTTGTGTTTTTTCTTTGTTGTTGTTTGTTGTTGTTTGTTGTTGTTGTTTGTTGTTGTTTGTTGTTGTTTGTTGTTGTTGTTGTTTTTTTTTTGTATTAGTTGTTTGTATTTGTGTGTTGTTGTGTGTTGTTGTTTGTTGATAATTGTTGTTGTTTGTTTGTTGTTTTTTTTGTTGTTTGTTGTTGTTACTGTTGTTTGTTGTTGATTGTTACTTGGGGGAAGTATAATATAATATATATAAATATAATCACATAACTTTTCCAAACTGGTTGATACAGTTACACTTCGTATAAGCTTTTTTTAAAATATTGTTATGTTTTTCTTGTTGTTTGTTATTTTTGTTGTTGTTTGTTTTTGTTATTTGTTGTTGTTTGTTTGTTGTTGTTTGTTGTTGTTTAATGTTGTTTGTTTTTGTTGTTTGTTAATGTTTGTTGTTGTTGTTTTTGTTGTTGTTTGTATTAGTTGTTTGTTGTTATGTGTTTTTGTGTTTTGTTGTTTGTTGTTGTTTGCTTGTTGTTGTTTGCTATTTTTGTTGTTGTATGTTTTTTGTTGTTTGTTGTTGTTTGTTTGTCGTTGTTGTTTGTTTTTGTGTTTTTCTTTGTTGTTGTTTGTTTTTGTTGTTTGTTGTTGTTTGTTGTTGTTTGTTGTTGTTGTTGTTTTTTTTGTATTAGTTGTTTGTATTTGTGTGTTGTTGTGTGTTGTTGTTTGTTGATAATTGTTGTTGTTTGTTTGTTGTTTTTTTTGTTGTTTGTTGTTGTTACTGTTGTTTGTTGTTGATTGTTACTTGGGGGAAGTATAATATAATATATATAAATATAATCACATAACTTTTCCAAACTGGTTGATACAGTTACACTTCGTATAAGCTTTTTTTAAAATATTGTTATGTTTTTCTTGTTGTTTGTTATTTTTGTTGTTGTTTGTTTTTGTTATTTGTTGTTGTTTGTTTGTTGTTGTTTGTTGTTGTTTAATGTTGTTTGTTTTTGTTGTTTGTTAATGTTTGTTGTTGTTGTTTTTGTTGTTGTTTGTATTAGTTGTTTGTTGTTATGTGTTTTTGTGTTTTGTTGTTTGTTGTTGTTTGCTTGTTGTTGTTTGCTATTTTTGTTGTTGTATGTTTTTTGTTGTTTGTTGTTGTTTGTTTGTCGTTGTTGTTTGTTTTTGTGTTTTTCTTTGTTGTTGTTTGTTTTTGTTGTTTGTTATTTTTGTTGTTGTTTGTTTTTGTTGTTTGTTGTTGTTTTTTGTTGATGTTTTTTGTTTTTGTGTTGTTTTTTTTGTTGTTGTTGTTTGTTGTTGTTTTTGTTGTTGTTTGTTGTTGTTTGTATGTTGTTGTTTGTTTTTGTTGTTTGTTGTTGTTTTTCTGTTTTTGTGTTTTTTTTTGTTGTTGTTTGTTGTTGTTTTTGTTGTTGTTTGTTGTTGTTTGTATGTTGTTGTTTGTTTTTGTTGTTTGTTGTTGTTTGTTTGTTGTTGTTTATTTTGTTGATGTTTGTTGTTGTTTGTTGTTGTTTGTTTGTTGTTGTTTGTATGTTGTTGTTTGTTGTTGTTGTTTTTCTGTTTTTGTGTTTTTTGTTGTTGTTGTTGTTTGTTGTTGTTTGTATGTTGTTGTTTGTTTTTGTTGTTTGTTGTTGTTTGTTTGTTGTTGTTTATTTTGTTGATGTTTGTTGTTGTTTGTTGTTGTTTGTTTGTTGTTGTTGTTTTTTTGTTGTTTGTTGTAGTTACTGTTGTTAGTTGTTGATTGTTACTTTGGGGAAGTATAATATAATATATATAAATATAATCACATAACTTTTCCAAACTGGTTGATACAGTTACACTGCGTATAAGCTTTTTTTTTTAATATTGTTATGTTTTTCTTGTTATTTGTTATTTTTGTTGTTGTTTGTTTTTTTTGTTTGTTGTTGTTTGTTTTTTGTTGTTTGTTGTTGTTGTTTGTTGTTGTTGTTTTTTTGTGTTTTTTTGTTGTTGTTGTTTGTTGTTGTTTGTTGTTGTTGTTTGTATGTTGTTGTTTGTTGTTGTTGTTTGTTGTTGTTTTTCTGTTTTTGTGTTTTTTTTCTTGTTGTTGTTTGTTGTTGTTTTTGTTGTTGTTTGTATGTTGTTGTTTGTTTTTGTTGTTTGTTGTTGTTTGTTTGTTGTTGTTTATTTTGTTGATGTTTGTTGTTGTTTGTTTGTTGTTGTTTGTATGTTGTTGTTTGTTGTTGTTGTTTTTCTGTTTTTGTGTTTTTTGTTGTTGTTGTTGTTTGTTGTTGTTTTTGTTGTTGTTTTTGTTGTTGTTTGTATGTTGTTGTTTGTTTTTGTTGTTTGTTGTTGTTTGTTTGTTGTTGTTTATTTTGTTGATGTTTGTTGTTGTTTGTTGTTGTTTGTTTGTTGTTGTTGTTTTTTTGTTGTTTGTTGTAGTTACTGTTGTTTGTTGTTGATTGTTACTTTGGGGAAGTATAATATAATATATATAAATATAATCACATAACTTATCCAAACTGGTTGATACAGTTACACTTTGTATAAGCTTTTTTTTAAAATATTGTTATGTTTTTCTTGTTGTTTGTTATTTTTGTTGTTGTTGGTTTTTGTTCTTTGTTGTTGTTTGTTTTTTGTTGTTTGTTGTTGTTGTTTGTTGTTGTTGTTTTTTTTGTGTTTTTTCTTTGTTGTTGTTTGTTGTTGTTGTTTGTTGTTGTTTGTTGTTGTTTGTTGTTGTTGTTGTTTTTTTTTGTATTACTTGTTTGTATTTGTGTGTTGTTGTGTGTTGTTGTTTGTTGATAATTGTTGTTGTTTGTTTGTTGTTTTTTTTGTTGTTTGTTGTTGTTACTGTTGTTTGTTGTTGATTGTTACTTGGGGGAAGTATAATATAATATATATAAATATAATCACATAACTTTTCCAAACTGGTTGATACAGTTACACTTCGTATAAGCTTTTTTTAAAATATTGTTATGTTTTTCTTGTTGTTTGTTATTTTTGTTGTTGTTTGTTTTTGTTGTTTGTTGTTGTTTGTTTGTTGTTGTTTAATGTTGTTTGTTTTTGTTGTTTGTTAATGTTTGTTGTTGTTGTTTTTGTTGTTGTTTGTATTAGTTGTTTGTTGTTATGTGTTTTTGTGTTTTGTTGTTTGTTGTTGTTTGTTGTTGTTTGCTTGTTGTTGTTTGTTATTTTTGTTGTTGTATGTTTTTTGTTGTTGTTTGTTTGTCGTTGTTGTTTGTTTTTGTGTTTTTCTTTGTTGTTGTTTGTTTTTGTTGTTTGTTATTTTTGTTGTTGTTTGTTTTTGTTGTTTGTTGTTGTTTTTTGTTGATGTTTTTTGTTATTGTGTTGTTTTTTTTGTTGTTGTTGTTTGTTGTTGTTTGTTGTTGTTTTTGTTGTTGTTTGTTGTTGTTTGTATGTTGTTGTTTGTTTTTGTTGTTTGTTGTTGTTTGTTTGTTGTTGTTTGTTGTAGTTGATGTTTGTTGTTGTTTGATGTTGTTTTTTTTTGTTGTTTTTTTCGTTGTTTGTTGTTGTTACTGTTGTTTGTTGTTGATTGTTACTTGGGGGAAGTTTAATATAATATATATAAATATAATCACATAACTTATCCAATCTGGTTGATACAGTTACACTGCGTATAAGCTTTTTTTTAAAATATTGTTATGTTTTTCTTGTTATTTGTTATTTTTGTTGTTGTTTGTTTTTTTTGTTTGTTGTTGTTTGTTTTTTGTTGTTTGTTGTTGTTGTTTGTTGTTGTTGTTTTTTTGTGTTTTTTTGTTGTTGTTGTTTGTTGTTGTTTGTTGTTGTTGTTTGTTGTTGCTTGTTGTTGTTTGTTTTTGTTTTTTGTTGTTGTTTGTTGTTGTTGTTGTTTTTTTTTGTATTAGTTGTTTGTATTTGTGTGTTGTTGTGTGTTGTTGTTTTTTGTTGTTGTTTGTTTGTTGTTGTTGTTTGTTTTTGTGGTTTTTTGTTGTTGTTTGTTTGTTGTTGTTGTTTGTTTTTGTGGGGTTTTTTTGTTGTTTGTTGTTGTTGTTTGTTTTTGTGTTTTTTGTTGTTGTTGTTTGTTTGTTGTTGTTGTTGATTTTTTGTTGTTGTTTGTTTTTGTTGTTTGTTGTTGTTTGTTTGTTGTTGTTTGTTGTTGTTGTTAGTTGTTTTTGTTTGTTTTTATTGTTGTTTGTTGTTGTTGTTTGTTTTTGTATTTTTTTGTTGTTGTTTGTTTGTTGTTGTTGTTGATTTTTTGTTGTTGTTTGTTTTTGTTGTTTGTTGTTGTTTGTTTGTTGTTGTTTGTTTGTTGTTGTTAGTTGTTTTTGTTTTTTTTATTGTTGTTTGTTGTTGTTGTTTGTTTTTGTGTTGTTTTTAGTTGTTGTTTGTTCTTGATGTTAGTTTTTGTGGGTTTTTGTTGTTGTTGTTTGTTGTTGTTTATTTGTTGTTGTTGTTGTTTGTTTTTGTTGTTTGTTGTGTTTTGTTTGTTGTTTTTGTTGTTGTTTGTTGTTGTTTGTTTGTTGTTGTTTGTTATTTTTGTTGTTGTTTGTTTTTGTTGTTTGTTGTTGTTTGTTTGTTGTTGTTGTTTGTTTTTGTGGGTTTTTTTTGTTGTTATTTGTTGTTGTTGTTTGTTGTTGTTTGTTGTTGTTTGTATGTTGTTGTCTGTTTTTGTTGTTTGTTGTTGTTGTTTGTTTGTTGTTGTTTATTTTATTGATGTTTGTTGTTGTTACTGTTGTTTGTTGTTGATTGTTATTTGGGGAAAGTATCCGAAGCTAGACGTTGAGCTGGCTACATGACTCACTTGTTAACCGTCGGTGACATAAACAGCTGTCCCCTATAGATGTTAATTCTTAGAGCCTAGGACTGCAATAGTACTTTACCGCTGGGCACTAGTCTGGGCTATAGCCGTCATTTGGGTCCATGACCGTCCTGCAGTCTGGGCCTCTTGTATAGATCTTCGACTTCTGAGCCTGTTTTGCGATATTTTATTTTGATCTTCACCTAGTATATCTAATCCAGCCGCGTTTTAGTCTTTTCATTTCGTTTTATATTGTCCTTATCTGGTTATCTGGAACCACCCAAGGAAATAGAAACAGGGGACGGCCCAGGAATACATGGCGCCGCGATTAGGAATCAGTTGCCCCAGTCGTTTGGACAGTTGGGGAGACTCGCCACTGTCATGTTGGTTAATATTTCTCACGGCAAAATTTTGAATCACGGTGCCCCTCACTGCGGGGAAGAAGAGAAAACCGTGTCACATATTCTGTTTGACTGCCCCCCAGACTTGCTGATCTCGGGCTCGACAGATATAGGAAACCAAAACTTCTGGTCCTGCCTGGTGACATGTATACACTTCGCAAGACAGCAGGGTTTCTGTCCAGCGCTTTTGGAAGAGAGCATATGAGCCTCTCAAGCACTCACTCAATGGAGTTTGATGATGATGAGGAGGAGAGACTCGCCCGGAACAGAGACGCCTGGAGAAAGATGATTGTTGGACTATGCACAAGATGGGACCACCCGGACAGATGAGATGAGATGATGTATCTGTGTTTGCTGGTTTGTTTCCCCACAGACTGTAGTTTAAGATTTTGATCGGCCATCTAACACCCTGTCGCAAGCATTTGTTGGTTAATGCCTTTTTTTCCAGATCATTTTGCAATGACAAAGTTAATTAAAATAGTGTATGTTTCAGATATGGGAGTGCGCGGAAGGGACCTTTGGTGAAAAGTGTCTACAAGTATGTCGCTGCAAGAACGACACGGAGATGTGTGATAAAATAACAGGCCACTGCCAGAGTGGATGCAAAGATGGCCATCGGTAAGTCAATTTAACGGTCATTTGTCATAAAATCACACCTATTTTAATTAATTATAATTTAAGTCTTTTCGTAGCATTTTTTCGTAAGGCCTCGTCTACAGAATGGAAAAATTCAGCATCTATAAACGACTCCTGTATTGCCAATTAAGAAAGGGAAGCGATCACATAGTGGATGTAGAAAACGCTGGAAGTACACCCTCAAAAGTCTCTAAAAGCCTTCAGCATTGAGCTGCCACGATGGAAACAAAAGCGCATGGTAGAGAATTATGGCGTCACGATGTGAAACTGGCTCACAAACTGATTAGAACAGGTCAGATCTGGCAGAAGAAAAGCTTCAGAGAAAAAAAAAAGGCTAAGGACACTAGCTTCAGCTGGAATGATCTGTTCAAATCGAAGCCGAGGACTCCGGCATATTTAAGTCTCACCAGTAGTCGCCAGCCACATGAAGAGGTGCAAAACTCCCGTACAAAGCCTTCAGCCATCTGGATAACAAACCTATATGGGCGAACAATATATATATATATATATCCTGAGCATGGGCGTAGCCAGGATTTTTTTTCGGGGGGGGGGGGGTTTGGGGGGAGAATTTTTTTCTTTCCCCCCCGACCCCCCCCCCCCCCCCCGGCGAAAAAAAATTATATGTATTTATGTGTGTGTGTGTACATAATCTTTATTACATTCTGACCCTTCATTCTTTCGGAAGACGTTTATTGTGCCCTAGAATAGGTTCTTCCATGAGTTAGTGGAAAAATTACCCGCCATTACTAGCAAAGTTCCTAGCGCTCCACCAGCGCGGGGCTCGCCGCCAAGCACTATTTCTGATATTGAAAACGAACAAAATGCATATTCTTAGGTATCTACAATGCATTTTCCTGCTATTAAAAAGTTCTATTTCAAAAACCTAATGTGCTATTCTTACTGACTTAGACCCCCCCGCGCCCTTCGGCGCATTTGCTGTTAAGCTGTTTCCATAAAATTGTATATTCCCCGCCATTACTAGCAAGGGTGTCTGGGGGAGCACTAGGAGCTCCCCCAGCGCGGGGCGAAGCCCCATCGCCAGGCACTATTTCTGGTATTGAAAGCCAACAAAATGCATGTTCTGAGGTATCTACACTGCATTTTCCTGATATTAAAAAGTTTTATTTCAAAAACCTAATGTGCTATTCTTACTGACTTAGAACCTCCCGCGCCGTTCGGAGCATTTGAATTCAAGCGGTTTCCATAAAAATCTGTCACTGGCAATGTCTGAAGCATCTTCCACCTGCTCTAAGGACCTCCATGAAAGTGTGGCGCCAAGTTGTACCTGGATGTCCTCGAAACTCTAATTATGCGTAATTCATTTTGTCGGAGAACATGTCCCGCAAACCTCATGCGTCGCTCTCTCACAATCTTACTTAGGGGTCGACTCCCAGTTCAGCATAGGATTTCCTTGATTTAGACCCGATCTCTATAACTGACTGCTAAAATCTGTTTTAGCCATCTTTGTTGAGCCACATTTAGTGTTTTTCAATTGCAGTTTATTAATGGAGCCCTGCCACTGGTAAAAAATGTGTAATCTCTCTTGAATACGCTCTTGGAATTAAGTGACTGTAGTTTGCTTTAGATTTTATATCGAAAAGAAAAGTTTTATCGTCAAAATCATCTGTTGGGGGTTTTCCACCTCAAAATGCCCTGTACGGGGATCTAAACTCGAAACCATTTGGAGGGGTTTTAAACTTTAAAAAAAAGCCATCTGTAGAAGAGGAGTTTAAACTCAAAACCCCTATTGGATTGGCTACATTACTGCTCTATACAAAAGTTACTATCACTGGTTTTTGAACTTGAAAAAATTGTGTCTCTGCAAATAAAATATTTGCATCTTAGTTAATGTACAAACATTTTCAATCCAAAGCAAGTGAAAATTTGGAATTATATTATTAGTTTGGATTCCTCTTTTCTTATGACTAAGGTTGGACCTCTTAAGGAGATATTTATTTCCAAAGAACCAAGATCTAATGGAGATATGTGTTTCCACATTTCCAAGTTGCTTCCTCTAAAGGAGATATGTATTTTTCAGGTTAGTTGTTGGAAAGGGCTGCGTCCCTCTCAAGAAACCGGGATACGAGATTATTCAGCCTACCGACTGCCACTGCAATAGCGGAGGGTGCCCACAGGGGACACATTTGTGCACCGACGGATGCAAGCCAGGATGGACGGGACTATCGTGCAACTTGACCTGCTCACACCTGACGTACGGACCCGATTGTGTCCACAGATGTGACGATATGTGCCAAAAAAGTGAGTCCATCACACAGTGGTGTTACTAGGATCGGTGTCACCTGGTGCGGTCAGCTCGGGGTGTCACCCACTCTAATAAAAAAAAAATTATCTCCCCTAAAAAAAATATTTGTTTCTTTATGTTGAACAATACAGGCATTCGCCGTCTAAGGGAAGTGGCGACTGAAGGTCAATTGATATTTGTGCGAGACATATCATTAGACAAGACGAAACACGTTTACCAAAGTCAGCCTCAACATGAAAGCCGAAAAGAGGAACGCAAGAATATGGCCGTCCACGTCAAACATGGCGTCACACCTTTTTAGAAATCCTGAATTTCATGTGCAGCAGCTGAGAAGTGGCTGTGAAAGTTGCTTTAGACTGATTTCTGTGGAGAGAGCTTGCAGCCCTATTTGTCGATTGGCACGCGAGGGCGCTTAAGCCTATTTGTTTCTCAACATTTTACAATTTAAAAAATGTTACGCTCGCCCCTCAACTTGCCAAATAAGATGTTTGGAGAAGCGCCTTAAGCTCACTCAGAGCTCTCCAGGGCGAAGCCTCGGGCGCAAAGCGTTTTTCTACATTTCTGAGATTCAGAAAATCTTTCTCCGTGGGTCTGCAACGCAATATTTTTCTCATAATATGGGAAAACAAGTCAAGTAGAATTTATTTTTAAAAGTTTGGGAAATGTTGATACTAAACTGTGAGAGACATTCGATGAAGCAATTTTTATTTTTAAAAGTTGCATTTTGGAAATTTGCATTTTTCCGACTTGGGTGTCACCCGGTGCGGCCCGCACCCCCCCCCATACCCCCATAGTGACGCCACTGTTTCACACTTCTTAATATTTTATCATATACTACCTTTTTGTTTACGTAACATTTTTAAAGACTTGTGACTTTGTTTTACACATTTGAAATCCATAGGTGAAATTGATAATGAAATTTGCAGCCCAGATACAGGTATATGCTTGCACGGCTGCCTCAAGGGATTCTCTGGAGTTCGGTGCGAGTATGGCCGCGAGTTTGCCCGGCCGGAAGACACCTCCTCCATGGCCTACTCCACCAAAGTGACTATTATCACATTGGTGATCTGCGCCATCGTCATCCTGTTTGGAGGCTTCCTGTGCAAGTTTTTCTGGATGAAAATGAACAAGGAGGAGGATGACATGTACAAGTACCGGGAGCTTGCCTTGAAGCGAGAGACCAGCAAGGACGTCAATGACCAGGTGAAGGAAAAGCTCTTAAACACTAACCAAGGGCAAAGCCAGAATTTTTTTAGCGCAAGTAAGGGCAAACCCAGAATTTCTTTAGTGGCAAGTAAGGGCAAAGCCAGAATTTGTTTAGTGGCAAGTAAGGGCAAAGCCAGAATTTGTTTAGTGGCAAGTAAGGGCAAAGCCAGAATTTGTTTAGTGGCAAGTAAGGGCAAAGCCAGAATTTTTTAGTGGCAAGTAAGGGCAAAGCCAGAAATTTTTAGTGGCAAGTAAGGGCAAAGCCAGAATTTTTTAGTGGCAAGTAAGGGCAAACCCAGAATTTTTTAGTGGCAACTAAGGGCAAAACTAGAATTTTTTGTGGCGAGTAAGGGCAAAGCCAGAAATTTTTTAGCGGCAAGTAAGGGCAAAGCCAGAATTTTTTAGTGGAACGCAAGGGTGAAATTCCAGTTTTAGACCTTGTGATCTATGGGACAAATGATTCAAAGGTCATCTGTTTTGGAGTGGAAAAAAAGGGTGGGGGGTGAATAGCTTTACTTTCCAGGTGTTGTATGTCAGGTACTCTTTAGAGTTGGGTGGACACAAATAAAGGGGGTGCATCTTTTAAGAACGAAGTTCCTATTTTTAGTCTTCATCGGGACTCAAACTCAAAACTTCCGAGGTCAAGGGCTTTACCACCCAATTTGCACTTATCATTGCTTTCTATTTTCTATATACCAGATTCACCAAAAAAGCTAATATTTATAGCAATGTGACATAGCTGAAAAGCTCCAATATATATATATATATATGTATAAAATGACTGAAAATTGTTTTTAAATGTTTAGATTCTACGTGACCACATGGACTACCATGAGAACTATCTCAAAAGAGACATGCTCCTCAAAGCCCAAAGCGCCGACGTGGACGCCAACATCCAGTTTCCGGAGCACATTTCGGACAAACTCATGCGGAAGAACGCTTTCGATCTCAAGAAAATAGCCGTGCCCAAAGCCGAGCAACAGAAGCCCGCGGGCCAGGGCAAGCCGCTTGGGCAGGATCACGAGCAGCAGGACTCGGACGTGAAAGTGGCGCTCTGGGTTCTGTCACAGAACTTTGAGGAGTTCATTCAGCGGAGGAAAGAACGTCTCGCCAACTACCAGGGAAACATTCTCGAGATTCAGGAGTCCCTCTATTCCATTCCCAAAGTAGACATCGAGGGAGACATCCACGATCTTTACGATGAAATCGCTCCCCTTGAATTACCCTAACAGTTATCTGCCCCTTTTGTTTCTATTTATAGAAATATCGTACATCTGTTTGTGATTAAGTGTAATATATATAATTTAATAACTATGAAAAAAATTGTATTAAAATATTTCATACGTCATGTTCATTATTTTAAAATGATCTTTGATGTGTACGTTTGTTATTATTTTATATTCACTTCCATTAGAATTTAAGATAAGATAAAATAAGATAAGATAATGTTATTGGTGCAACCAAAAAAAAATCAGCTTCCTCCTTGGCGTCACTATTATAACAATAGCAATGTACAGATGCAAACATGAATAACTTTTACAGGCGTAGCATACGCAGGCATGCACGATAGAGGTCTGTGAATTAGGCTTCTATGTACTTCTTGATGACGCCTTTGACCCTGAAACATTAGATTGAAAGTGGGATAAAGGAGTTTTAAAATCTTTCTGCTCTAGTCTTAACGGAGAGGAGCCGACCACTTCGTCCAGATCCAATGTAACTGGTTTAATGGAAACAAATTGTTTTTTAAGGACTTTGTGTATTTCGGAAAGGCATCTATCGTGAAAAAGAATTTCTCTATACCTTTCAAGTCAATAAGATGTGAAAAGGTTTGAACATTTCACAAGGTGTTTTTTTTTTAAATCTTCAGTTTAGTCAAATACCACAATTGTTTAAAAATGTCTAGGATGTCTGATGATCCAAAACTTATTCATAGACTCGACTAAGTTGGGTTTTTTTTTCCAGCCTTATTCTTTTATTATTTGTAAATTTTTAATTTTGAAACTCTTCATGAAAATATTCAAAATATTTTAGACTAAAAACGTGTTGAATGTAAAACGAGTATAGAGTTTTTAGATTGAGACCTAAGGTGGTATACTACACAAATTAAGCTCTAAAAAATACGTTTTGAAACTCATTAGTAAAGATAAATGAACTATAAACTATAAAAGTATTTGTATTAGCGATAAGAACATGTCTGGGGACCAACAGAAACACTTTATTACAACCAAACAAGTACTTCAGGTCTACATCATACTGGCAACATGAAAGATACATTTTCTTTTTCAGTATTTTTCTAAATTGTATGGATAAATATTGTAGTTAAAATATTCCATGAAAAGTTTAAAACCTTAAGTAGAGATATACAGCAGAGTGCCAATGGGTTCCATTATAGGTACATGCGCCCTTACTTACATTTAACTTTTGCTATGGAGACATTTGTAAATATAAAAAATTGTAGCATTTTAGAGAGAATAAAGCATGCCGCTTCCGGTTAATAAAACAACACAGACCCATCATAACAACATAGACACAGACTAAATATAACAACATAGACAAAGACTAAGCAAAACAACTTAGACACAGACCAAGTAAAAAAAACAACTCGTTATAACAGACCAAGTTTAATAACATAGGCACGAAAAAAGTATAAACAAAATAGAAATAGACCAAGTTTAACAGAACAGACACAGACCAAGTTTAACAGAACAGACAAAGACCAAGTTTAACAGAACAGACACAGACCAAGTTTAACAGAACAGACACAGAACAAGTTTAACAGAACAGACACAGACCAAGTTTAACAGACACAGACCAAGTTTAACAGAACAGACACAGACCAAGTTTAACAGAACAGACACAGAACAAGTTTAACAGAACAGACACAGACCAAGTTTAACAGAACAGACACAGACCAAGTTTAACAGAACAGACACAGACCAAGTTTAACAGAACAGACACAGACCAAGTTTAACAGAGCAGACACAGACCAAGTTTAACAGAACAGACACAGACCAAGTTTAACAGAACAGACACAGACCAAGTTTAACAGATACAGACCAAGTTTAACAGAACAGACACAGAACAAGTATAAAAACAATAGACGCAGGTCAAGTATTACAAAAGAGACAAAGACAAAAGTATAAAACACAGTCCAATTATAACACAAAGACACAGACCAAGTATCACACATAAAACACAGTCCAATTATAACACAAAGACACAGACCAAGTATCACACATAAGACACAGACCAAGTATCACACATAAGACACAGGCCAAGTATCACACATAAAGCACAGACCAAGTATCACACATAAGACACAGGCCAAGTATCACACATAAGACACAGACCAAGTATCACACATAAGAGACAGACCAAGTATCACACATAAGACACAGGCCAAGTATCACACAAAAGACACAGGCCAAGTATCACACATAAGACACAGACCAAGTATCACACATAAGACACAGGCCAAGTATCACACATAAGACACAGGCCAAGTATTACACATAAGACACAGACCAAGTATCACACATAAAACACAGACCAAGTATCACACATAAGACACAGGCCAAGTATCACACATAAGACACAGGCCAAGTATCATACATAAGACACAGGCCAAGTATCACACAAAAGACACAGGCCAAGTATCACACATAAGACACAGGCCAAGTATCACACATAAAACACAGGCCAAGTATCACACATAAGACACAGGCCAAGTATCACACATAAGAGATAGGCCAACCATCACACATAAGACACATACCAAGTATCACACATAAGACACAGGCCAAGTATCACACATAAGACACAGGCCAAGTTTAACAGAAAAGACACAGACTAAGTTTAACAGACACAGACACAGACCACGTTTGACAGAACAGACACAGACCAAGTTTAACAGAACAGACACAGACCAAGTTTAACAGAACAGACACAGACCAAGTTTAACAGACACAGACCAAGTTTAACAGAACAGACACAGATCAAGTTTAACAGAACAGACACAGACCAAGTTTAACAGAACAGACACAAACCAAGTATCACACATAAGACACAGGCCAAGTATCACACATAAGACACAGGCCAAGTATCACACATAAGACACAGACCAAGTATCACACATAAAACACAGGCCAAGTATCACACATAAGACACAGACCAAGTATCACACATAAGACACAGGCCAAGTATCACACATAAGACACAGACCAAGTATCACACATAAAACACAGGCCAAGTATCACACATAAGACACAGGCCAAGTATCACACATAAGACACAGGCCAAGTATCACACATAAGACACAGGCCAAGTATCACACATAAGACACAGGCCAAGTATCACACATAAGACACAGGCCAAGTATCACACATAAGACACAGGCCAAGTATCACACATAAGACACAGGCCAAGTATCACACATAAGAGATAGGCCAACCATCACACATAAGACACATACCAAGTATCACACATAAGACACAGACCAAGTATCACACATAAGACACAGGCCAAGTTTAACAGAAAAGACACAAACTAAGTTTAACAGACACAGACACAGACCAAGTTTGACAGAACAGACACAGACCAAGTTTAACAGAACAGACACAGACCAAGTTTAACAGAACAGACACAGACCAAGTTTAACAGACACAGACCAAGTTTAACAGAACAGACACAGATCAAGTTTAACAGAACATACACAGACCAAGTTTAACAGAACAGACACAGACCAAGTATCACACATAAGACACAGGCCAAGTATCACACATAAGACACAGACCAAGTATCACACATAAGACACAGACCAAGTATCACACATAAGACACAGGCCAAGTATCACACATAAGACACAGACTAAGTATCACACATAAGACACAGACCATGTATCACACATAAGACACAGACCAAGCATCACACATAAGACACAGGCCAAGTATCACACATAAGACACAGACCAAGTATTACACATAAGGCACAGACCAATTTTAGCACTAAGACACAGAGCATGCATCAACTCGAGTGTGCAGTGATTTAGTTTTCTGAATGACATGAACAGGTTGAAAGAAGATTAACAGACTGTAGCTGTAGAACGTTCAATCAGCCCTAAAACAAAACAGGCGCGGCCTCTACGTGTATAAACCAGTAGAGCAGAACGATAAAGGCCATTAATTCAACTGACTACATACCTGTAATTATAACCATTTGATCACCTCAGGACACTCACACACGCACACACACAAACACACAAACCCAGAGAACAAGAGACGACAAAAAAAAAAAAACATTCCAGCGGTAAGTTATTTATTTATTTTTTTATTCTGATAAGTAAACGTTAATTGTGTTTTATTTTGATAAAGTTAGCACACTCTATCATTGAGGATTTTAAAACTTTAAGGAAAATATCCTTGTTTACATTTGCATGAACTAACTAGAAATAGTTTTAAAAAATAAGTAAGTAGGACCTATATTTAACCTTATGTGACGTCCCAGGATTATCATCTAATTCTAAAGGAATATGATGACTAATATGAGTGACTAACTAAAGGGAAACAATCCAGTCTCAAGCAAGGTGGCAACTTAAAAGAAAATGTTCTAGCTTAAGACAACGATAGGCCCTAACTAGCTTGACTTTGTTTTATTACAAAGCTTATATCAACACACTCTGTCTGTCTGTCTGGTCAAAAGTTTGAACATGTGTTTTTTCTTCCATTTCCCACACTCGGATCAAGTTAAAACATTGAACGATTACTAATTAAACCTGACAAGACATGAATCAATTGAACACACTAACCAACTAACAAACTAATTGTTGGTGGTTAATTTTTCTTAGATGAATCGAAATAAGGAGAAAAAATGTTATTTAATGATAGCTGTGGATGTATATATGGATTTAATTCCCTTAATACGTTTCGACACTTTTTTTCTCCCACTTCCCGTTCGATGACATGACACTAATAAATTGAAAAAATAAACTATTAGTTAATCACTTAGTACTAATTGATTAATTTGTTGTTTTGTTTTTTTATATCCGAAAGGGAGCTAAATCCTGTTTTTTTTCAGAAAAAAAACTGCATTAATTAGAGCTTTGTTTTTAAAAATATTCTTTTTTTTTCTATTGCTTGTTTTTTCTTTGATTTTTACAATTCCTAACTATTAACTTGAATTCTCTTCATAGGCCTTCGGGTATTTAGAAAACGACTTTAATGATTCTCCTTGGAATTTAATAGTTCACGTAGGACTATATCTTTGGAGAATAAAAAAAAAAGGCCTAATTTGACACACAGAGAAAGCTTCGATTTGATCGTCATAATTTTTCAAAATGTAATCATCTCCAATTGTGTAGTTTGATTTCAATTTTCAAAACTTAAGATCATGCGACTTTCTAGAATTTATGATAATGCTTGAAACAGAAATATCCTGTTATCACATTCCAGGAACTTAACTCCATCTTCAAGTCTCATGTAGAAATTACTATCTAAACTGTTAACAGAACTGGATTGTGCAAAGCTCACTGGAAATACTCCTTGCAACAATAAAACATAATGGTAGATACGGTGATAGATAAATGATATATCGATAGACCAGTAGTGTTATAGAGGAAGAATTGGTTTTAAAAAAATAATTTTACTTTTTCAGTTCCTATTTTTAAAAGAAGCCAATAATATACACTGTGATGCACAGTTTTGACGTACTTGATTTGTTTTCTAGACAGAGAGTGCCATTTTGGTTCTATACCCGGATGCAGTATATTTTTAGGCACACAAATCATCCTAATATAATTGTTTGCTGCAGAGGTTAGCCACCTTGGCACTTTCCTGAACCTTTACAGTTTTAATCTGTTTTAAAATGAGTGCAAACAAAATGGAATTACAATTCTAATGTTTGGGAGAGGCTAAGCCACTGTATCCAGTTTCGGGGTTGACCCCTCAGACTTTTCACATACATCGTTTATATGTGATGTTTTTTTGATACTTGTAAATTAAATAAAAAAACAAACAAAATTTAAAAATTCCTTTAAAAAAACAACAAAGCTTATCTAAAAAGGAAGAACTCCGTCCTTAAAACTATGTCTACCAATAATGTGCAAGTTATTTCCCTTATTCGATATCAAACAAAAAATAATTAATTACTAATAATTAATTAATTAATTTTTTTTTTTTATTGATTCATTGTTTTGTTAGGTACAATAAATAATTGTTTAAAATATCAGCATGAATGAAGAATGTGTGAGGAAGAAATAACTATTTAAGGGGACTAAACCCCAAAAATTTGGCCGAATCTTTGAATACTGAAGTATTAGTTTCCCTTGTTGCTATTAAACAAAATAATTAATTGCCAGTAATTGATTGTCTAATTTGTTTCTTTTTTATTGATTCATGTCAAAGAATAATTGTGCAAATTTTTAGCTTGATCCGAGAATGGGTGAGGGAGAAATAACGTGCATAAACTTTTTATCAGACAGACAAACAGAGTGAGTTGATATTAGCTTTGTAAAAAATGTATGTCTTTATGGCTGTAAGAATAAAAAATATATACAAGAAAAGTAAAAATAGAGTTTCTCTTTCAGACCTTGCGACCTATACGGTAGATGATGTAAAAGTCATCTGTTTCTGTGGCCCACGGTTAAAGGGAGGGGGTCATGTGGCCAGCACAACGACCAAATGCCTTTTCTTGTTGCGACGTCTAGAAAACATCATTAAAAAAGCATTTAAAAAAACACTCACAACATTACCACATTTAAAGGAACTTTTTGAACAAACGTGCCTAAGAAAAATCGAAAAAATCTTGGAAGACAACGGCCACCCGCTCCATCAGAACTACGCCAGGTCGTCGCGAAGTGGGCGACTGCTGTCAATCAAAACAAGAACGGACCGGTACAAAAACTCGTTCGTACCTCACCACCACTCATTGATCAGGGAACATCAAATGCACCAAGATACCTGTGTGTAGTCGCTGAATGAACTCTTTATGTTGTCTGTTGTATTTATGTGTATTTTTCTGTTGTGTTGTCTTTATATGAGAAACGAGTCCTTGTAATCACAACAAATTTCCGTAAGGATCAATAAAGCAGTCTTAGTCTTTTCCCAAACTAATTGTAGGTACCTATTAAGCTGGGTGGGCTCAGAGGCGCCCTAAAGATCCCGAAATTCAGCAATCCCAGTCTCCACCAGGATTCGAACCCAGGACCCCTCGTTTCGGAAGCCAAGCGCTTTACCACTTCGCAACAGTAAGTAAGATGGTGTTAAAATTTATAAATGAGTCTCGCGAGACTCGAGATCTTGATTGTACCTACATTTACAGGTTCAGTGATTCAAGTATTGATTGGTCTAGATTGTTTTATTCCTTTAAAATAGTTATTTAAAAAAATCGATAATCAATAAGTCTTGTTTTTTTTATTCTATTTATTCTACATTATTCGTTGTCTAATACTTATAGGTCAGGGATTATTTGAAAAGTATCAGAAGTATAACACTACAATAATACATAATTTAACAGATATCTGTTTTTATTGCATTTGTTTGCTTTTATTTAGTATAAATAATATGTAATTATGTATGTATATATATATATATATATATATATATATATATAATTGGCTAGATTATTATTACAGAGTCGCATGAGTTATAAGCTGAAACAATGACAGAAGTCGAGGGCTACCTTTTACAGCAATGGCAAGTCCGGCACTTACACTCCAGTCAAAAGCAGTGGCACACGACTACTGAAGCTTGTAAGCAATGCGACTCCTCTGTGAACTTTGATGACGTTGAATCTAATTATAGCTGGGTCAGTTATTAAATACGGTATAATGTACTTCTCGATTTGTTTATTTACGACATAAAATTCTCTAAAAAATTTCTGGTCTCTCTCTCTATACGTGGAAACGTCCGCCTGGGGAAGCGGGAAATGTTAAAGAACGAGAGTTAGCAGTGTGCCTCCACAGCGAGTGTTTTTGTACGTGGTTTAGGGTGACAGAAAGGCTTGCCAACCCTGTCCGATCCTCGATGATGACCACTTTTGACATCCAGTGGGCTGAGGGATTTGCACTGAAGCTTTGTGCCTCCTCGTGTGGCTGGTGCGGCCTATGTGAGCCCGGAATGTTAGGCTGCACACTGGGCAGGTTATTCCAGGTAGAGCTTTTGTCACTGACCGTGCTTTTCGTGTCTGACGGTTTTCTTCTGCCAGCACTGTTCTCCAGTCCTCTGCAATTTTTGCGCCAGTTTTCACAGCGCGACGCCATGATGCCTTGACGTGTGCTTCCGTCTCCCGGGTAACTAGGCCAATGCTGAGGCTTTCAGAGACGCTTTAAGAGTGTCCTTAAAGCTTTTTCTTTCTCCACCTTGAGAGCGATTCCATTCCTTTAATTAATTACATAAATAATTTAATTAATTTAATTGTGTTTGTAGTGTATAGCTTAATTGCGCTGAAGTGTTGATACAGAAGATGATTCGTATTGTTTCGTTATAAGAAAAAGGAAATAAGAATTTATTGTAACCAAGGTAAACAAGTTAGATGAAACTAAATAAAAATGTTTGTAAATGTTTGTAAAATGCTTAGCCTGTTTCGGATCTTACTTCAGAGTTCAAGATATTTTACTTTCTTGTCCAAACCTCTCGCACTACGACGAGGTATAGCTATCACCATTTAAGACGCGTGTAACGACAAACATTTTAATTATTATTTGTCTATTTTTTTCTATGTAACTCTTTTAGACTAAAGTTAGATTCCAGCAGAAGGCAAGGATTGTTGCTCACATTACTCGACTGTGTCTTTCAAGCAGGAGGTCTGTATTATCTTGTATTTTTTTTTAGATTGCTAAGAACAAAAATTATAATTATTATTATTATTATTACAGGACTCATTATCCTTTCTAAACTATCTCAGAAATGTGCTGGGTCGTTTGGCCACAGAGCCGTGGTATAAGCGCCTTGACGACCTCGAACTCGACTCACCGGGACCACCAAGCCAGGCTCAGCAAAGACATTTAATTACCACAACCCAAGGGGAGTTTAGGGACTTCAAACATGAACACTTGAAAAGTGAAAAAGGGGAGGTAAGAGTTCAAAGACAGGGGAGACTACCAAATTTCAAATTATCGCTATTTTGCTTTCTGTGTGTGTGGATTAATGAAATATAATTAATTATATAGGTTTGCATTATGGCTTGGACCTAGTCACCATAGCTAGTGAAGAGAAGCAATAATAAATAATTTGAAAAAATATTGGTATACTTAATTTGAATAAAAACTGAATATCGTGTGTTTTAATACTAAAGTAATTTGTATGCATTCCAACTTCAGTCCGTTTTAACAGAACAAGTACGAAGTACATTGTCAAAGCCGTCCAGTCAAAGATCAGCTCGCCACATACCAGAGGTAACCACACAATGTACATGTCTATTATAGCAATAGAATATTGTTTTCTAATGTAAACTTCTGGGAAGTTTGAAATACTTTGACTATTAGTGTTTAGTATCAATTATTTATTTATACACCTGTTTGTCTATCTCAGATTATCTGCTGCATCAAGTCACTTAGCAAGACGTTTCGGAATTATCCCTTATCATTTCAAAGGCCAATCGTTCAAAGAGCGTGGTATGAATGGTAGGTTAATAATAGTTTTAACGTGTCTATCTTTTTATTATATATTAACATTATATATTTAAGGAGGCACGGTGGTTGAGCGGTAAAACGTTTGGCTTCCGAACCGTGGCTCCCGAGTTCGAATCCTGGTGAAAACTGGGATTGGAAATTTTGAGATCTTTGGGGTGCCTCTTGAGGTATTATATATTAGTGCGAGAATCCTTGTTTCCTTACCCAGTTTCTTGTAGATTTTTTTTTTATATCTTCCAGTTATCAAGGAAATAGGGTCATCATGATGGAAGGAGACACTTCAAATGGGATTTACTTTATCCTGTCAGGAACAGGTGAGTTTATTCCAGTACAGTACGGATACATTGTTACTTCAATTCTCACAAGGAAACTTTCAATGGCATACAAACTAAGAACGTTACAAAAGCAGAGGGTAGAAATAAAAATACAAG
Source organism: Biomphalaria pfeifferi (assembly GCA_030265305.1). Taxonomy (NCBI): domain Eukaryota; kingdom Metazoa; phylum Mollusca; class Gastropoda; family Planorbidae; genus Biomphalaria; species Biomphalaria pfeifferi. The sequence goes on from JASAOG010000034.1 coordinate 1,924,352, forward strand.
CAGAATATAACCAAAATAAAAATTAACAAAAAATTCGTAAGAGAAAGAAAAGCAACCAAAGCCAACGGCAGCATGCCAGAGTACGTCTATAAAACTATATCTACCAATAATGTAAACGTTATTTCCCTTATTCGATATCAAACAAAATAATTTATTACTAATAATTAATTTACTAATAGAGTATTTGTTTTTATTGATTCATGTTTTGTTTGAAACAATAAATAATTGTTTAAAGTATCAACTTGATCGGAGAATTTGTGAAGGAGAAACAGAGTTAACAATTATTTGGTTATTTTTATATTCATGTTTTTTCTATGTCAATGAATAATTATATGAATTTTCAACTTGATCCGAGAATGTGGGTATGGGAGAAATAACGTGTACACACCTTTTACCAGACAGACAGACAGACAGAGTCAGTTCATATAAGTTTTGTAAAAAAAAAAAGCTCCAACCCTTGAAATGTATAAAACATGCCCTGAAAAGTCAGGGAGCCCATGAATGAAGGCTAGTAAAGTAAGGGAAATACCCGTTTCAGACCAAATTGTATAGGGCAGACGATGTATTGGCATCTGTTTCTGTGGCCTACGGTTAACGAGGCTGTCTTGTGGTCAGAATAAAGACCAACCGGCTTTACTTTTCCCCAAATAATTTCAAGTACCCATTTGAGTTAGGAAAACTAGAGGTGCCGTAAAGATTCCGAAATAAAACAAAAAATTAGAATTCAAACGCGGGACCCTCTGGTTCGGACCAAGCGTTTTACCACTCAGCAGCCACCAAGCCTCCTATGTGTGTATGCTACCCAGGCGTGCTGAAGCCTTATACCAAACTGTTCCCAGAATTGCTGAGATTGTCTAGTCTGAGAAGCATCACACTCTTGACCTGTATGGAAACATAACTGTATTGCTGCAGGGTCCTTGTTCATGTCTTTTGCAAGAGCCCATCATGCCATGAATCACATGAAGTTGAAAGATGATTATGATTGATGGATTGATTGATTGATTTTAAGCGCTAAAATGTTTGAAGTTTTCAGGGTTATAAAAAGAATGGAAACAAAACCAAATATAAAGATATCTACTGAAAGTTTTATAATAAATATAAATTTTTAAAAAACCTCCAATACCAAGTTCTATGTTTACGTGTAAGTCTGTTTAAAACTGCACTCTTTCAATCAGACAATGAACTTTCCTTTCAGTCTTAGAGAAAGTACCAGGTAAACGACAAGCAAGTGACATCATCGCAGGATCTGTTCTGGGGGTAAGCACCGAGTTCTATAAATAAATATAATGTAATAAAATGGGACAATTGCTTAAACAACCTCAAGGCTTTGGGCTTGCAAGTTTGTTTGTTTTTTTCTGTTCTTTTTTTTAAGTCTTCTGGATTCCGTAAAGACAATTTAGCTGAAAATAAAATAATAAAAAGAAGCCTCTCGTGTTTCTGTCTATCATGTAACGGGAAATCCTCTCTTTTCGCGGTAGGGAATTCTCGTTTCAATAGGGAAGCCTCTTTTCTCTGCCTGTCCGTCTGTCACACTCAGATCTCAAAAACTAGAGAAATGATAAAATCAAATTTCACCATGCGTTGTGGCTTACAAACATTATTTCTCACTTTTTTCTAGGATGTTTCAAATAAGATTTTTATATGCTATATTTACTGCTTGGAACACACACATGTCTTGCCTTGCCACGCTTCTGACAAGGTTTTCAATAGAAGATTGATGTTAAATATATTAAGAAAAAAAAAGAAGTAATTGTACGAGTGAAAAGAGGCTTCAAATTATATCGCTATAATTTATACTTAAATCTGTTATATTCTATGTTTATGTATGTATGCTTACATCTCTGATGTTCTATGTTTCTATAATGTATGCCCACATCACATATGTTCTATGTTTCTGTAATGTATGCTTACATCTGCAACATTCCTGGTTACTTCTATGTCATGCAGGAAAACGATCTGATATGCGGAAGACGCAGACAATCAACTGTCTTGACAAGGAGTACCACAGAAGTGTTGTACCTCCATCGACTGGTGAGTCTTACCATGCCCAGAATGTATTCTCTATATTGAGCCACATACCATCAAAGTGTCTGGGTGCCACGCTCTTCCACTAATGTTCTTGAGTCGAATTCATGATCGTGTTGAGAGGCCAAATAGTCTGTTTTATCTTAGTAAATGTATTTGTTTCTTCTCACCGGTCATAATATTTTAACTTTCTAACAAATTCAGACGTTTTTTCTTCGTTGTTAATTATTGTATTTTTGTATTTCAATTAGGGCCACCAAATCCACTTCGCCTAGGGCCTCCATTTATCTAAGGCCGACCCTTCCCTGCCGCCACCCCTTTCGGTCGATTCGACCTGGGACTAAGTACTCCTCCTTTGTAAAGGAACGTGTGTAACTTAGTCAAGTGAACCAATGACTCGAACTTACGAACTTGCTTGCATTATCTCTCTTTTTTTTACATGAGTATTGAACATTCATACTGCTTAGAATGAGTCAATGAATAATTTAAATAAAAACACTGATCTCCTGCACTCCCAACCCCATCCCCCCATAACTGGAAGCTCCGTTGGTCGTGAAGTCTTGACATTGAAAACACAAGTATATTTTTTAGTGTTACATTTAAAAAGAAACTAAACCTGAAAAAGAAAAAAAAACAAAAAAAAACAATAAAGTTTCTAACAGAACAAAGCAACTGTATCGATAGACTGAGACTTAATAGAGTGTTACTGCTGCTACTTCCTGGAGAGAACGTTTGTGACTATGACTACAACAGAAGTCTCGACTTCCTTTTTACACAAAAACGTGCATTCAAAATATAGAACATTAAATTAGAGCCAAGGGCGAAACAAACATTTTTTATTTCAGAGCACTGAAAGCAATGACGTCAAGGACGTAGCTAACAGTTTGTTGTTTTTTTACCTAGCCTTTCGTTTTCGTTCTTAACTCTTCTTTAGCTCACACACACACACACACACACACACAGCAAAAACAAAAGTTCAAACTAAGTAGACAAGAGGGTCACAACAGTATAGTATTCAAGAAGGAAAATAGAGAGAGAAAGAATTTCAGACACTTCCAAAGTTAGATACTACAATGATTAGGTTACAATACTGTGTTGTTGTTGTTGTTATGTTTATGTTGTCACCTCTGGGGGTAAAAGGCAAGCACTTATCCGGTGTTACTTTATAGCAGTGTCAGTAGACACTAGAGAGGCAGCTTATATACACAAGTCTTGACATTGGTCTTTGCAGGTAATAAATGTATGTATTTTTTAATACACTGCATTCATAAATGTCTGTTTCTTTATATATACAAACCATTAGTTACAGTTCACATACATACATTACATACATACATACATAAATACATACATACATTACATACAAATATTACATTACATTACAATACATTATATACATACATATATAACTCCATACATATATATACCAATACATACCCCCATACATAAATACATACATTACATTACATACATACATAAATACTTACATGCATACAAACAGTACATTAGATACATATATAAATACATACATTACATTACATACATACATAAATACTCACATACATACATAACATACATACATGCATAAATGCATACATACATATGATACATACATACATATATGTATTTATATATACATGCATACATTTCATACATACATACATAAATACATGCATACGTACTTACATACATACATTACATTTCATACATATGTACTTACATAATTACACACATACATTACATAATACATACTGTACATACATACATTACATAATACATGCTGTACATACATACATACATACATAAAATAAACATCTAAATTAGCGACTCTATTTAGCGCAAACATGTTTGAGGACTTTTAGTGAAAATAAATTTAGATCTAAAATTGTAACAAGATTCTGATCAATTCAAGTAACAAGTCAATAGTGAGATTTTGTTTTAAAATTACAAAATACACCATCAAAGAATAAGCACGTTTCAAATCTTACATTATATAAGCCAAAGTAAACTAACAACTGCATACGAGCCAAGTTACTTGAACCGCGGTACACTAGCCACTGTACACTAGCCTAGATACCAAGTAGTAAAGTGCTTGAATTCCAAACCGGACGGTCCCAGAATCCCAGGGTCCCAGGTTCGAATTCTGATAAAGTTTGGGGTTTTTAACTTCGGGATCTTTAGGACGCCCAGTTCTAATGAGAAGCACACATTAGTTGAGTAAAAAGTAAAGGCGGTTGGTCGTTGTGCTGGCCATATGACTTCCTCGTTAACCGTGGGCCACAGAAACAGATGATCTTTACATCATCTTCATAATGAAATTCGAGGTCTGAATGGGGAACTTTTTTTAATGGATAAAAGGCTCACTCCGTCTTCTGTAAGCCCCTGACTAGTGCCACATAACCATTGCTTGACTATCCGCCCTTGAATTAGTGAATCGGGATCCTAATGAGACTGAAAGCCCACTAACCTTGATGATTTAGGGATTAGTCTCGCACGCGAACAACGGATCAATAGGAAATCTTTCCTATCGTGAGACGTAATCGATTTCTTCCTGTCATCAAAGCGAGAGATCGAACCATAAACCTCGGAGTCTGTCATGTGCCACAGAGCTGTAGGTTATAACTTAGAGTAACATTAGAATGCCAATTCGATTATCTGTTTAGGTAAATGTGCGTGCATGTGCAGTTTCTAGCAGTGTGTATTTCAAAAGAATAAAAGAACATGTGTAGTGGTTAATGTGCTATAGGCAGAATATAATATTGGGTTTTAAAAAATTAAGCAAACTAAATCGGTTAGGAAGACGTTTCAGATGGCGATATTCTGGATTACGGACTTCATCTCCAGCCCATCCGAATTCGGACCACTTTGCTTTGGCGTGGATACTGTTCATATGTGCTAACTGTAGGATTTTAACGTCTGTTATGTGGTCAACCCTATTCACCTGAGTTTTTTTTTCTTAGACTGTGTAGGTGGAAGGAGTTAAGTTTTTTTCATGTGGCTGAAATATTCAGTCTACTCTGTTGCATATAAAAAAAAAATCGTGGAACATCTATTAGGCTTAAAGTAAAATATACAGTTAAAAGTCTTGATGTAGACACATGGACAATCTGATAGACGATTATATTGGATACATAATTACTACCATGACATGGTGGCTGAGTAGTAAAGCGCTTGGCTTCCGAACAGAGGGATCTTGGATTCGAATCTTGAAGACGATTGGGATGTTGATTTTTTTTTAAAGACGCCCCTTTCTTGACCTTTTTATGTAATCAAAATTGAATGCTTTAATATACAGTTATCCCCAAGTTGCAGAAGCTTAAATATTTCCTTCCGACAGTGCCAAGCCCAACTGAGAAAGGGCAAGGATTGAGTATAGGGCTAGCTATCCTACCCTGTACAAAAAACACTAGATATAGAAACTCCAAACAGCAAATCAACAGAAGTCGCGGACCTGGGAGAAGATGGACCTCCATCTGGAAGGTTTATGACGCATGTCAGTGAAAGCCGAAAGCCAGAGTCATCTGGAAGCTGACAGGCCGAAGACCATCATCTCTACCAGGACCACAACCACCTTCGGTACATGGAACGTCCGGACTATGTATGAGACTGGGAAGACAGCGCAAGTGGCAGGTGTGATGAAAATGTAGAACCTCACCATCTTAGGAACCAGTAAGTCATGATGGACTGGTTACGGGTAGAAAAAACTGACTTCGGTTGAGCTACTTTTATACTCAAGACATGAGCAAGAGGTTACATACACTCAGGGAGTAGCCCCGATGCTGTTTACGCAGGCTCAGAGATGGGAAGCGCTTAGATCACGGATAATAACAGCCACATTCCACACAGTGCAGAAGAGGATTAACTTAGATATTGTCCAATGCTACGCCCCAACAAACGACAGTGAAGAGGAGAAGGACACTTTTTACTAGTCTGACTAACATCCTACATGACAGAGCTAAAAAGAAACATCCTTATTTTAATGGGTGACTTCAACGCCCACCCAACTCGGATGTATACCTGACTTTAGATGGGGAAAGTAAATGCGGTTGGTCATTATGCTGGACACATGAAACTCTCGTTAACTGTCGGCCATAGAAACAGATGATAATTACATCCTAGATCGTAAGGTCTGAACAGGGTACTTTACTTTTATATCCCGTTTAATGCTTTAAGCAAATGTTTCCCAAACTGTGTTCCTCGGAACAGTAGTGTTCCACGAACTAATAGAATAATTAACTAGTGGACCACCACATTAATAAAAAAAATTAAAATGTTCGTTAAATACTCAGAACGTGTCTTCCGTTTAGGTAAAAGTTTGGGTAACACTGTTTTAAGCAATAAAATTCAATTTAAGGTGAAAAAAAAAGAGAAAGCAATATGAAGAAATTTGGAGGAAGAAAATGAAAAGATGGATTGGAAGAGATTTTAAAATAATAAACAGATTAAATTTTTAAAATGTCAAATTCTGAAAGATCCTTTGCCGAAATGGTAGTCGAACACTTAGTGAGGTTGTGACAGAGCGTCGCATGAGGTTTACGGGACAAGTTCTACAACAAAATGAACTACGTACACCAAGAGTTGCGATGACATGGAGGCCAATACGAGGAAAGCGCAAACAGGGACGTCCTCGTATTACTTGGCGCCACACCTTCATGAAGGACATCATAACAGTGGACACCAGGTGGGAGGAGGCCTCAGACATTGCCAGTGACAGATCTTTATGGAGACAAATTGCTGCCCAATGCGCCGAACGGAGCGGGAGGACCAAAGTCTAAGTCGGAAAGTATACAGTTGCTAATTAAATTTTAAAAAACAAAACTTTGTGCTTCAAGTGAAAGAACATTGATTTTTTATTCTACTAAGAACTGTACAAAGTTATAATGTGATTTATCAAAATACTTCGCATATTATTATTTCCGTATTCTGTACACCGGATACACCAAATAGCTAGCTAATATGGATTCGCCTCTGTGCATAAAAGTCTCAAATTTACATTCAATGTAACGATTGACTAACCTCTAGACCCTTCATATATTTTATTGCTCAGACTTCGCGTATGGATTCCATTCATCATTTAATCAATGGTTAACAAATGGCTCTAATTAATATCAATAACCTACTCGATCAGTTCACTGTTGTGGTTCGCCGTGCCGGATATCCCAGCAAGATGCACATTGTATTCTAATAGAACGATTAATCTTTTACATGTCCAGCACCCTTCCCCGCACCTCAAGGGAGGGGGGGGGTGATTTACAAGTTGAAAAATGTTTTTTTTTTACAGAAACCGTTGTTGCCAATGAAAGGCTACATTGGTAACTATATGCTTTGGTGTCACCACTGAACACGTAACGCTACACATTTAGGTTTAATTCTTTCATTTAATCCAACGTTTTTTATGATAGCCGTATACTTAACTGTCACAAGAAGAAGAGCCACACAAATAGATTTAAAAAGAAAGTCATTTAAAATAATTGTGAGATATGTGGTCGAGGGTTAGGGCATTAGAACGCTCGGGTTTCTATCAGGGGGACACGAGTTCGAATCCCAACTTGAGCAGAGTTGTGTGTGCTAAGACAGCGCAGAAACCTCCATGATATTCGCCCCCCCCCCCCCCCACTGGTCCACAAGGGGGATTGAACCATATCGCAAGAAGATTGCTATAAGCATGAAAGATGCAATAAATAGATAAAACAATTGAATATTGTTACGAATCTCACTATCCAGGCTCTCTGCAAACTTAAAGAACTTGACAACTCAGGGCTTCAAAGTAACGTAACACTTTAATAGTTGAATAAATAACAGACAATACTGTACAATTGGCAACACGTACACTGTACAAATATCTCTCCGATAACACCGTACCGCCGTATCAACTCTTGCACTGGCCTCTCCGTCTCGTTCCGGGCTTGCACTGGGTTCAACAGTTCAGGACTGACTTCACACACTAGGCTCGTTGTGTCGGACTCGATCGCAGACCAAGATCAAGACGTCAGTCGTCTCAACTGTACTTGACAGTACTCCGCACTGAACCGTCGTAATGCCCCGTACAGAACCACACCGTTGAACTGTGCTGTAGTCGACCGGACTGTAGTGAACCGGGCTCTAAACCTCGCTGTATTGAGCCCCTTTTCTCGACCGTCTTGACTGCGACACCTCCGCTCTTATATAGGGTCCCTACTGGCCGTCTCGAACCGGACAGAACGCCACTCGACGTTTCAAGGTGTTCAGATGACTACAACTCTCGTGACGCTCCTGAGCTCTGTTCACGACGGCGATCCTTCCCGAACCGTCCTGTTGACACTCGACTCGGCTGACCATCGTAACTCGTCACGGTTGACCGCTCGTCTAGCGCTGGCCTTGGGCGATTTGCGTCGGCTGACTACACACACACCACTACCCCCATCTGTGCCACCACCAGGTTTATAACAATAGATTAGTTTTTGATAAAATAATATTTCCTCTTTCTAGGATTATAAATCTATATTTGAAATGGCTGATGATTTGAATGACCTCAGTTTGCTGGATGTTGCCAAGTAAGTATTTCGCTATGTATGACGTTCTTTTATTTAAAAATAGTTAGTCATATTAGATTGTGTATGTCCATCCATCCATCCATCCATCTATCCCAGTGGTACTACAGCCCTTGGAGAACTCTGGCTTTCTTCAACACATCCTTCCATTCAGATCTCACCTGGGCCTTTCGTCTCCACGCCCTAACCCCAAGCTGTTGCAGATCTGCCTCCACATCATCAATCCATCGCATTCGGGGTCTGCCTTTGGGTCGCCTTCCTTTTGGTTTTTGCCTGAATACAATTTAGCTTTCGTATGTAGCTATTATTAAATGACCAGATCTGTAGTTACAGCCCCATACCTCAGAAGTAATTAGAATAAGCCAAATAAAATTTAGGGCTAGGGATATATTCGAAACGTGCCGCTGGGGATCTACCTTCATTCCCTTTCCCTTAAGCCTATCTTCACTTTCAGATCTAACTTTAAAAAGGTTTCATTAGGACTTTTAAAAATCGAATTATGGTACTTAGAAAATCCGAACTCTTTGTTCTATTTGTTACCGGCAAAGTGCGAAATCCGGCATTTGCATAATTTGTGGTCTACTGTGTCTCCCAGAATATAACTTAAATTCTAATGTGGACTTTTTTCTATATGGTTATCGTTCTTATCTTATCTTATAAAATACAGACGATTCTTCAAACAAGAAGATGATTACGTCATACGCGTGTTCTTAGGTCAATCTAGTCATGTATGTTAACCAATGACTAAAATTCTGCAATTTCACTGGTTTTCCTGGCTGGCTAAGGCAACGCTAGGGATTAGGAACATATGTACTAATTTGTCCTAGCATATATAACGAGGAATGTGTCTATCAGAGTATTTTATTAGGTTTTGTTTTTCAATTTAAAGATTATGATTCAGTGTTTAATGTATAATTGCTACTTTACTTTTGAGTCTTCTTTCCTGAAGGCTTTCTAAATTTAGTGATTTTAATAAAGCTGTTACTCTAGTCAAATTGCTCACTATTCGTTGATTTTGCTGTTTTCGTAACTCTTTTTCCCTCCGTTCTAGACAGCACACTGTGTTTCAACATTTCCCAACACAGAAACTTGAAGAAAGTCCAGAAATGTGGACCATTGTCAAATACAAGTGAGTCTCTTTTACTCTTAAGTTTGTATTTTACATTTTACTACATATTCAAGTAATTTGAAATTTTATTATTTAAGATATATTAAGCCTACAACGGTTTAGTTGTCTACCAGCACTTTGATGCTATTAAATCAACGACCGGAAACAACACTACCCCCCCCCCCCTTTTTTTTTCTTTCCTGTGCATAACATGTCTTCCCCCCTCCCCACAACTCTTTTGACAAAATACCGCCCACGATGAAATATACTATCCTGACAACAAGTTTTGATTCATTCATACTTGAAACTATAAAATTACGTGTATAACTCTCCTTTTGAAAAAAGGAAGTATTGCTGGCTAACCATCGGTTCAAATGTCTGAATACTTGCTGTATCTCTTTGTCATCAGATACGGTCGTGTGATCGCCACAGACTCCAACAGTTTAGAATGGGTCTACGTCATCAACTCAGTAAGTATGGTACAGCAGCAGACGCCACTTTTTTTTTTTACCTGTAAAACTTAGGAACAAAACAATTACACGAATAATTACATTTACCACTCACATTAATATGGAAAGATAATGTTGGTTTATAATTTCAGAGTTATAACACTCCATTTACACCAAGGTGATAATATGTTATAATAATTAAGGTATTGGCTGTGAGTGTGTATCACCATATAGTGCCAACACGTAACAGTCAAGCGATTTATAATACTTTGAGTAATTTTGTTTTGAAAAGCAGATCATAAAAACAGAGATTTAAAATAAGGAAATATGTAATCTGCTAATATAGACAAAGCTTATATTAACTCTCTCCGTCTGTTTTTCTGACTGTCTGGGTGGCGGCTCTTTTACACTTTTTTTTTCTTCCACTTCCAATTCTTGGATCAAAAAAATTAAATTTTATAAAATTATTCACAAGCAATGACAACAAAGGAAACAAATTTTTTTTTTAATTAACCAATCCAAGGTGATTAATTAATATTTTTATAGAGATAGAGAGGGGATAAAACTTGCAACATTGAGAAATGTGGCAGCAATCGGACGGTGCGCTCCCTTCATTTAATAAAAGCTTTGTTTAAAACAAATGTGTTGGTTTTGGTTCGTTTGACGGACTATCAGTGAGGTAGACAATAACATATAAGGTTTCCGAAACAAGCTTTTGCAGCACAAACTAACATGTTAAGCTTTTTAGCCTTGGCAATGCTAACGCAGCACTACTCAACAAGCAAGAGAATTCTCTTAACTTTTAGTTGGCTGTTCCGAAAAAATCTTCTGAAGGGATTTGACTACACTTGTAAAGCTAAATAGATAGAATTAATGATAATTTATTTAGCCCACTATTACGCTATTGAAACTTATTTTTATTATCTTCTATATATACTTTTACTGCTATTTATTGCTATTATCAAAACAATTATAAATAAATAAATGTATGTATGTGTGTGTGTGTGCGTGCGTGCGTGTGTGTGTGTTTGTGGGTCATATACTGTCACAGTGTAGGCCTACTGTGCTTTCATTGACTGCTCTTAGACTATCATAAAGTCTGAACGTAAAGTCTAATGTATGAGATGAGCCTACAGTTTTCAGTTTGAATCCTTGAATCCCCAGACAGTGCGTGCGATACACTAAATAAGTAACAATCCTGTTTTAACGCATGTATATTGTCTTTATTATTCAGGGGGAGGCTAGAGTGTTAAAATACCTGAACCCTGGACACATGAATCTAAGAGAGAGAAGGAAGACAACTCGGGCTGCTATTGAGGCGGAGTCTCCGTACCACAAGACAAGGGAAATTTTGAACTTTATCTCAGAGAGGGACCACAGTAAGATGTATTGAACAAACATGATTCAATGTGATGACTACCGTGTCTGCTTGAAGGTCATGGACTTGTTCTATATCGAAATTAATGTTATTGTTTTAGTTTTCGTATGCTTGAATTTAGGTTAAACTTTCATTCTTTACGTCGTATTACTCAACATTATTAGTATGAGCTTTACAGTGTTTCACTTAAAGATGAAGTACCATCTGTGACCTACATGTTTTTTCGCATTCGAAGCGTTGACCTCTAGGCGTAAATTTTAATTTCCTTTTGTCATCTGCGCTTTTCTAAAGCAACATTTTTTGGGAGTTGGGGTGGGAGGGGGGGGGGGGTATAAATAATTTTTTGTGACATTTAAATATTTAATTTACGTTACAGTATTTTAACCTTTACTTTCACCTGGCCAGTAATCTGTTGGATCGTTGGGGTACCACAGTTGATCAGCTAAGACCTCTACCTTCAACATTTTAGTAGACTTTTGGACTATTGTTGCACATATGATCTGTTGCCCAGTTCCCCCCATTTCAGTTGACTATTGAACCACTCCTGCAGTGGTGTAGCAACCATGCACCTGGGCCTGGCACTGATTCTACGAGGGTCATAGAAAAACAGTTGCTTATTACTTTTAAGAAGACTTCAATCTCATGAAACTCTTACTAGTAAAAGATGATACATGCAATAGAATGTCTCAGTGTAGGCCTTATATCCCTTATATGTACTAGTTTTTAGAGGATGACCTGATTTTTTTGGTCACACTCGATCTTCTATATATACCATCATGTTATTGAACCTGGGCCTACTGATAACTCACAACGCCACTGCATTAGTGCACTAGTAATCTGCCTGCGTTATTTTCTATATATTCGATTTTGGACCATGTTCTTTCAAAGTTAGTAAACCATAAGTGTACAAATTATATTAAATTGTTTATATATTGATTCACATTTAGAATTTGACTCTAATTTTTGCTTGTTTAGTTACGACTGCTTACAAAGCTGACAAATATCATCCAACAACTCGACTCATCAAATCCGCACCACCACTTACTGAACTAAAGAAGGAGAGAGTTGGCCTTCAGAGAGCAAAAATCACGCTCTCCTGTGACAGTAATAGGCCAACCAAAGCTCTGCCTATGATCAACTCTCGCCTTAGTTTCATTTGTACGCCGAAAGGAAAGTCCAGCAAAAGTATTAATACCGAAAAAAGAGTCCCGGAAAAGAAGCTGGACACCAAACATGACTCCACCGAAAAAGAAAGGATCTTACCCTTGGTGAAGATAGATGAAGTATCAGATGAAGAAAGCAAAGTGAAGGAAGATAAGATGGAGCGAATTGAAGAAGAAGTCTCGTTAGATGAACAACAAGGATTTGGGGGTGACTCTGTATCATTTCAGAAAGACTCCGACAGTCGAAATCTTTCTACGGAGTCACTAAAAAACAAGAGCCTAAGAAACAAACCCAAACAACGCTGTGTAAGTACAATTTACCACTTTATATATATATATATATATATATATATATATATATATATAAAACTGTACCATAGCTATGGACTAAACTGTCACTAAGCCCAACAGCCACTATAATAATGAAGCGATACGATTGGTTAGATCTAGATTCATAAGTTACGTATGCCTCACCTAAAACAATCTCAAAGAACCCGTTTTTTTTTTAATGTCTAGAATTTACTGTCTAATTTATTAAATATAAATGTTTCTAACCATTTAAATTTTTAAAAAAAAGATTAAAATGTTTACTATTAAAAGTTTTTAAATTTAAGTTTGTCAATAAATCAAATTTGTATCAATTTCTCTTGTTTAGCGCATCTCTTGCATTCATGGTCCAATCACTCTGATGGACCATTTGGAAGGGGGTGGGGTAAGGTATACCGAAGAAGGTTTCAGTGCTGCTTATTTTTTTTTTTATAAATGTGTTCGAGTCTGAAGTCTAACTCTAGGTCTCTAGCCTCTACGTTGGAAGGTTTTATAGTCTATTGTTAGTTTCATTTTGTTATCAAACGACCTAATACTCTACTTAAGGTTTGTCACCCCTTAGCTTAGTACATTTTCTATACAAACCAAATTAATTATGACTCATTAATTAACTAATTAATTTATTAATTTGTTTATTCATTCACGTGTTGTCATCGACAATGAATTATTGTGCAAGATTCAACGTGATCTGAGAATGGGAAGTGGGAGAAATAATCTCACAGACTGTCATAGTTTATAAAAGCTTTCTACACACACAAAAATCCTTCAAAAGTTTTAATATTAATAAACACTTTGCAGACGTCAACTGAGCTAATTGCACGACAGAAGAAGAGATTCAATATTCCGTTGAAAGGTTTCAACTCTGTCACCACTCTTAGACAACCGGAAGTTGAGACATCCAGACACAAACTACCAGCCTTTGTTCAAGTGGAAGTCTTGGGTCAAGGACAAATATTTGTAAGCATTTGACCAGAAAACAGATCGAGCAAAGCTTTAAATAAATATATGTATTATAGAAAAAAAAAATTTTTTCAGATTATCTATATACAACGTGTGTATTTTACACATATTGAGCGCCTCTCACTTACCTCATTGCATCTACGTTTAAACACTTTTACAAAATAGTCTTTTTTTTTTTATATGTGCCAAATTGTAACACTTAAAACCAAGGCAGGATCTATGTCAGTGCAGATTTTGCAGCTGTTCGTGGCCTCACCATTTATAAGTCCTCCACTAAAATAGATCTAAATAGCCCTAAACAAAAAAAATAAGAATATCAGTTGAAGAAACCTAGAGTCAACTTTATAGCTGAACAGATTTCCTGACAAAGTGATTTGCTCATCTTATAAATTACAGACGTGGCTTGAAAAGAAACAAATAATTAGGCCCTCACGTATCCATTGGATAAATAATAATAATCTTTTTTATCCCTGAAGAAATTTGCGCATTACAAAAAATGAGTACAATAGCACATTCCTCGTCCCATATGCTAGGACAAATGTGTACAAATGCTCCTTCTTCGGTAGTGCTATTAGAGCATGGAATGGGTTGCCTGAGCTAGCCAGGAAACCCAGTGACTTGGCAGAATTGAAGTCATTGGTTAATATGCATGACTTAATGCATGACGCGTAGGACGTAATCATCTTCTTTTTTGAAGTAACGTCTGTATTATATAAGATAAGATGAGAAGAAGACAAAATATACGTTCATACCCCAGTTTCTCTTATTTTTCAACCTAGTCGTGCATGTTAATTTGAGACTTAAGCTAAATTTAAGGTTTTCCTGGCTGATACAGGCAACCCGTTCCGTCCTCACGTGAAACTAGGGGAAAGAGAAGTACTTGTACAAGTTAAATTCATTTCCCACCAGTCGCTGTTTTTCCTGTTTACATAAGTCCTACATTTGTCTGTCGCTGCAAGTTTTGTCTCAATAAAAATGAAAACTTTATTTCAATGTATATATTTGTTTGGTACAGGGTCTCAGAGCGTGTTTAGAACCGGAAGAGAGAGGGCCGTCTGTTAGTCTTGTAAGTAAACGCACATTGCATAGTGATAAGCATTTTTTTTTTTACATTTAGGCATAAATTATTTTGAGATCTGCTTTATTCATAGTGCAGACATTTTACATAGATCACCTACTGTCACTTTATCCATTGACTTAGCTCTATCAGATATCGACACCTTATTAAGTGACATGATCCTCTCTTATTATTTTATGACATTCTTTGTCTATGCTTGATATACAGGTGAGTGCAGATTGCGAAGTTCTCCAAATCAACAAAAAGTTCTTCATGACGCACTGTGACGAGGCACTAATAGCCATCATTAAACATAAAGTAAGGACTTTCAGTCTTGTTTATTTTAACTGTTCCCAAACATCCCGCAGGACAGAGGGGCGAGGGTATAGAAGCGAGAAGGGTCTGTATCTTCACCTCAAACAAGCAGAAGATATATATATATATATATATATATATATATATATATATATAATCAAAGGGGAAGAGCTCTGCAATAACTCTCTTAAATAATGTTGAAGCTTGTTCTCTTATTTTATATCAAACAAGATAATTAATTGGCTAATTTTTTTTTTAATGATTTGTATTTTGTCAGGTATGATATAAAAATGTTTTGAGTTTCAACTTGATTGCGGGAAATAGAATCTAAGCGGACCAAACCCTACAAATTTAGTCATATCTGTGAATACCAAAGGATTAATTTCCCTTTTTGATAACAAACTAAATAATTAATTACCAGTAATTAATTAACTAATTGGTTAATTTGTTTTATTGATTCATGTGTTATATATATATATATACATACATATATATATATGGCTCCGTCTGTCTCGGAAGACAATGGATCAATGGATGCGCCCAGATGAGTCACTGGCTTTGGTTTCATCTTGAGATAAAGCAGAATCTGGAGTGACTGATCAAGCCAATTTTTGCCACAGTTCGTGCATGTATATGCATCTGTGCTAGGGCTAGCTTTCTTTGTCTTTCTCTACTACAATATGCAATTTAAAAAAAGGAGAACATTATCTTCCATCATTTTATTAGAAATTCAAGACTAAATTAAAGTTTAATTAATTAGTTTTTTCGAAAAAGTTCAAGGGGAGTAATCACAGGGGCCATAATTGATCTCCTGCAAGCTTGAGTTTCTCAGCAAACACAACTAAGATTAAAATCTTAAATACAATATTTCTAGTCTCCATCCATATATGAATTCAGCCTATCAGTTAAGCAGTTTGTACAACTAAATCACAGACCAAGGATTTTTTTAATCAGTCAGGGGAAGACTATCCAATTGCTGACACCCTTAAGCCTCCTTTTCAGAACAACAAACTAAAACCTTAATCAATTTTAATTGTTAACAACTTTAACAATTTTTTTTTAGTTGTTGCTCTGCACATAACATTAATTTATTTTTTTCCAGGCCAAGCCATTCCCAAGTGATGAGGAGTTGATTGACAGGCTGGACATCAGTCTTCGGTGGGAGGAGTACAAACAGAAACTTCTGAGAGACTTTATTCACCAGCGTTGGAACCACAGGAGATGAGACATAGTTGATTCAAACAGGGTCCATACAATTTTAGAGCAGTGACTAAATAGAGATCAATTGTAAAAAACAAACTACAGAGAACAAACTTCTTAGTAAATCATTTTTTCTTCATTTATTAATACATGAATTTTAAAAGTATACACACAGATCGATCATAAGAACACAAGTCTTTGAAAATTCAAATATACTTTAAAGTATACATTTTTGTTAACAATTAAAAAAAACAATGTCAAATAAAATATTCTAACTTTTTACATTTTTTTATATTGATTAGTTAAACCTTGACAGTATTCTTTTTTTTATAGCATTCAGAAAAAAATACATTCAAAATATATTTTAAAACCTAGTTAAAACACACACAAAAATTAGAAAATAATAATTTATCATTAAAAAAAATGGTGCATACTTTGTGTTCGGTGAATAGGCCTTCAGTTCCTTGATTGCACATGTAATAGATATGGTATGCTTTACTGTTATCATTAGCGAAACTTCACATAAACTGTAAATATACGTTTAACAGAGTCTCAATGATCACCTTATCATGGTATAAAACAATACTGATTTTAAAAAATTGTACAAGCTTATAATCATAATAATCTACGTACATGACTTATACACATTGAACTTCATTATAAAAAATTTTGAGAGGATTGCTTTGACTTATATATCAGAAACAAAAAAAAACTTACACATAAGTCAATTTCTGGATCTAGGCCAGGCTTGAAAATAAGTTATGAAACAACCTGATATAGAAGATTATTATTTAGATGAATCTATATGTACATACATATGGAATGAAAGCACACAAAAGTCTGTGGAAATCATCAGTAGCACATGAGATTGAGTTATAAATGTCTTCTTGGAAAAGGCTGAATCACTTTTATAACAGAACACAAAAAAAAAGGTAATCTAATATTGCAAGATTACCTTAAACAATTCTGTACATATTTGTGTTGTCAAAGTTTAATTTTAAAAAGTGAGTTATAGTTCTTTAATTAATATTTGGAACTAGAGTATACACAAATTTATAAAACAAACATGAAGTTGAAAACTATAACAGAATCTATACAACTTAAAACAAAATTAATGGTAATGTATAACTATAATGAAGTTGGATGATAATTATTAATATTTTTTTTAAAAAGTGATGTCTGATGGAGCAGTGGCGATGAGTTAACTTTTACAAAACAAAGTCTACAGACACTTCAAAACTAACAACTATTTTGCCACAGCTAAAAACATAATTAATATCATAGCTCAATATGAATGAAAACTATTTTATTTCTGATAATAACTTATGAAATTAAATTTTATAGAAACCAAATAGATGTGGAATAGAATAAATGCTTCAGAGAATAACATTAAATGAACAAGAATTACATGGAATGCTTTTTAATTTCCCTTGCAATAATGACCACTGCATTTTCACTCACATTACAAAATTTACATCTTTACAGCAAGAATGGTAAATGATAATATACATTTCGTATGTACATTAAGCATATTTAAGTATGTATGCCCTCAAAACAGCATATGTTGACTCAGTGCTCACAAATTTGTCTTTATAATGCATTTGAGTGACAAAGATCATGACATTATTACAAGTTCAATGTTGATAAAATAACTTAGAAAGTTATTTATCCTTCCATTGTCTATACATTTATAGTAAATTAAGGCACCAACCAAAAGGTATCAAGAAAGCTTCAATACCAGGAAAGTCAAAAATGGCTTTATCTTTGTGCAAGAGTTAGAGAAGCTGGCTTGGTCACAGAAACGTCACAGCTCCACTGTACTTACTTCAATGCTTTGTTGCTGTGAGGTCAAGTAGACATGTCATCACTTCAAATTATGCACTGAGTGTCATGACATTAATATCCAATCAAACAATAAGTGTGAACTAGACATCAATCTGTGTTAATGCATTGATTCTAATAACTGTTTAGTTCATGTCAAACTCTATTAATCTGACTTTATTAGAGTCAAAATACTGTGTGTGAAAGTCCTTTAGTGGACACATCTAAATCCTCAAATATTAAGAGAGCTGTTATTGTTGATAATGTCTGTGAGGGCAGACGTCAGAAATCTTCAAACATTATGATCCAACAATAGAGTCTGTAAAAGTATTGTTAATGAAGTTCTCCATAGTACCTTTCACCTTTTGGCCATAGTACTCAATGATCTAGAGACAAAACAGAACAAAATTAAGTATCATTCATCTGCACTTGAGAAAACCAAATTGGATAGTTAGAAAAACAATGGCAAAACAAACAAGTGGTGAAGACAGACGACTATATATCATGTGTGAGACGCTCCAAGAACAGGTGAAGAAAGTAAGGAATACAGGAAACAAGTCCACAAGATAAATGTTATGTATAACTCAAGAAACAGAATATAAAATTTTTTTTTATAAAATACTAAGCAGTTATTATATCTCTCAATTATTATATATCTTATATCTCTCAATGTTGCAATTTATCTCCCCTTTTTCTACATAAACAGAATAAATTAATTATCACTAATTGATTCATTAATTGGTTAATTCACTAAATATTTAATTATTTGTTATAAGTCATGTGTTGCCATCAACAATAAATAATTGTGCAAACTTAATCTGAGAATGGGAAGTGGGAGAAAAAAGTGTACAAGAATATAACCATACAGAGCCAGTTAACATACATGATAAAGTACAAGTAAAGTTCCCCCTTTCAGACCATGTGATCTATGGGGCAGGTGATGTAAAGGTCATCTGTTTATGTGGCCAAAGGGTGTTATGTGGCCAACACAATGACCAACAACCGGTACAAACTTTTAACCAGCTTATGTCAGGAACCCAGCAGAGCTGGAGGCACCCTGATGATCCCAAAATTAAAAATCCTGGTCTTCACCATAATTCGAATTCAGGACCCCAGTTTCGAAGCCAAGCACTTTACCACTCAGCCACCACGCTTCAAAGAATACTTATAGATAGAGAGAAATGAAAAACAAAATTCTCACAAAATCATTTCATTAAATGTATCCTAATTTTTTTGTTAAAATGTTAAGAGTATGCTATCAAAACATTTCTTTGAAAACAACCTATTATCCACTATGATCCACTAATCCTAGATAGAGGTCTTGAGAAATACTAATTGCACCCCTGGGGATGGGCAACATGAGACCCAAGAAATTAGCCAGAGCTCAACTAAGTGGAACTTACCGTAAGAGAGCCCTGAGTCACAGCTGCAATA
This sequence comes from Biomphalaria pfeifferi, assembly GCA_030265305.1. Classification (NCBI taxonomy): domain Eukaryota; kingdom Metazoa; phylum Mollusca; class Gastropoda; family Planorbidae; genus Biomphalaria; species Biomphalaria pfeifferi. Next base: position 1,944,119 of record JASAOG010000034.1, read on the forward strand.
TTCTGGAGAACATCATCCTCCACGAAGTCACAGTAGGTCAAGTTTAGGTACATCAGTTCAGTGCAGAAGGTAGTTGACCGATGGGGCAAGCAAGGAAATTTGGCCAGCTGTAACATTTCAGAAAATATTAACTCCTTATACTTATAAAAAGTTTTGAGAGGAACAACCTCCACATCCCTAGAGTGAAAATACGAAAAACATGCATATATGCTCTCGATAGAGAACAACATCAGACAGATAAGTTAACTTAAGACTATTTTGTGTTAATTGTTTTTTATTTTTTGTTTGTTTTGTAGCTGATGAAGGCCTCGTGTCCCAAACATCCTTTATTTTACTTGGTCCGGCAGGGTTACATATATGCATGTTTTTCATATTTTCTATACAGTCGTTTACCCTTGCAGCAGTAAATCTTTGTTTTTTTTATCCCTAGAGTGAGCATGAATTGTCTTTTAGTGAAGACTGTTATGGAGTGAATGTATGTATTTCTAATGTAACCATGATATGGCTCAAGTCTGTTGATTTTTTAAAGTTTCCCTTTCAGACCTTGTGATCTATGGTGCAGATGATGTAAAGGTCATCTGTTTCAGTAGACCATGAATAATAAGGGTGTCATGTGGCCAGCATAATGACCAACTGCCTTTACTTCTCCTCAACTAACATCAGGTACCCATTAGAGCTGGGTGGACCCAGAGGCGCCCTAAAGATTCAAATTAGGGACTCCTGTTCGGAAGCCAAGAGCTTTACCCCTTAGCCATCGTCCCTACCAAGTCTGTTTAAGGTTATTAATAGGGTAGTGAAAAGGGCAGTAGGGAAATTCAAGCATGAGACGAGTGATAGAAAGACATGCAAGATGTATTTTGTTTTATTTGTGTGAGGAGCCACAAGTGATCCAGAGCCCTCAGCCTTCTGGATGACAAAAATGGTTATTACCTAGCCACAACGGACAAACTAACTTTAGACAATATTACATTATCAACATTGAAATAAAATGCTGTCTATGTTTTGAATTGAAGTTGTGATCACTTTTTTTGTTTCAAAACAAGTTTTATTCAAATTTGGCAATTTAGAGATTATGACACCTAGCCACAACGGACAAACTAACTTTAGACAATATTACATTATCAACATTGAAATAAAATGCTATGTTTTGAATTGAAGTTGTGATCACTTTTTTTGTTTCAAAACAAGTTTTATTCAAATTTGGCAATTTAGAGATTATGACACCTAGCCACAACGGACAAACTAACTTTAGACAATATTACATTATCAACATTGAAATAAAATGCTGTCTATGTTTTGAATTGAAGTTGTGATCACTTTTTTTGTTTCAAAACAAGTTTTATTCAAATTTGGCAATTTAGAGATTATGACACCTAATACACCTACAATGGTTTATAGTTTGCCTAACTGTTTGAAGCTGCAACCCCAATGACCACACATCAACAAAGACCAAGTTAACAACTAGAGGATTCAACGAAGCTATAAAATGATGAGATTTAGCAAAAGTACAAACAATCAACACCCCTCCCCCAAACCAAACCATTTAAGGCTTTCCGTAGTAAAACAAAGACTAAAATATATGAATGGTCAGAAAATGAGCAGGTATGATAACTAACTGACATTGAGATATGAGGAAAAAGAGACTTTATCCTATATACTACAAAGTTCTTAACTATACAACAATAATAATGGATGCAGATGAACAACCACAAAAATCATTTTTAATTAGAATTTTTAAAAAACACATTACTTACATTTGGGCAAAAAGTTCCATTAGCAAAGGCAAATTGATTTTTCTTGATATATTCTTGAAGAAAACTTGCCAACTCCTCAGGAACTGAAAATATTAAGTAAAAAAATCATTTCAAATCAAGTCAAAAGTTTATGTGGAAGAAATTATGATGTGCAGGTAAAAAAAACAACACAAATGGCGGTTCCAGAGAGCGAAAGACAGAGAAAGAGAGAGAAACTCTATTAACCTTTTAACACTAGATCTAGATTGAAAGGAATAAAAAGAATTAATAGAAAAAATGGATAAATTGTATTACTTGAGATAATTTTAATAAATGGCGCCGATGTGATTTCTTTTACACCTTCCAAATTTACATAGGTCAAACGAGTACAGTTTGTCAGCAAAGCGTGGATGGCACCATCAGTTAGTTCTGAAAAAAAAAAAATTTTTTAACTAGTCCTTAAGCAAAACTTAATAACAAAATTCAATTAGTTTTCTTCCAAACAAAGAAAAAAATAAAAGAAATAGGTGATTTTTTAATTAGATGATCCATAGTATCCAGAGTTTAGAATCTTTTAAGAAAAATTCTTAGAAATGAGAAGGAAGGAATCTTTTATTAATGCAAGCAAAAACTTTAAACTGACATCAAAAACTATTATAATTAAAAATAAAATGATTTTAATGTTTTGGGCTGCAGCAGAGACACCCCCCACACACACACACACACAAATACTTACGTGAATTCCAGTCAAGATTAATTTTTTCCAAAAGCGTTAAATTTTCTGACAGCATTATCAAGGCACTGTCATTAACAGCATCTGATGAACAGAATCAATACATTTGAACATTAGTTTTAAAAGGTGAGAAATTTCAAATTAAATGTAAGCTCTGTAGTGTACTGCCTTACTTTTATAGGTTGAAATCAATGACTAACAGATGCAGTCCAGCAGATGAAGCTGTTTTTAAAAAAAAAATTTTTGCTTAAAGTAGGAAAGAACCTCAAAAGATGAAGACTACGCAAGTACATAAACTATTGAGCAAAATATGAGTGCCCAGGTTCAACTAAGCCTGATCTTGTGTTCATTAGTTGCACAACTGGGGGGGGGGGGGGGGGGGGTTTGAGGGGTAAACCTTTGGTGCCACGGAATGGAAGCATACCAGGCCATTTTGAACAACAAATTATTCATTCTAGCATTGGTTGAATATTTGCATCACAAGGTCATGGGGGAATGTTTATTTCAGACCATAATAAGAGTGAAAGAAATTCAACACGCATGAAAAGAGATTGGTTGTTTCCAAAAGGACCAATTTCTTACAGGAATCTTTAAGCCTAAAAAAGAAACACCAACTTGAATAAATAACTCATGAATCCACGATACATCATAATGAATCTCCATCCTGAGACAAAAGCTCTCTTCCTAGTATAAGAGACCATATTGAAAACATAAAAAAAATCTGACTACATACCAACAGAGCTCAAGGAAATAGTGAACTGTTTTCTACAAACTCATTATCCTAGCGATTAGTGGATCAGAGTTTACACGGATGGCTCATCCCATAAAGCCACCACAAATGGAGGAGCTGGAATACTTATTGAATGGCCCAAAGGAAAAAAACTAGAATAATCCATTGAAACTGGTGAGCTCTCTGACAGCCACAGAGCAGAAAGGGAAGCACTAGAAAAAGCTGCAACCATGTTAGCAAATCATCCAAGTGCCCCACACAGTCAGATTGTCTAACCGATGCAAAAGAACCCTCCAAAGCTTGGAAAACTCAGAATTCTCCTATATAAAACAACTCAAGACAGCATTTATAAAGCTCAACAACAACGGCAAAAAAAAAAAAAACTTAATCAATGGAGACCAGCACATATTGAACTAGAAGGAAATAAGAAGGCTGACATACTTGCCAAGAGAGGGAGAACAAACTCACAATTAAACATAGCACTCTATCCAGAAGAAATGAAGAAACTAATAGTAAATTAAATGAGAAATGGACAAGCTCTCTTCTGAATCACAAGAAAGATGATGCCTATTATAAGCTATCCTGACAAGATCAACATCTTATCTTTCGACTGAGGACCGGACACAACAGAATGAGACAACATATGTACCAGAAGCTCAAAATTGGAACCAGCGAAATCTGCCTGTGTGGAGTGTGACCAGATAATGCTAACCATGTCCTCCAGTATTGCTCTCTTTACCAAGAAACTCGTACAAGACACTCTCCCTAAAACACCCCAATAGAAAGAAAACTCTATGAAGAGCTCCCTGATTTGGAAACCACTGCGCAGTTCACCTCATGTATTGGTCTAGTCATCTGAACACTCCAACATAACAATGAGAACAACAACAAGAAGAAGAAAGTTGTTTGGAGAGGAGGATGGAGATGGTTAAAAGTATTTCAAGGGAATGAATCAATAGTTTAGGATCTTGAACGACCTAAATAAATGTGTTTAATTTAATTGTATAGTAAATTGTGTATTTTATTAAAAAGATTTCTAGTTCCAGAAAAAAAGTTTTGCATTTAGTGTTGAATTTCAGCTTTTGAATTCATACTTTACATTTGTATCTCAGGCATCACGATATTGTTTGAGTGTTCAGTAATTGTTTAAATAGAGAGAACTCTACAAAATTAGAACATCAGAAACACATTGCTAATCAACACAATCTCATCATAACATCAAGACATCATTTAATTTCATGATTTTAAGGACGTCCCTGAATCTACCAAACTGTAATGGGTACCTGACTTAAGATGGGGAAAGTAAAGGCGTTTGGTCGTTGTGCTGGACACATGACACCATTAACTGTTGGCTTAAGAAACAGATGACCTTTACATCATCTGCCCCATAGATCGCAAGGTGTAAAAGAGGAACTTTACATTTAGTTGAATAACTGACTTTATTCCTTAACTGGATCTAAGGATAACTTGAGATCATACGAAAGTCACACTGACAGCAATAAGGCTCATAAATATGAGCAGTGTGATTAGTTGAATTGATTAATCTTTTTGGTTAGAATTTTAAGCAAAGTATATAACAAGCCACAAAAATACAACTTTACTTTTGACTAAACAGAAAATGGAAATAAAAAGTATGCACTTCATTGATAGCTTTAGACAAGATTTTATAAACAAAACATAAATGATAGTTTTAGACAAATAGACCATTCCTCCCTTATGAAGCTGATGGCATTTTGAAAGAGAGATTACTTTGTTACTAACAACACATGGATGGAAAACTAATTTTAAAAAAAGACATTTTTTTAACCCATGCCCCCCCCCCCCCCCCAACTCAGAAACCAGAGTTTTCCCTAGTGAAGTCAATTAGCTGGGGGGGGGGGGGGGGGGGGGGGGGTTTTCCCAAAGATATACATAAACTGTAAAATTTCTAGAGAAAATCATTAGTTGTTTTTTCAACTAATGAAGAATTGGCAAGTTGATAAGAGGAATTGTAAAACCAATGATAAACACACCAATCATAAAACATTGTTCACAAACATTATAACTATTATTATTACATTACATGACACAATTGTGGCATTCCCTGCAATTGATAGTTTTGCTTGTTTTTGTTTTTATTGCTCTAAATGGAAATTTTTTTTTGGAAATTTCTGTAGTTTTCAGACTTTGAAATCTATAGAGAAGATGATGAAAAGTTTATCTGTTTCTATGGCCGACAGTCAACAAAGGTGACATAACCAGCACAATGACCAATGGCCTTTACTTTAAATAACCAAATTTAAGTATCAATTAGATTTGGGTGGGCTTGAGTTTCTTAGAAATCTTGAAATAGAAAAAAAGAATCTTCACCAAGACTTGAAACCGGAACCTCTTGGTTAGGAAGCCAATTGATTTACCATTCAGACATGAGGCTTCATCTTTGTGTAAAAACCAGTCTATGTTAATTTTTTTTCTCCAATCTATTGATTAAAAAAAAATTTTTTTTTTAAATAAAAGAACTAACTCATATTGCTGGAAATATTCAGCACTGTGATCATAGAACAATTCTGGGCCAGCAAGTTCAAGGTCAAGGGCGTCACACAGCTTTCTCTCAGTGTCAGCTTCTGTAAGTTTCTACAGTTGCTAGCAATAGCATTTAGGCCATCATCAGACTCAATGTCTTCACACCAAGACAAGTCTAGATCTGTGAGCTAAAATAAATTTCATATTTTATCTGACAACATTAATGAATTTCTACAATTAGGATATAGTTTAAAGGGAAAAAAAAGGTTTTATTTTAGATAATTTAATAGCTAGTTGTATCTGAAATGATAACCTTTTGAAATCCTTATAAAAATCTCACTAGCCAGGGACAACTATAACAAGCCTAAAAAATGTAACCTGTCAAATAAAATTTCTAAGAAAAAAATCATTTTGTAAATACAGGCAAACAAAACCATCTCTGTAACAACCCTGTAACAACAGTCATTGAGCTCAGGGACCACATAAGAAAACTAAAAGCTCAATTCAAAGTAAATTAAAACTAAGACCTTTGTTTAAGTAGAGCGGCTTATGTAACGTCAAACTGATGTTGCCAATTATTTGCTGCTGACATTATTAAAGAATGCAATAAAAATTTCTCTATTTAAAAAAGAAAATTTTATTATTCCATCTATGAAGTCTTATTATTATCATTATCATATTATCTAGCTTTCCTTCTTTGCAGATATCCTATACAATATAAAAATTAACAAAATTTTAATGTTATTAATGGAATTCTAAGCAGGGACTTGACATTAAGTTCAACTTACCTTAAGTGGAAAGCGCCCTAATGCTATCATAAGTAAAGAGTTATTTGTGATCATGGTCTCAGCTACCCGGAAACGGCTCAATTGATAGAATTCAACTAATGGTGCAATTACATTGTCATCAATAAAGGGTACTCCTGAAGAAAGATTACATAAAGGCTATTATTATCACTTTATTACTTTAAAAAGATGAAATGAAGTTAGTCGATTAAGCAATTAAAAGTAGGTACAACGCAATGAAGAAACTCTCCATCTAAGACATGCAGAAAAGCAACTAAATGAACTATAGATTTTTTAAAAAATCACAAGAGAACTATTATCTCAATGCTCTATTTTAAGACTTCTAAGTGAAAGAAATGCAATCTAAAGTGAACATTTTCTTGATACCTGGATAACTAGCTGAGAACAAAGAGCGTTGGAAAAAAAAAATGGCTTTAAAGTAAACATCACTTTTAAGCAAGACTTTCAGCACTGTGTGTATCATTGCCTGTCCTCCTCTCCATAAGAAATAAAAGTTTGTGAGGTAATTGAAAATGAACAAAAAAGATGTAACTGTAAGCATAAAGGTTAAGAAACTCTTGTCTAAAAAATAAAACATTTAAAAAATGCCCTCAAGAATAATAAAAGTGCTCATGATTTAATGCTTACCTGTAAAGTCGATTTCGGTTAAGTTATTCAGTTGCATAAGCTGCATAATTCCCACATCAGTTATACGATCACAGCCTTCAAGGGATATCTGAGTAAGTTCGGGGCAGAAAGTGCCTATTTTTTGCAAAATCCTGTCTGACACAATGGGACTGGTTTTTCCACCATACACTCTTAGGCTGGTTAGACTTGAATTGGAGCACAAAAATTGCTCAAAGTACAGAAGACAAAGGTCCTCATCAAAAGCATACCCACAGCAGCAGAAACTGGTGATAGCTGGTTTGTAACATGCCATAATAGGGCCACTGTCTCCTAGAGCATTGTTTGGTGGCATGCCGACTGCATTAAAGGTACTCTCCTGTTCAGCAGTGCCAGTATTTAAATTTATGGGGTCAGAGCTCAATATGAGAGGTTCTGAAAAGTCACTTAAGACTTGGCTGTGGATAGTTTCTTTATTATCAAAGTGAGCATGTTGTACTTTTGAAGGGTTTGAGCACTGCAAAGAGGCAGCAAGACTTTCAGCACTGTGTGTATCATTGCCTGTCCTCCTCTCCATAAGAAATAAGTCTTGCTGTCTCTTCTGACAATCATTCTCAGATCTATCACTCAAAGAGCACGGAACTATGTTTTCAGAATGACTTTTACCCTGTTTCTGTATAGAGCCATTGATTCTTTTCTGTGCATTACTACACAACAGATCAGTACCTGAACAAGAAAGAACATAGATACAATGATTAATAAATTAAAAACAAAACAATCCTTTATATACACCTATAGCTGTAAAACACTGAAGAGAAGACAATAATTATCATTAGCAATTATCATAGCTGGATTCATGCAACCTTCAACACAAAACCGAGTAAAGGTAATGGGTAAATGGTATCCCTTTCAGAACTTGTGATCTAAGAGGCAGATGATTTAAAGTTTATCTATTTCTATGGCCGACAGTTAATGAGGGTGTGGCCGAACAAAGATCAACCCAATGTATGTCAGGTACCCATTAGAATTGGGGAAACTCATGGACATTATAAGTTTATTTGACCCCTTGCTTTGGAAGACAAAAGTTTTGCCACTTGGCCACCTCACCTCACAAAAAAATCGAGAGCCTTAGTTTAAATGGAAAAACAAGACAATCAGAGCAATGATATTTCTTTTTATTCCATGAAAGTCATTTCACAATAATTTTGAATAAATCTAGTTACTATGACTGTTATCTTAATAACAACTATTTTCCTCAATTAAGAGTATTTCATACTTAAAATAATAAAAAAATATTTTCAAGAATGTTTACAAAGTCACAAATATATTTTCTACATTGTCTTTATGAATGAAAAAAAAACAAAAAAAACAGTTGATCTTGTGAAAGTGCTAAATAATTAGGTCACGTTTTTGTGTCAGAGCAAAGCAAAAACCAAATTTAAAAAAAAAAAATCAAGACTCAGACTATCTAAAATAATGATTGACTAATTGTTTTACATTTCAGATGCTCCTTCAGAATCAAAGATTATTACATCCTAGACCAAACATCCGGCAGGGAGGCAGGGATGCTGGTGGGCAGGTTAGACCCCTAGACCTTGCAGAAAACTGTCCAGAAAGAATACCAATCAACCAGGCAGCCATCCATTTGTAATCCCAGAGTATACTGATACAGTTTGAGGAAATTTTCATCTTTTTTAAAAAGTAAATTTTTAAAGACAAAAATAATAATTACCTTCACATTCGAAGAGTATATAATGTTTTGCCCAAAAGACTAATCACAAGGCTAACTAATTAGTTTACACTGTGATAGCAACCTTTACTAAAGTTGCTGTCTTGCATGTTTGAACTAAACTGAGATTTTCTTTAACAGCACATTATTTGGCAAGTCTTAAGTTTCACAATACAAAAGTTGTTGACAAAAGATTGTTTTTCTAGAAAGCCATTATAAACTCTTGTTAGCCTAATAAATTTACAAATAAATGATTGTCAATCTAGAAAATCTTTACCTGAACGTCTATCATGTTTCCAGTTAAAAAGCCGTTTGACTTTCCTTGACAAGTCATCAAACTCTTTGAGTGTTTGGGCAAGAGTGTTAGTCTTTGGTGCTTTTTTATCAGTGAATTCATTATAGTACCTTACAGCAGCAGGAAGACCCAATCCAGACAAATATAAAAAAGCAGTGCATTCTATCTGAAAACAAACAAAAACTCAAATTGAAATTTTAAATCCTCATGTTTTATTTGGAATGGTCAAAAAAAAAATAAACTCTAACAGACTGCTGTACACATTTTTCGTTCATTTCCAAAATTGTAACTGAATATATGCCATGGTACTTTACTAGACAAAGACATTAAAAAAATTCTCCAGAATTTAATATTTTTATCCAATTGTAACTAAACTGCATGTTTAGCCTTTGCAAAAATGTCTGTGTGGTCACACATGAAAAAGTTGAAAAACCAGGAGAATTGATGGAAGGTATTGAAATCACATTTTTTTGAAAATATTTTGGTTGATTTAGACTCTTGGAGACAAATTTTTATCTAGAATAACATTTTAGTTTAATCGACAGAACCAGGCAATATGACAGTAGGTCTAGGCTTTTCACAAGCCGATTGATATTTTGATTCCTTTAGAATCTCAGGAGTCTGAATTTTATCAGGAGAAATATTTTTATTTTAATTGACAGAGCCAGTGATAAGAAAAATATTTATGTGTATTACATCTAGAGCTAGATTGATAGCAAAAAAAAAAAAGAAAGGGGGGGGGCAGGGAGCGCATGTCCCACAGGATCTCTTATTTAGGAGTCTGGTAGAGCTAAATAGTAAAGAAAGGAATATTTTTCATTAAAAAAATATATATACATAGTAAGGGAACACATTATCATAAACTGAATTCATATAACAACTGTAAACCCAAAAGTTAAATGTCCAAAGAAAACTTTCTTCTAAGGTGAAGAGTTGCACTTAGGATTATTGATTAAGGGCATGTTGACTGAGTATTTAAGCCCTTGGCTTTTGGACCATGGGTCTGAAATCTCATTGAAGTTTGGGATTTAATGACACCCTTGAGTCCACCCAACTCTAATAGGTACCAGACATTAGTTGGGTAAAGTAAAGGCTGTCTGTTATTGTGATGGCTAAATGACATCCTCCTTAACCTCCAGCCATACAGATGACCTTTATATTATGTGCCCTATAGATTGCAAGGTCTGAAAGGGGTACTTTACTTACTATATTGATAAATTTTTTATCATAATAATTTTGAAAAGTTAAACTAAGTTAATTATTCTAAAGATTGATAATATGAAGGAAACAGCAGGCTTGTAGAAAGTTGATTGTCTTGGTACATTATCCTAGCTAACTAAAGCACACAAGTATATATATATAGTCAAATAACATTAAATATAATAGCTTGTTTAGATATTATTTTGAAGTGTATGAGTTAAACAAAATTTAACTGTATAGTATTGTCACAATCATCAATTGTGGATGTCAGATGTCAAGATCTATGAAGATGCTATGATAGATGTCACGTTGAAGATTATCTTGATCTATATCACACAATCAATGATCGTGATTGCCGAGGATCTTGAAATCGTCTTTTAATAAGATGATCGTATAGAAGTAGCTAGATCTAGTTGATAATACGATCATTCAGAATGTTGCCAGTTGATAAGAGGATCATCTAGAAGTTGTCAATCGCTAAATCGATCTAAGTATGTTACTATATTCAATGAAGAAACTTCTCTTCGTCTAAAACAATTACTTTAATTCAGAACTTGAAAAAGCAATTCACAAATAATTACAATGGTTAAATGTACTTGAATAAAATAACAGATCTACACAATAATATAATTGAGTTCTAATACAAAACTCCAGTACATGTTCTCACTAACACGTTCCATACAAGACTGACTAAAAATCTAGAACCTTTCCCCGGGTATAGCGTTGTCATGTGTCTAACGCACCTCATTGCAATGCCAACCAATAAATGCATCTCAATGTAAAAAAATTAATATTTCAAAACCAATCACATTTATTCTGACACATAGCCCTCCGCGTGATGGAATTTCCCGAGGTCGCTGATGAGCTAAATATAGATACTGTGTACGTGACAAGTATGTAATCTGTTCAGTATATGATCAATGTATAGAACAAAAGACTCTTTGCTATCCATAAGGCCACAGTTCTTTGATTAAAGTTAAAATAAATTATGGGTTTTATATAGCGCTACTTTTATGCTTATAGCATGCTCAGAGCGCTTTGGTCCAATCTCAGTAGTGGACCAGTGAGGGGATACCTAGAAGAAGGTTTTTCTGTGCTGCCTTTAGGCGCTCAGTAAACACAACTCTGCCAGAGTCGGGTGTCGAGCCTCAAGCCCCCTTCATAGGTAGCCAAGCTAAGTTCAAGCGCACTTAGCCTCTCGACCCCGCTTCCCACTTATAACCAGCAAACAACATGCTTGAATATCAACATATGAAAACATTAGTAGCACCTTAGTCCAGGCAATATTAAGAGTATGCAGTGTTGGCCCACAGAGTGTACACAAATGTCGAATGCAAGTACTTGATACGTTCTGACATCCAGAGATATCTAATGTTTGTAAAATACAGTCATAAGTTTCTGTAAGCCCTGGAATCTGAAAAAAAAAATATCCACTTGCTTTTAACATATGCTTTTCTGACACTAGGTAAATATTATCTAAAGAAAATATTGTTTTCATTCAAGGTCCCTAAAATAAGGGTTTGAAATGAATATGGTTAAAAAGTGTACGATAGCCTGAGTAACATCCAATCATCTTTACATTTACATTGGTTTTTACAATAAGTAGTACAAAACTAATAATATCACCTCTATTAAAGCTTCCCTCGCTAGCTGCTTCACTTCATTCATTAAAAACACTTTGTCTGTTATGTTAGTTTGGGCTATGTTAAGACTTTGCAGTGATGTTGCATTGCGCAGTAGATTCTAGATCAAATGAAAAAAAAAAAAAAACAGCATGATCATCAGTTGTTTTTTTTACATCAGTCTTTTCAGCTGTTCATTACTGCTTTAGATGATAAAAATATTTATGAAAATTAGTTTAATCATATTTAAGTCAATTAACTTTACAGGAGTTGCCAACTTAAGCAATTATTAATATTGAAATATTTAAAAAAACAAAAATTAGTTCCAGGTGTTTTATTTTGATCCTACCAAAAAAAAAACAACTAAAAAAAGGGAAAATATTTGTGCAATTTAAAAGTTGCATACCGCCCTCAAAATTTCATAATGAGTGCACTATCTTATATAGCACTTAAACACAAAGTTTTGGGTGTTAACAATTTGCTATCCAAGATAAATGACAGAGGAGAAAGGCAACTGATAGGGACAGGAGATTACTTAGTGTATATATTGTCATCTCATCACAATTTTACATTGTAATAAAACTACCCTCATTAATCTTTAACTTATTTTCATTGGGTTACTTGCCTAGATTTAGAACAATATCGTATATAAAATGGGGGCTGAATGGTTAAGTATTTGGATTCTGAATGTGGGGTCCTGGGTTCAAATCTCAGTGAAGACTAGTATTTTGAATTTTTTGATTTTTAGGGTGCCCCTGAGTCCAACCAACTCTAATGTGACCTTAGTTGGGGAAAGTAAAGGAGGTTGGTTGTTGTGCTGGCCAAATGACACTCTGCTCTGTTGGCCAAAGAAACATCATCTGCCCTTATAGACTGCAAAGGTCTGAAAGAAAAACTTTAGTGTATAAAATAAATAAAAGTGTGGAGCACTATCTATTCTATCTATTCCTCCTGACAAGCAAGACAATATATATCTTAATTTAAAAGGGAAAAGCCTCACTTTAATGATAAACATTCATATCGAAGAAGAATTAAAGATTGTAAATTACTTATCAGGCCAAATCAAACATGTTATGGCCATTCTACACAGCAAAAACATGATAACGTACTTTGTCATATCCTAGCGCATACATCCCAAACGTTAAACCCAATGTACCTGCACTACTGCATCTGTCACTTGTGTGCAACCTTCTAGGTCAACAACTGTCAGAGTCCCATACTTATGACCATTGTCTAATGAAAACAGCCCCACCAAATGAAAATTCAAATCAGGTAGTGCAGACAGATCCAATGACACAAGATGAGTGCATCTGAAATGAAATAAAAACCAATAAAACTTTTGTTTTTCATACTTTAGGAAAGTTTTGAAATTGTGAATTAAATTTTTTTTTAAGAATCATTTTACTTTTCTAAAGATGGCTTTTTTTTGTTACGCCAGAAAGTTGTTTGATGTTTCTAATAGTGAACTTAAATGTATATATAGCAGTGATACCTAACATACAGTTCACAGGCCTTATGGAGCAGCTCATAACTATTTCTCGGTTGTAGAGCTACACCTGTTGGAAACTTTATGCCCCCCAAATTAGAAAATGGTTGGGGAATAGGGAAGTGGCGTAGCAAGGTAGCCGCGGGCCCGGGTTCAAGAATATCTAGGTGGGCCTCCCTCCCTCTAAATAAGACTTATAAGGTTATACTTTTTAATTGCCTATACGAAAGTGCAATTATGCATTCCTGTTTGGTGTCATCCCTAAGGGATCATGTGGGCCCCAACTGGTCAATAAATCCTTTTGCGCCATTGTTGGTACGTCATAGGCTGTGGGCCCCTAAGGGTTGTTGGCCCGGGTTCATTGAACCTCTTCACGCCATGGATGCTATGCCACTGGGTTAGGGTAAGGGTTTGATATTGGAAATGATATAGAAGATCTGCCAAACTTCACAACTATTTGGTGTAGACAGTGGAATATTTAAACCAAACTGATAAGACAATACAATCTTTCTAGCATAATTGTAAAATATTTAATTGTGTATAGAATGATTCATGATTGGTTATGTTTTAGCAGATGAGATGAATATCAACAAACCTGTGTAGTATCTTGTTAAGACAATCTACAGTTATTTGATTACAGGATTTTAAACACAATGTCTTTGCATTTGAAGGAAGCAAGGCATCAACCAGCCTGAAAGAATTGATTTAACAAAGCTTCTTACACAAATGTCAATATGACAGGCTTGTTTTTTTATAAAGTAAAAAGAAACTTTTTCAAAAAATAATACAAATTGTAAGTATTATAGTTCTAAGCTCAATAATAAGTATAAACTGCACAGTTCTAAGCTAAATAATAACTATAAACTGCACAAATCATGAGCTAAAGGTCAAAAGTAAATGGCAATATATTTGAAACTAATACTTAGTCACCTAGTGATTCTTAAAAATAAAATACTTTAAGAAAGCAGAAAAAAAAATGAAAAAGACTCACTTTGAAGTAACTTTGTGCTTATAATATTTGACCAGCCTACGTAACAGTTCATTGCTCTCTTCTCCCCATGAGCCATGGTCTAACTGTTTCAGCAAAGCTAAGCACTTAGACCCAAGCCACAAGCTGGGACTATCTGTATTAACCAGGCAATGAATTAAAGTAAGGCGTGAAAAATGCTTCAGTGTAGGAACTTGCATCCTCAACCATTACCGCACCTTAGGAGAGATACCTTCCAACTTCCAGCATTGCATTCAAAGTTGACTTAAGATGTTCTTTTGTGTCCTACCATAGATGAGCTTCATGTTCCTATATAGTCCACACTTATAGATATATTGATCTATGTATTGTAGATCTAGATTAGATAAAATGAAAGAATTCATGAAATTAAAAATGTTTGTTTGTAAAATGTTTTACGTTTTGGATGTTCCTTCAGAGTTGAAGATAGTTTACTTCCTAGTCCACACCTCCGGCAGGACAACGGGGGATGGGAGCGGGCAAGGTTTGAACCCTCGACAAATCTGAACAACAGTCCAGCGCGCAAACCAGGCAGCCATTTAAATTCAGAATATAGATCTAGATCCCATAAGTTAGACCTATATTGGCTATATAGATCTATATTAATCTATAATAGAACATATATCATAGTAGACATACTTGACTAAAAGAGAATATAGATCTAGTCTATATTTCATAGAACAAATAAAATCTATAAATCTATATTTATACTAAAAATAAGTGTGTTTTTTTCAATAATATAGAATTTAACTAGAATTTAGTACAATACTCAATTATTTAATATACATTAATGACATTACAGTAATTCACAATTGTAACAATACAGCTTGATTCTAATCAAATCTAGATCTAGACTGTAAAATTTATTAATCTTAATCTAGAATTCTAGAGTCAAGATCTAGACCGTACTACTAGATCCTCTAGATCTGGTCTTCTTAAATCTTATATATATATATATATATATATATATATATATTACACTTTTATATAGATGTTACTTCAAAAAAGAAGATGATTAGCGTCTATGCGTTATGCATGTTAACCAATGACTTCAATTCTGCAAAGTCACTAGGGAAGAAGGAGCTTTTGTTACAATTTGTACAGATTTGTCCTAGCATTTGGAATGAGGAATGTGCCTTTATCTTTGTTGCACTTTCAATGACTTTGTCTCTTTCTGAGTATTTTATTAGATTTTGTTTTTGTATTTGAAGATTATGGTTCAGTGTTTTATGTTTAATGATAATGCTATGTATTTCTACGTTTAGACTTTACTATTGTCTATTCAAGTTTATTCTCGATCTAGATTAGGTTTAGCTAGAATCTAAGAGTAGATCTAGGAATCTAGACAATCTAGTCTAGTAGTGTAGTCTAGTCTAGCCAGTCTGAGTCTATTGTAATTGTCTGGCCTGAGTCTGTGAGTACTAGTAGTCTACTCTAGGACTATCTGAAAACTAGGGGTCTTCGATGGAAATTTTTACCCAAATCTAAGTAATCTAGATAGTAGTAACTTTAGTTAACTAGCCCATTATAAAAAAAAAATTTATATAGAGAGAGTAGTTTATTTATTCTGGACATTAAAATTAAATGAATTAGTACAACTTGCTGTTTTTGTGGTCAGTATCATTACGGTACATGATCCAATTTTGATATTTAATATGAAACTAGTCTAGCATTCTGTATAATTTAATTTAATGTGCTTGTCCATTTTCCATAAATTATTCTAACCCAATTTCCTTCCAAGTCATCTTCATATTGGTTACATAACATAGGATAGTGATAGGAAAAAACAACAATCTCACTTACAAATTTGAAATTCTTTTTTTTACATAAAAAAACAGCTAGACTCTAAATGAATTAAATTGGGTCAGAATTATTGGAAAATGGACACGCACATTGTCATTAGATTAGCCATGATTTTGATTAGACTTATTTTATACTACATCACAATACTGTTCAATACATGAACTACATCATCCGATAATGACATGAAGTTGAACTGTACACTAATTATATAGTAAAAATAATACAGTTTTTTATACAGCATGCTAGTTTCATATTAAATATCAAAATAAAGATGTAATGACCACAAAAAACAGCGAGTGTTCTAATTCCTGTAATGTCCGGATTAAATAAACTACTCTAGAAATCTATAGACTATATTTAAGATTAGATCTAGAGTCTAAATCTAGATTCTAGTAGATGTACATCTAGTAAACAAACCCCAAATGACTGACAGTGAAAACTTAATTCCTCCTAATTAAAAGAGCTCATGCCTTCATGGTATGCCAACGTTAATACAGTGCGGTCAAGTGGCTGTAACTTAAATTATGGCTTGTATGAGATGGTAGGGTAATAATATGATTATGAATGTTATTTCTTTTAACTCATTCTAGGGCAGCATATGAAAGATGGCTTAGGATTAGGGGTAGATTTCAGTTGACCAATCATATTTTATAAAATGGTACATAACTTGAAGAACACTGTCACTAGTCATCCAACCAGTAGGATAGCCAAGTCTTCTGGTGATCCAATGAACATGAAGTTTTTAAATTGCTTTCTTGAAAAAAAATTAACAAAAAAATAGGTGGCAAAGAGTTGCTGATGGCTGAAACAATGAGAATTGTCACAAGCTAGCAACCTTCTCTTGGGGTAAATTGACCTATTTGCTTGATTCCACGAGGTGCAAATTTTTTATAAATTTTTTGTATCACACCAGTTTAATCTTAATTGAAGGTCTGCTCACCGCTAATATTTAGTTTTTTGGAAGATTCTTCTAACAAAGTGAAAAATGTGTTAACATTAAATTTGTTGAAAACTGTAGCCCGTGCCAGTGATGTAACTTCTGGTTGTCTGATTGAAAGTTCTGGATGGCGTCTCATAAATCCCCCCAAAAAAGCCACTCTCCTCCAGCCATTGAATAGGTGGTCTATAACGCAGGGCATTTTATATTATTTACTATAACCATTTCAAGGGCAAAAACACGAACATTTTTGTTTGTAAGGCCATAAAACATATTTGAGCATCTAGCCAGGTGCCAAAGAATTTTCCTGTTCTGCTGTAAATATCAGGCCGTATTGATAGTTAGGACACAGACTAGTTTGGTTAGCTTTAAACTTTTAAAATATTGTTAATCAATGTTGATCGGACAATGCAAAATTCTAATGTGTGTGACAGACTGACAACAGTAACAGGCGGTTGTTCATTCTTTATTTCATCTTTCAAATTATTTTTAGGTTGTTTTTTTTTAATACGCCAATGTGTGTAAGTGTGTAGTCCTATGTTGTTGTGTACTGATACACCGACACTACTAGACATCTTTTTGTTTATAATGTCAATATAAATAGCCAACCTGAGCAGATCTTACAACAGGTCACGTGATCTCGAAATTCTCTTGCCGCTTGAACTTATTACATTTTCACGGACCCACGGCGCTAGCGCTCTGGGTCATCGAGGCATTTTTTTTTAACAAGAAAATTGTGTCGTAAAATATTAGAAGACAAGATAAAGAAAAAAAATTCCAATAGACGTAAAGCTAGCCCTATGCTTATTAAGAAGGTAGACATTATCGTTATCAATGAGTTAACGGTAAGCCTACTTATTTATTATTATTCATTCATAACTGATTAATTGAATAAATCTCCCTCTTAAGCTAGAATTTATAATAAAGTTAAGTAGACTAGTAGACATTTTCATCGAATGGATTAGAATTTTAAATTAAGATTTAACTAATAGCTGCCTGGTCGTGCGGTTTGCGCGCTGGACTGTCGTTCGGATTTATCGACGGTCAAGGGTTCAAACCCTGCCCGCTCCCATCCCCCGTCGTCCTGGTTTGGGCTAGGAAGTAAACTATCTTCAACTCTGAAGGAACATCCGAAACATGTAAAACATTTTACAAACATAGACTTTCATTCTAGAGTCTATATCTAGGTCTAGATCTATATGCTCTTCTGTATCTATGAAAGATTAAGCCTAAAGTCACAAAGAAAATTTGAGAAGTGAAAAAACGTAGCGTAGGAAAGAAATGAAAGTTCCATAACTCTTGTCTAAATCATTGAAAAGTCCGTGCAAAGCGCATTTTGAAAGTAGTCGAGGTCTAGATCTCTAGAATCTAGATCTATTAATTTTCATTTTCGTACACAAGTAGAAAATGCAGATCTAGTTATAAACATCGGAATTAGTTTACCTGACTAGATACGCAGAAATAGGTTTCTAGTATTATAGTATAATAGTATATTTACTATATTTTACATTACCCCACACCTACAGGCTACATTAATGAAAAATGTAGCATAAAAAACATTTCTTTACATGCTTTAGGCCTTAGGTTAGGTTCATATTCATAGTTCTAGTAATCAAATTCATAGGATCATTTGTCACAAGTCAAGTCCAAGGTCCTCGAAGCTCGTTAGGTTCTTCCCTTGTGTCAGAGTTGAAACACTACACTGACAGACACAAAAAATTGTACTAGATCTCATCTATTATGATCTATTATCTTGAGTTAGGGTTAGACTAGAACATGAAAAGATCAATGTGCTCAGCAAGCTGACTAGTATTGACAGTAGTGTAAGTATACAATTACAAATGTAAATTTAAAATTAGCCTAAATGTAATTAACTTAGAATGCAATTTCACAACTTTAACCTTTAGATGCACAATTGGGCATTGGCACATGTGTGTGTGTTTCAGTGAAATTCAACATTTTTCAAAAACAATGAAATGGTGTATGTACATAAACTAACATTAAATTTGATCCTCTTAGTGCTGATTTAAACATTTCTCTATTGCAATACATTTTTGTTTATCTTTAAAATTTTGTCTGTGTTCTCAAAGCACCTTAACTCTTGTCTTGGGTTTTCAGTTATGGCATTTTTATCCTTTGTAATTAATTTGCTTTTTATCAAGGCCTTTTAACATTTATACCAAAAGTTTAATATTGGATGCTTGAAACACCTACAATGGATTGTTCATATTAATTTTTATGACATTGCATATTTTATCTTTAAAAGTCATTAATAGCTAATTCTAGAGGTTTTAGACAAATACAAATGAAATATAAACATTTAACTCGTGCTTGGTTCTTCTAACTACTTTATTGCCACTTTACTTGATTACGTTACCTTTATTTATATTTTATTCTTTATATATTTATACAAACAATAGGTGCTTGAAACACTTGATGGTTACTTGATTTTTATATATATATACTATAATTGTTTGTATTATAGTCTTAGTGATCAAATGCTATCATTATACTTTTTAATGTATACCAAATGTTAATTAAAAATGTTCCTAAAATAAGAAAGCCACTAACAACTCCTACTTTTATCTTTTTATTGCATTATTTCTTTTGTAATTAAATGCTATTTTCAGGCCACTAAGCATATCAAATATTAGATGGTTGAAATTCTAACACATATCAAATATTAGGTGGTTGAAGCGTGTATGAAATACTAGATGGTTGAAACACATCAAATATAAACTCTTACTTAATTTTTCTTATTTAATGCATTGTTTATTTGCATAGATAAGTTTATTGCATGATGTCTCCTTTATAACCAAATGCAATGAAATACACATTTACTGTGATGTTCCACAAAGCCAAAATTAACTCGTACTTGGTTCTTCTATTTACTTTATTGCTTTTTTTAAATTTTATTACAAAATACCTTTTTATATTCAATACAAACATTAGATGCTTGAAACACTTGATGTATACTTATTATTATTTTTTTTTTATATGTACTATAATTGTTTGCAAAGCCTATATCAACTTCTTAATTCACTTTACTTTCTATCATTTATATATTTATATTCATAAATATTTTCTTAGTTATCAAATGTTATTGGGCACAAAATGACCTAAATTGTGCCGATGTGCCAAAACTCAAACTCAAATGTTATCTTTATACTTTTTAAGGTATACTAAATGCTAATTAGTAATATTCTTACAATGAATAAGAATGCCACTAACAACTTCTACTTTGATCTTATCTCCAATTTATTGCATCGTTTCTTTTGTAATTGAATGTTATAATCAGGCCACTATGCATATATCGAATTTTAGATGGTTGAAATACATAAAATATTAGACGACAGAAACACTTATCAAATATAAACTCTTTTTTTATCTCATTTTATTTCTCTGATTTAATGCTTTGTTCATTTGCTATTAAATTTATTGCATAATCAAATGCAATATAATATTGACATTTACTGTGATGTTTTGCATAGCCAATATTAATTAGTACTTGGTTCTTCTATTTTGCCTTTTTACTTTATTACAAGATATCTTTTATATTTAATAAAAATAAGATGGTTGAAACACTTGATGGATTTTCTTACTTTATCTTACTCAATTTATCTCTTACTTAATGTATTGTTTATTTGCTATTAAATTTATTGCATGTTTCCTATATAACAAAATGTAATGAAATATAGACATTTACTATGATATTTTGCAAAGCTGAAAATAACTTGTATTTAGTTCTTCTATTTACTTAATTGCCTTATTTACTTTATTACAAAATACTTTTGAGATGCTTGAAATACTTGATCGCTACTTGATATTTATATGTACCACAGTAGTTTGCTAAGCCTATATCAACTTGTTAGTTTACAGTTTACTTTTTCTATTTATAAATAGTATTATCTTCTTAATATTAAAATCTTACCTTTATACTAAATACTAAATGCTGATTAGAAATGTTCTCACAATAAATAGAAATGCAACTAACAATTTCTACTTTTATCTTATCTCCAGCTTATTGCATTGTTTCTTTTGTAATTAAATGCTATTTTCAGGGCACTAAGCATATCAAATATTGATGTTAATTAGAAATGTTCTTGGAATTAATAGGAATGCCTCTATCAACTCCTGCTTTGGTCTACAGGTAGACAATTGTAGTCAAAGTAAAGTCCATTTGTTTGGACAAATACATTGATTGTTTCTTTCTTTATCTTATTGCAGAAATTGAAGCTGAGAGACAAAAAACTTAATTAAAAATATCTTTAGTAAGTACTTGTGTATTTAAAAATATTAGATACCTCGCAAGTCGTAGGAATTAGATTTGGCAGGTAAACAGCAAGATTTTCTGGGTTATTTTTAGCAAACGTTGAAAGTCAAATATATAGTCAACTTTTAAACGGAAAAATTTGGATGTAAATCCACATTAAGCTAATTTTCTTTTCAGCTGTTAACATTCTGTGGAATGTTATAGAAAGTACGCAAAAAGTAGTTTTTCAATTAAATTAGATATTAACTTGAATAATTTTTTCTAATGTTGCTTGGCATAGTTTTTTTTTCAGCTGATGTATTTGTCGGTGGAACTATACTCATAAAGTAGACATACAGAAATCCCTTGCAACAGATTTTGTAAAGTAGTTTTTTTTAAATAATTTTAAAATTTAGAATATATTAAACATTTTTGCAAATCCCTTGCAAGAAATTTTGGCAAGACTAATAGAAACCTCTACCTTGGAAACCAATGCTGGAAACCCATTGCTATATATTTTGGCAAGTAGTTTTTCAAATTAAATTTTTAAGATAGTAATAAGATATTAATAATCTATAGCAACTGTTTGTTTTTCTGTTAGTCTGCATAGTGTCCCTTTTTTTATTTTCAGCTGATGTATTTGTGTGGAAGAAAGAACAAAGATTTACAGAAATATCTTGCTAGATGCTAGAAATGCGATGATGGAAATCCCTTGCAAGAAATTTTGGCAAGACTAATAGAAACCTCTACCTTGGAAAGCAATGCTGGAAACCCATTGCTATATATTTTGGCAAGTAGTTTTTCAAATTAAATTTATAAGATATTAATAATCTATAGCAACTGTTTGTTTCTGTAAGTCTGCATAGTGTCCCTTTTTTATTTTCAGCTGATGTATTTGTGTGGAAGAAAGAACAAAGATTTACAGAAATATCTTGCTAGATGCTAGAAATGCGATGATGGAAATCCCTTGCAAGAAATTTTGGCAAGATTAATAGAAACCTCTACCTTGGAAACCAATGCTGGAAACCCATTGCTATATATTTTGGCAAGTAGTTTTTGAAATGAAATTTATAAGATATTAATAATCTATGGCAACTGTTTGTTTTTCTGTTAGTCTGCATAGTGTCACATTTTTTTATTTTCAGCTGATGTATTTGTGTGGAAGAAAGATTTACAGAAATCCCTTGCCAGATGCTAGAATTGCGATGATGGAAATCCCTTGCAAGAAATTTTGGCATGACTAATAGAAACCTCTACCTTCGAAACCAATACTGGAAACCCATTGCTGTATATTTTGGCAAGTAGTTTTTCAAATGAAATTTATAAGATATTAATAATCTATAGCAACTGTTTGTTTCTGTTAATCTGCATAGTGTCCCTTTTTTTTTTTCAGCTGATGTATTTGTGTGGAAGAAAGATTTACAGAAATCCCTTGCCAGATGCTAGAAATGCGATGATGGAAATCCATTGCAAGAAATTTTGACAAGACTAATAGAAACCTCTACCTTGGAAACCAATGCTGGAAACCCATTGCTATATATTTTGGCAAGTAGTTTTTCAAATTAAATTTATAAGATATTAATAATTTATAGCAACTGTTTGTTTTTCTGTTAGTCTGCATAGTGTCCCTTTTTATTTTCAGCTGATGTATTTGTGTGAAAGAAAGAACAAAGATTTACAGAAATCCCTTGCCAGATGCTAGAATTGCGATGATGGAAATCCCTTGCAAGAAATTTTGGCATGACTAATAGAAACCTCTACCTTGGAAACCAATGCTGGAAACCCATTGCTGTATATTTTGGCAAGAAGTTTTTGAAATGAAATTTATAAGATATTAATAATCTATAGCAACTGTTTGTTTCTGTTAATCTGCATAGTGTCCCATTATTTTAATATTTTCAGCTGATGTATTTGTGTGGAAGAAAGATTTACAGAAATCCCTTGCCAGATGCTAGAAATGCGATGATGGAAATCCCTTGCAAGAAATTTTGGCAAGACTAATAGAAACCTCTACCTTAGAAACCAATGCTGGAAACCCATTGCTATATATTTTGGCAAGTAGTTTTTCAAATTAAATTTATAAGATATTAATAATCTATAGCAACTGTTTGTTTCAGTTTGTCTGCATAGTGTCCCTTTTTATTTTCAGCTGATGTATTTGTGTGAAAGAAAGAACAAAGATTTACAGAAATCCCTTGCCAGATGCTAGAATTGCGATGATGGAAATCCCTTGCAAGAAATTTTGGCATGACTAATAGAAACCTCTACCTTGGAAACCAATGCTGGAAACCCATTGCTGTATATTTTGGCAAGAAGTTTTTCAAATGAAATTTATAAGATATTAATAATCTATAGCAACTGTTTGTTTCTGTTAATCTGCATAGTGTCCCATTATTTTAATATTTTCAGCTGATGTATTTGTGTGGAAGAAAGATTTACAGAAATCCCTTGCCAGATGCTAGAAATGCGATGATGGAAATCCCTTGCAAGAAATTTTGGCAAGACTAATAGAAACCTCTACCTTAGAAACCAATGCTGGAAACCCATTGCTATATATTTTGGCAAGTAGTTTTTCAAATTAAATTTATAAGATATTAATAATCTATAGCAACTGTTTGTTTCAGTTTGTCTGCATAGTGTCCCTTTTTATTTTCAGCTGATGTATTTGTGTGAAAGAAAGAACAAAGATTTACAGAAATCCCTTGCCAGATGCTAGAATTGCGATGATGGAAATCCCTTGCAAGAAATTTTGGCATGACTAATAGAAACCTCTACCTTGGAAACCAATGCTGGAAACCCATTGCTGTATATTTTGGCAAGAAGTTTTTCAAATGAAATTTATAAGATATTAATAATCTATAGCAACTGTTTGTTTCTGTTAATCTGCATAGTGTCCCATTATTTTAATATTTTCAGCTGATGTATTTGTGTGGAAGAAAGATTTACAGAAATCCCTTGCCAGATGCTAGAAATGCGATGATGGAAATCCCTTGCAAGAAATTTTGGCAAGACTAATAGAAACCTCTACCTTAGAAACCAATGCTGGAAACCCATTGCTATATATTTTGGCAAGTAGTTTTTCAAATTAAATTTATAAGATATTAATAATCTATAGCAACTGTTTGTTTCAGTTTGTCTGCATAGTGTCCCTTTTTTATTTTCAGCTGATGTATTTGTGTGGAAGAAAGAAAGATTTACAGAAATCCCTTGCCAGATGCTAGAAATGCGATGATGGAAATCCTTTGCAAGAAATTTTGGCAAGACTAACAGAAACCCCTAGCTAGAAGTTTAATGCTGGTAATCCCTTGTAATTTTTTGTTGCAAGTAGTTTTTTAAATTAGATTTCTTAGCTACTTAAAGGAACTTAAGTAATTGTTACTGTTACTCTGCATACTGAGCCTTTTTTTTAGCTGATCTTTTATTATTTTTTTTTTAACAATTTTTGATTAGTTACTTTCTTGATAGATTGAAATTTAAAGTTGGATGTTGGTTGGCAAAATGTCTTTAAGCTAATATTTCACACCAAGTAAACAATGGCTGGGTGGTGAAGTTGACAGATCTTTGCACTAATAAAGCAAATGTCATTGGTTAGATCCCTACAGTAGCATTTTTTTTTTAAGACAAATAAAAAATGAATCTTCTTCTTCTAGCCAGCTTTATTGCTGCTGAGCTTTGAGCTCTTTTACAGACTGTGCCAAGGAAAAAAAGTGTGCTGTTTTCTTCAGTTGTTCAGCACTGCTGTACAGGGTGTTGGTTATGTTGGGCTGTAGTGGAAGTACGGTCTGCCTAAGGTGGATTAGGGAGGGGCATTCAAAGAGGATATGGTTTAGTTTTAAAGGGGTGGGCGCAGTGTCTGCAAAGGGGGAGTCTTGTGTAGTTTATTTGTTCAGGTGGTAATTTAATAGTGGTGTGTGTCCTGTTCTTAGTTGGAAGATTGTAGATTGTTCTTTGCGGGGGAGGAAGTTAATACTGTCCAGTTTGTTAGGCATAGTCATTTCTTTGTACATGGCTCTGCCTGTGTTTCCTGATGCCCATTGGTTGAGCCACTTCTCTTTGTGATTGTTGACTAACATTGACCTTAGGGTGAGGTAGTTAACAGGTCTATCTGGTTGTTCCATTAACAGATCTATCTGGTTGTTCCAAAGATGAACCTGTTATTGATAGCTTATCTGCCTTTTCATTTCCCATGATGCCAATGTGTCCAGGGATCCACTGAAGTGTGAGATTGATATTTAATTTTGATATCATCTGATGGATTATCACAATGAGTGTTGCCAACTCTCTTGGTCTGTTTGAGGTGCTGTTAAGTGCTTGCAGAGTAGATTGGGAGTCTGTAAAGACAATATCTGATGGTGGTTGCACTCCTTCATATAATGTTTTCCCACTGTCTGTAGTGCTATGGAGATTGCCTCAATTTTGGCTTGGAAGTTTGAGCAGTAATCGCCACAGGGTGTGCTTATCTCAAAGTGTTTATTTTTAGGGAAGACCAGGAAGGCACCAAGACCAGCATTGATGGTGGCTTTGAAAGCGGATCCGTCTGTAAAAATATGGATAGCTGTTTTTCTATAGCTTTCAATTGTTTCAAGCGTGCCTACTTTCAGCTCCAGTGGATTTGATTCTATTAAGGTGTTATTTAGTAAATGTTTTGATGGTTGGTTGTTTGTAGTTTAGTCCAGGTGTAATGTTTGAAAATCCGGTAATTTTTTTTCTCTGTTATTGGGTAGGTGGTGTTTTAGGGCTAGTTCGTCAGTAAGTTGAATCAGTCTTTTGCTTTTTTTGGTTGTTTTTCCTATTTCTCTGTGTTAGTAATTTATTTGGAGGATCATCCTCCAACCTTCTGTATCTCTTAATAGCTTCTAATGCTGCTCTGTTGCGCCTTAAGAGGTTCAATATTGGAGTCTATTTCACAGGCTGCTGTGGGGGTAGTTCTCATACCTCCACTAATTAGCCGCAAGACTTGGTTTTGGATTGTATCTAATGATGATTGATAGGTTTTGTTGTCAGCTACTTGAATGGAGAGACAGTTATCCATTACAGATCTGACGTATCCAGTGTCTTAAGGTTTTCTTTTCAGCTCCCCAG
This sequence comes from Biomphalaria pfeifferi, assembly GCA_030265305.1. Classification (NCBI taxonomy): domain Eukaryota; kingdom Metazoa; phylum Mollusca; class Gastropoda; family Planorbidae; genus Biomphalaria; species Biomphalaria pfeifferi. The sequence continues at coordinate 1,970,638 of JASAOG010000034.1, forward strand.
GATGTTCCTGCTAGGTGTTTTATTATGTTTAATCTTTGTGATGCTTTTTCTTTTAAATCTGCCATAAAGTGTTTTAGAGACAGTCTTTGGTCTAGTTTTACACCAAGAAATGTTGGATTTTCTTCTTTATTTATTGGCTGAGAGTCTATTTTTAGGATGTAGTTTCTTTTTGCTGTTTTGTTGCTGTGGCTAAAGATTGAATAAACTTTTCTTTGTTTATTTCCATTTTCCGTAATTTTGAATATGTGGAGATAGTTGTGAGGGCTCTATTTAGTTTGGATCTAGTCAGCACTGGATATTTCTCTGTAGTCCAAATTAAAAGGTCGTCTGCATAAAGTGCCTTATTTACCGAAATGAGGTCCGGGAGGTCATTCATGAAGATTAGAGAGTGCAGCTAAGGGCTGAACCTTGTGGTAGTCCTTCTTCCAAACTTTTTTTTACTAGAGATGGCACCTTCGAATTGGGTTTGGATGGTTCTGTTTTTTAAGAATGCCCTGATCCAGCTGTACATTTTTCCATGAATGCCCATTTTTTTCATCTTCAAAAATAGACCTTTTCATGAAACCCTTCTACTGTGTCCTGGATAAAACGAAAGAGGTGGTCTTCCGTTCTACTTGCTTTCCTGAAGCCAGCTTGTGCATTGTGGAGTGAGCAAGTACTTTCTAGCCACCAATAAAGTCGGTTATTGATCATTTTTTCTGCCATTTTGCCAATGTTGGATGTTAGAGATATTGGTCTATAACTGTTTGGGTCTCCAGGTGGTTTATTTTTCTTTAAAATGGGTATTATGTTTGCGGTTCTCCATTCCTGTGGTATGTCTCCAGTTTTCCATGTATGGTTGATAAAGTTAAGTATACAGTTTTGGGCCTGTGGTCCTAGTCCCCGAATCATTTCATTTGTTATTTTATCGGGTCCAGGGGATTTTCTTGACTTGAAGCTTTTTAGGGCTCATGTAGAGTGAAAAAGATGCCCAGTTAGCTTTTTTATAGTTCCATCTAGTTGTTTTGCTGGATTGGTATCTACCTGGCGTTTCAATATTGAGGAGTATAGGCCTGTGGTCACTATGTCTTCAAGTAGTTATTTTAGAAGAGTCGGTAATGTCTGTAGAGATAAAAGTTAGGTCAGGTCTGCTAGTTGTGTTGTGTGCTCTGTGGAGGAAAGTTGGAGGTGAAGTTTTGTTTTGCAGAAGTTGTAGGTTAGAGGCATTTGTTACATCCTCTATTTCTTTGCCATGCTTGTTGTAGTGTGGGTAGCCTAGGGAAGGTGTGTGTGCATTAAAGTCGCCAGCTATTATTGTCCTTGTATAGTGTGGTAGTTGTATGTCTATTTCTGCTGTTGATGATGGTGGGCAATAGTAGTTTTTGATGGTGTACTTTGTTCCTCCTTTCCAAAGAAGTATTTCCTGCATGTCAATGTCTGTTTTGTTCTGTATTTGTTTTACTGTGGCTTGTGTGTCGTTTCTTATGAGGGTCATAATTCCCTGGCATTTGGTGCAAAGGCATCTGTACTGTGTGTAGCCTGTGATGTTTATTTTTTTCTTGGGCAGTAGTGTTTCTTGCAATAGCGCTATGTGTTTATCATGCTTCTTGAGTATGTGTTGGAGTTCTGTTGCTTGTTTTGTAGGCCTAAGATGTTGAGTTGCAAAAGGCTTAGGTGTTTGCTGCTAGTCTTCTTTTTTATTTCCAGTAGCTGACCTAACCCAATGGTCCATTCTCCGCCATCCATAGAGCTCTCCAAATGGAACTTTTCTGCTGTAGAAAGCTTAAAGTGGACTGTGCCCTGGGTATGCCCTGTGGAATCGTCACATCCTGGATCCAGGCCCCTTCAAGATATCACATTCACCAGGTCCAGAAAAAAAACCACTTCATGATGGATTTATATCTAGTATTAGAATGTAGTGAGACAAGGACCTCCGTCTGGTGTAGTGCAATCCAGACCTCCGTCAATAAGCACCTAGGAGGGAAGGTCCACTATTATTCACTTAGTGAAATGCAAGTGGAAAGGCAGTGGGGTTATTTATTTCTCTTGGTCATTTCCAAGCCCCGATACCCACACTGGGGAGTAGCGCCACAGAGTGGAGGTTTGGAGTCAAGAGTTTTCTTTCTCCTAGATGGGTTGCATTATTTAGGCTGACGTGCCCCATCAACACAAAGCTAAACTGGTTTTGAGGCGCCAGTGTTCTGCCTTTCATCCCTTTTGTGTCAGTTTGTAAGAACAAGTTCCGCCGGATTTTTGGGAAAATCACACGTGAAGGCCAGAAGCTGGATTTGACTGTCAGAGACATTTAGAGACGCAAGCCATGGGGGCATTTCTTGGAAAGTGGGTGCCTATCCCCACTTTCACCCCTGGCATTGACAGTCCTTTGGAACCCAAAAAATGAATATAAAGTAGGAATTAATTCAAAATATCACCTGTTTCAAAACTAAAATGAATTGTTCTAAAACATTTCAGAGGTGAGGTGGCTGAGAGTTAAGGCACTTCACGTTAGAACCTGGGTGAAGACTGGGATTCTCTCTTTTTAGGTTCTTTAGGACACCTGAGTCCCCTAGTTTTAATGGGTATCTAACACTAGTTAGTCATTGTGCCCATAAAAACAGATGACTTTTACATCATCTGCTCCATAGATCACAAGGTCTGATAGGGGAAATTTTCTTTTTTAAAACATTTCAATTTTTTATTGTACATTCTTGAACATTTCCTTTTTCTAAATTTCTATAGTTGTTCCAAACGTTGAAGCTAAGAAGAGCTGCTGACTGAAAAAATTGAAGGGATTTGGTTAAAGAAACTGTCACAGCAGTCCTATGACTAAAGTCAAGAAACAGATGATACTTGTGCTTGAGGGAGGAACCAGTGCCTGTGGAAACAAAATTGGGAATTGAGTGAACAAGTCTCAAGAAAGAAAGCCTGCTACACATTTGGTAAGTAAAACAATTTTTCGTATTAGACTGTTTCCCAAAGTGGGATATAAGTTGCCCCAGGGGTATGGTAAGAGTTTGAAAGGGGTATGAGTTACACACAATTAACTGAGCTGATTTTTTAAAAGTACCTATTTAGGTTCAGTTTATAAATTTGAATGAAATATAATTTTTAAATCCTTTTTTACAAACTTAAATGAGGTACTTTTTTAAATTTTTAGATAAATTTCTACAAAGATCAGAAAATAGGGATGTTAAAACCTTCCGTAGACACACCCACTTTTTCAACGTAAAAACTACGTTTCCTTTTTTTAACGAATACATTCAATGTGTCTCTGAAGCTTGCAAAAATAAACTAATTGAATACTTAATTGTAATAGTTATAATTTAGTGTATACAGGCCTACAAAAACATGCATTTTTAGGGGGGGCAAGGGGTACTTAATGTTAAGAAAATTCTAGAAGGGGTACATACAAGTAAAAAAATTGGGAAACACTGTTCTAGGATATTGGTTAAGCCAACAGCAGCCCTACGACAGAGAAAAGATGCTGCTGATGATACTTTGGTGCTTGATGAAGGAACCAATACCTGTGGAAACAAAAATAATGGGTGAACAAGTCTCCAGAAAGCAAGCTTGCTATATATTAAGTTACTTTTTTTTAAAGTATAGGATATTATAAATGGCATGATTCATTCCCATCTTATAATTATTAAAATTGTAGACTTAATATGTGTCTAGTATGTATCCTGGGACTTGTTATACTTTGAGAACTGGTCGTACTCTCACAAGCAAAAGTCATACATTCAACAACTTTTTATCACAGAAAATTTTTTATTTGTAATAACTATATTCCCATCAGAGAATAAAATGTAGATCTAGAGATTCAATATTTTGTGTATACTCCAGTTTCATGTATGAAGATACATCCAATATAGAATTATTAAACTATAAAACTACATAAAAAAAAAACACTACCAATACTATTTGATGACTCTAATATAGTAATTAAAATTCATATGGAACTCATTATTTTCAAATGTTCACTCCAGACTTCATGTGATTTTGATTATCTTCATGATTAAATGAATATTTCTAACTTTACATATGTAATTCAGTCAGACGTGTAATGCATTGGGACGTGTAATTATATTGGATTTTGTTACTGTTTCCTAGTCAGTGAGGAAAGCAAGTGTGACATTGGATCTAAAAGTCCTTGTCTTATTTGGTCCGGCAGGGTATATATATGCATGTTTTTCGTATTTTCTATACAGTTGTTTACCCCTGCAAAAGTAAATCTTTGTTTTTTTCCAATTTATTGCACTAGTTAACTGGTTTTGTTTTTAACACTAAAATATTGGTGATCTTTGCTGACTTTGCTAAATTTTCAGCATGGTCTTTCCAGGAGAGTTTGATGCTTAAAGAGACTCCTAGATATTGGAGTTGACTTACATTTTAGATATCATGAACTAGCATAGATATGAATGTGTTATGTTATTTTAAAATGTCCACTAAATTAAACTGCTTGTTTTGTGATCTGGTTGACGTGTGGGTTGTCACAGCCTAGTTCTTGTTGTAGGCGTGATAGTGTGAATGTCGTGGTGTAGATACCTCTTGTAGATACTTTAATATACTTTGTCTTCTTAATTAAATACTTTCACTCGCGCACTAGATTTGCTAGTGCGTGAGAACACTAACATACTAAACTCTCTGATTACACCTTTAGAATAAGTAATAGACTCACTGGTAGCAGACATGGTTTTTATTACATATAATAATGAATCATAAAAGATATTGGCAAGTCCAGCCATCAAGAAATATTTACAAAAACATAGTACATTATAATCCAATGAAATACTTCAGATATCACATATACTCCCAAAAATCAACCTTAATATCTATACATTACTACACTGGACAAGATATCCACAATATACCTCTCTCTACAAGAGTCCAAGATCAACTGAGGTGTCCACCTCGTGGTCAGTCCCCTACCAGGAAAAATCTCGTGCTAACGTGCACGGAATGGTTCAGTGATTACTAGTCACCAAATATTACAGGGGTTCTAAAACTATACATATGTCATACATGACATGGGTATCTTGTGTTCTGTTAACTACCTGTGCGATAAAAGTATTCCACATAACCGCCAGTGCCTAAATTAGTGATCTCGTATTAGCGAACTTGTATTTGTAAATTATTTCTTGTATGCCGAAGAAAGTAGATTTCCTCTTTAATACTTTTAATTCATAATTGTCACTTATCTTGTATATTACAGACGTGACTTCAAAAAAGTAATAGGAAAATCTATTTTTACTTTACTCTGGGATATCGTTTCTGTAATCTCCTTGACATATTTTTTTAAAATCATTGTTAACCACTAGGACATTTGTGCTCCCTCTTTTAGTTCCTATTTTTAGGCTTTTTGTAGTTTGACTAATTATCACTTAGCGGAACTTATCTTAAAGGGATTTATAATTCTTGGTTAAAATGGTTTCAGAGTGATGCATTTTTGGTGAACTTTCTAAAAGACTTTGATTGTACTTATTGTACACCTGCACAATAATCATTACATTATTTTATTTGCCTTTACTTGTTAAAAAATTTTGGTATTGCGTTTAATGGGATGTATGCTCTGGCACAGTTTTTTTTTTTTTGGTTTGAGAATGGATGACTTTTTATTCTTCTTGCTTTCTTAACTTCACAAGGCTTATAAAGATGTGCAACAGTGCATTGTCCATTCGTATCTTGGCTCATCTATATTTAAAAAAAAAATACTTTCATTATTTTTCCCATGTTCACTTAATTCTGGGTTTTCTCTTTTTTTCTACCTACCCCATTGTTTCTCTCATTCCCAGGCACTTATACTTGGACACCTACACACGCACACACCTAAACCTTCTTCACATCTATTTTATTATTTATTTAGAGAGAGAGAGAGATAGTTTGTGCGTCCTGATAGTATCTAGTTTGACTAAACTTCTGTATTATAATGCCTTTGAAATGCAATTTTGTATAGAAAAATGGAAACCCTTATTTCACCTCCCTGAGGCCTTTGCATTGAAAAACTATAGTATTTTTGTTTTACTTTTATTTGCATTTCTTATGCTCGATATCTCCCCTTGCATTGAAATGCATAGTTTTATATTTTAACATACACAATTGGGTGTTGTAATAATTAGTTTGAGGTCTTGGAATAGTAATTAGTTTGCATTAATAACAAAGAACCACTTATATTTCAGTTAACACTATACAATGAGCTGTATATTTAAAACTAAAACAAAAAAAACTTAAACATAATCATACATTTGAATGATTTCACCTTCTTTATACTTTAATTCAATTCTCAATCTATAGAATTTTTACTATGCATATAATTGATATACCCTGTTATACACATGTGAACTGCGCTTTATATTTCGGTGACATATTGTCTTTAGTTTGATAAAATGCAATAGCTAATAGATTTCTAAGACTAATACTAAGACTGTTTAATTGATCCATATGGAAAATTGTTGTGATTACAAGGATTCTTTTTTCATAAAAGCAACACAACAGAAACATTCACTTAAATAGAACAGACACAACATTGAGTGACTACACTTATTTTATAACCATGCTTTAGAGCTCACTTTACTTTATCTATATTATCAATGATGTTCCCTCTTTGTTACGCGCAGATGAGACTCTATAATCCTACACCAAAACAGACCCATCAATAGTAGATTATGAACACTTTAATATTTACTCAACGAATAGGTCTATAATCTTGTTTGCAATAGTAAATTTAGTTACATGACTTATCCAAACTGATACAACTGCACCTTATATAACCTTAGTTTTTTCTTAAAATTATGTTTTGTATTTTGCTTGTTCTCTATTTATGGCTAATCTCTCCTTTATTCTTTTTCCTTGGCTTGTCTTTCATTTTTTCTCTCCATTGCTAATCTCTCTCTGCATCAACCTTTTGTGAATATATTTCCTTAGTTCCATCCATCCAGATCCAACAACATCCCCTTATCCCTCAACACTGCTACCTCAGCCTCAGACTTTTGTCTAGAATTACTGATGACAGGAGATCAATTATCAGGGTTTTACTTTTATGTTGAACAACACATGTTGCACGCAGATGTGACTATTTTATACACCAAAACAAAACAATTATAGTAGATTATGAGCACTTTAATGTTCATAATAATCTTGTTTACAATTACTCCATTTTTTTTCTTTCTTACTCTTTCAACATGCGTTTGCATCATTCCACATTCATACTATACTGTGAACATAACTCTTTTTGGATTTAAGCACACAAAATTCATTTAGTAATGCTAAACTGGACTATATATTTTGCATTTTATTTACTGTCTACATCATGTGCTTTGTTGACCACTGGGGCATATGTGATTACATAAATATTCACTCTGCTGCGCACAAAACTCTTTATGCATTAAAGCACACAACATTCATTTGGTAATTATAAATTTTGAAATGCTAAGCTGGACTATATTTTTGAATTTGTTTTTTTCGTTATGCTTTATGTGCTTTGTTGACCTCTGGGGCATGTGTGATTAAACATTCATAATGATGGGCACATAACTCTCTTTGCATTAAATCACATATTCATTTGGCAATAATGAGTTTTGAAATGCTAAACTGGACTATAGTTTTTGCATTTTCATTTACCTTTGTATATCATGTGCTTTGTTGATCACTGGGGCATGTGTCATTAATCATTCACATTGGGCTGTACAAATAACTCCTTTTGCATTAAATCACCCATCATTTATTTGGTAATGTGTTTTGAAATGCTTAACTTTACAATGTTTTTTTGCAATTTTATTTACCGTTGTATATCATGTGCTTTGTTGACTTTGTTGTATATTGGGGTGTTGTATATTGGGGCGTTGTATATTGGGGCATGTGTGATTTAATATTTACATCGTGCTATGCACAGAACTCTTTTTGGATTTAAGCACACAAAATTCATTTAGTAATAATGAGTTCAGAAATGCTAGACTGGACTATATATTTTGCATTTTATTTACTGTTCTACATTATGTGCTTTGTTGACCACTGGGGCATATGTGATTACATAAATATTCACTCTGCTGCGCACAAAACTCTTTATGCATTAAAGCACACAACATTCATTTGGTAATTATAAATTTTGAAATGCTAAGCTGGACTATATTTTTGAATTTTTTTTTTTCGTTATGCTTTATGTGCTTTGTTGACCTCTGGGGCATGTGTGATTAAACATTCATAATGATGGGCACATAACTCTCTTTGCATTAAATCACATATTCATTTGGCAATGAGTTTTGAAATGCTAAACTGGACTATAGTTTTTGCATTTTCATTTACCTTTGTAGATCATGTGCTTTGCTGATCACTGGGGCGTGTCATTAATCATTCACACTGGGCTGTGCAAATAACTCCTTTTGCATTAAATCACCCATCATTTATTACGTAATAATGCGTTTTGAAATGCTTAACTTTACAATATTTTTTTGCAATTTTATTTACCGTTATATCATGTGCTTTGTTGACTATTGGAGCATGTGTGATTTAATATTTACACCGTGCTATGCACATAACTCTTTTTGCATTAAACCACACAACATTCATTTGGTAGTGAGTTTGGAAATGCTGAAATGGACTATTTTTAAATTTTTTTTGGTGTTGTACATCATTTGCTTTGTTGACTACTGGGGCATGTGTGATTAAACAAACACAATACATTGTTGAATCGAAAGCTTTTTATTACATCACTTGCTAATATGTGTTTTAAAATAAATGTTGCACTACATCAACAAAATGGTTGCATCCAATTAACACCAAAGAAAACATGTTAACTTTGATTTTAAAATGCTAAACTTCTAGACCTTCTCTTGTATGACAATGCTAGTAATTATTTATACAAGACCCAGCATTGGACCTCCTCTTGTATGACAATGCTAGTAATTATTTATAACAAGATCCAGCATTGGGTCATTTAGTCCTTTTGATCTTACACTAATTTTATAGTCTTATACAATCCCTTTCCTCTTAATTTACTATCACTTCTAAGTAGTGTCTCTGCCATCTTTTCATGTTCCTGTGAGAAAATATTTAGTTTGCTTCTCTGTGTTGTTACATACAAGAGAGAGATGCATTATGAATGTGATATCTTGTTTCTGTGGGTATAAAAATGAAGTTTTATAATAATCTTTATTATCTGTGAGGAAATTTGTTTTACAATTGTGCATTACATAAAACAGTACATGATTTGAGCAAACAATTGTACATTAGTACCCAAGATATACTTTTATACCCCAGTTTCTCTTTAATATTACATGCGAAATGGACAAAAATGTTACATATTGTTCAATGGTTTAATTGCCAAAGGAACAAGTTTTTTTTTATAATTGGTGTCATGTATCTTCTTATATAATTATATCTAATGTTAAACATTAGTCTTATGAGATTGGTTATGTGTTCATATAATCACTAAAAGGGATCATACATTATACATTTGTTCCTGTTTACCTTTGCATATTTTTTATTAGAAATGTAAAAATGTTCTTCCTGAAAGTTAACAACTTTTTCTCCTTTAATACACACAAGCATAAAATGAAAGATACGTCTAACTTCTGTACAAATGTCAACAACTTCTTGATTTATTTCATTTGTTTAGCATAGTGTCACTTCGTTATAGCGTGCGAAAGCATGGTCGAGAGGCTAAGTACGGTTGAACTTTGCTTGGCTACCTATGAAGGCGACTCGAGGTTCGACACCAGACTCCTGATTCAAGCAGAATAGTGTTTACTGAGCGTCTAAAAGGCAGCACAGAAAACCTTCTCCCATATACACCCCCCCCCCCCCCCCCCCCCCATTTAACTGGTCTACAAATGAGATTGGACCATAGCGCTCTGAGCAGGCTATAAGCATGAAAGTAGGGCTATATAAAAGCCATAACTTATTTATTTTTTTAAAATATTTGTGTATTTTTTTTTTCAGATATAATGGAACTGTTGATTCACATAATTGCAATTATAATTCATCTATTTTCAGCTTTCTAGATATAATAGAAAATATTTTTGAATATTCTCTTACACCAGATAAAAAAATGTGATTTTCTTTTCAGAATTCTCTGCTAAAAGAAATTATTATTGTGCATGTTGTTTTTTTTCGCATGTTATTAACCTTAATAATTCTGACTGACCACGAGAAATGGTAAATGGATTGTTTAGATTTTGCCATGTCTGAAAGTCAGAGGTTAGGATTGAATGTTGGGTTATGATTGAGTTTTGGTTTTGGTTGTGAGCTTTGAGTGAAATTAGAAGCAAATGTGACTCACAGAAAGTGATTTCTACCGTATGGGATAAAATGACACTGCAAATCGACGCGGACAGACTTGTTTTTACTAACTACTAACCTGGGGTGTAGGTTAAGTGAGAAAGGTGAGTGACAGCCATATTCTTTCAACTTAAGAATAGTCATTCACCTACATTTCTCAACTACCTAGCTCATGTATGGCTCCTCGAATGCCACACCCTGGGCAACAGTCTTGGCTGACTGGCTAAATACATGAGTAATTTATGAGCTTAATAATATTTACAGGATAGTCCATGTTTTGCATGAATCAAAACAAGAAATTGGCAGGAAATTACATATGTTGAATGTAAAAATCTACATCTAAAAATTTATTTTAAACATTTGAAGTTGTAGTTAAAAATGTTCAAATTAGTTTCAATTTCTCATTGATTATCTGATTTATGACTAGTAATCTAGAAATTATTTATTTTTTTTTACTTTAAATTGACATTACAAATTTTGTATTGTATATCTTTAATTAATTTTGATAATTTTTCTAGGATTTTAATTTTAAGCGTGGAAAGAAAAGCAAGAGAATCACAGGCAGTGCCCCATTCCTTCATGAGGAAAAAAATCTTTTTTCCACATGCATTGAACATTTACTGATATTAATTTTTCTTGAGTATTGTGTCAAGCATGGTTATGCAATCTTTGATATAAACATGTGGCTTTGGATGCCTTCTACATTGAAACTACATTATGTTTACCAGTACTAAATTAAATTATTTCTCGTTATTCACATTTGTGCTCTATATTTTGTGTTCTACTCAGAGGATGGCTATTCCAGTTTGAAGCTATAAGTAATTGAAAAACATTTATTCATTTGATTAATCTCAACTTTAACTTAGAAATATTACAAGTTGATAGCACATTAAATTAAATTTTAATCCAAAAATCTGTACCTAGACCTAGTCTATATCAAATACAAATGCCACATATAGATCCACTATTTTTTCTGCAATTATTGTAATCTAGATGTAATTAATAGGAATATATTTATTAATTATATAATAACTAGACATATGTTACCCGCGGGTCTTTATTTGCGCATTACTGTCGATATAGTCACTGAGTGTTTTGTAAACAATTAAACGAAATAATAATGTAATAAGTAAAGCGAATGTGTCTATAAAAATAGTGTGAATGAAGCTCTTAAATCAAAATAGCTAATAGGCTTAAATCCATTTGTTTAAATTAAAACATTTGCTCGTAGGCTTACATTTATTTGATTAAAATTTGAGATGAATAGACTTAATTCTGTATGTTCGTGTGTAACAGTATAAAGTAGATCTTTAGGTAGACATAGATCTAAATCTACACTAATCTAGTTAAAAATTGGCTTGAGTTCATTCTGTGTTGCGCATGCGTGACCTTTTTTCATGAATGAATATAGGCCTATCTAAACACGGCTACGCAGCTTTATTTAGCGAACGAAGGTATTTAAAAATGCTTAAGAAAAACAAATTTGAATGTTAATTTGATTAGAATATGAAATGAATGGACAATAATTAGTATGTTTATGTGTTAAAGCTTAAGACTATCTTTGCGAAAAGAAGTTTTATTATCTTAGAGTTCAATAGGAGTTTTAGACCTAGGAATAGACTCAGTAGAGAGATGTGTTAATGTGTAACCAACCTAATGAAAGAATGTTCGCCAGAAAATCTGTAGTCAGATATCAGGAACTAATTTATGTAAAAAAATGCTTTTGAAACACAAAATTGAAGGTTAATTTTATTATATAATCAAATCAATGGATCTTCTTTTGTATTTTCGTGTGTCAAAGTAAAAAACTATCTGTGCAAAGTGTATTTCTTAAAATTAGATCTAGGTCTAAATCCTTTCGATCTTTTCTCATGTCCCATTGTTAACCATGGCCTAGATCCATAAATACTATAGCTTTAATAGTCGGACAACTTTTTTTTTTGAGGGTCTCAAGTTTGTTTTAGGGCTACAATACATACACTACGGTCTAAGTTAGTACCCAAGGAACATTCCTGCCTAGTTTTATCAAGATTGGTCAAGCGGTTTTGATTTCTACAAGTAACATACATACATACGCCTCACATTCTACTTTATAATATAAGATATACTATTCTCTCATCCCCCTATTCAAAACTACTGCTAGTAATAGTGTATATTCCTAGTTGTTTATTAAATCTACATTGCTATCCGTATTTACTGTCGGTATTTTATATAGGTCTGTGAGCTCTATTATTTCCATTAGTTTATTTTCTCTATTTCTATCCGTGATTAAAGTCGGTATTTAAAAAAGGTTATTCCCCCTTTTGATAATGATTTTGGTTCTTGCTCCTGCGCCTTGACAACGCAGAAAATTGGCCAGGAGTGTAAATGCAGATATTGCCTAAAAATAAATAGATCTAATCCATCTAGATTGTTAGTCTAATCCAGGGGTTCTCAACCTGTGGGTCGCCTAAGACCATCGAAAATGTGGATTGTTGTCTACTCTAGGGTTGAACTAGACCTATATAGATATAATCATCCGACTCTATGCCTACGGTTTGATCTTATTCTTTTAACATTGTAGAAATATTTATCTATAATAAAATCAGTATTAAGGAATATGTTTCTTATATAAACTTTAATGCACGATAAAATAAAATGTCTTTATAGATATGTGTGCTTGTATTTTTGCCTTTAGAAAATAATGCTACTCTTTTTAAAAAAAATTATATTAACTTATTATACAACGGAAAATCTTACTTATTCTGGTAAAGTTTAAAATCTCATTAAATAACATATTTGAAATTTCAAATTTAGATCTAGTATCCAAAGAAATAGAAACAAAATCGTTGGAGTTTTTAAAACATTTGACCTGTTTAACTATGTTATAGTGTAAAATACATGCTTGACTAACCATGCTGATGTGCTATTTTCTTGTCTGACCACTAAAAATACAACTAACACTATTGCATAAACGTTAAACGCGCAAAGGGGAAAAAAAAACAGGGTGATCTTGTCATTATGGACTCACTGCACACTCAGTACAATATATAGACCTACACATGTACGTCTATCTGGCCAGGTTGTTAAAATCAGTCGGACACGCTGTCAATTTACTTTATGGGCAGGGAGGGTGTATAACTATTTTAGTGTAAAGATAGAAAATGCTGATTAGCCACGCCAGTGTGTTAAATTTTCTTGTCTGACCTCTCCACATTAAGCAAACACTATTGCATAACGCTTAATGCAGGGTAGTCGTACAGTATTATCGCCTACACGCGCACAATACACTAGGCCTACATGTGGTTATGTGTATGTCTAGCTGACCAGGTTGTTAAAATCAGTTGGACACAGTATATTTACTCTATGGTCAGAGAGGGTGTGGATTAAGATTTTTTTTTTCTAGAGTTGGTTACCCTAATGCTTTTAGATCTATATAGGCCTAGTTGTTGATTTAGACTTAATAGAATTTAGACTTAATAGATTTCAATAATGTCTTAAGACTATAAAAGGGTGTACTTGATGTTCCTGCAGTTAAAAAAATATTGTTTGCCGCAAAGGAATTGATTAAATCCACTAAATATTGACCTCACTAATATGCTCTACACTATCTCAACTCTCAGTAGTAGTAGTCTAGTAGTACACTAGTGACGACCAGTACAGGATCTAGGCTTATTCTAGGAAGTTTGTGTTAGATACCTGATGATGATAATCATAATAATTAATCGTTAAAATTAAATGGCATAATCGGTATAGATAGATCTATATATAATTAACTCTTTCTCTCCACAGGTTTGAAGGAATTTTTCATTTTGCTCCTTACTATTTCACAATCATGTTATGACTGAAAGTCGATAACTTTTTCGTTTATCAAAAAATGGTTTTATTTGGTTTAATATAATTAAAGGGGAATGCATCACAATCATAATTAATGCATGCTTGTTTTATATAGATCTAATAAGTATAAGTCAAAGTAAAGTTTATTAAATGAAACTTTAATTTAATTAGGAGAGAAAGAGGTAAAAAGTCTAATAAAATAATACTAATATAATACATTTTTACCATATATAGGTACTAATTATAATAGACTCTATATATAAATATATCTAGATCTATTCTATACAAACAGTGCCAGGGCTTTTTAGTGATGGTATGGCCCATACTGCCAACACCTTTTACTTTTTCAAGCTGAGAAAAAAGATTACTTTTGTTATATTTTAACGTTTATTAATTTATTAAATTATAGTTAAAAGTTAGGCTATCTGTCACTTGAGTACTTTTTTTTTTTTTTTTTTTTTTTTTTTTTTTTTTTACAAAAAAGCACTGTATTCTCTGTATGTATATAATATAGATTTAGAAATCTAATCTATAATTCTATTTAGAATCTAGATCTATATATTTTATAGGTCTAGAATATGTAGATCTATCTAGATCTAGTATAGTAGAATCAGGGCCTGTCTTAGGCCACTGCAACCTATGCGGCAGCAGTGGGCCCTGCGCAATGCGAATTCTAGGTGTAAATTATTATATTAAACCATTTTAACTTATTATTAAAGGGTTCCTGGAATTCTCCTGAAATTATTAAAATCTTCTGAAAACTGATGTAAATCTCCTTAAAACAGACAAAAAAATTTGTCATTTCGGGGTGTCATTCATTATGGGCAATGCCAATCCTACTCACGATAAAAACAAAATGACTATCAGCTTTCTTTAAATAAAAATGTATTAATAAGCCGAATTTTAACCAAAACTTTATTTACTTTAATAGTCATTGGCATATAAATCTAAATCTAACTTTAAAAAAACTCTTCGAGAGAAAAAAAAAAAAGCAATATTTTGCTTGTCGATAGTAAATCTAAAAGGCAGATCTGAATGTTTATCGGCTTTTTGTTGGAAAACTACTATCTACTATAGATGGCTCTTAAAAGTTAATTTGACAGTGATTTAGTACTTATTAAACTATAAATAAAATGCAAAGATGAATTCAATTTCTAATACAAAATCTTAATTTTCACTTGTTATCCTTATTACAACGCAAATTAGGCCCAGTGCAATGTTTCGCATAGGGCCCTGCAACCTGTAGGACCGGCCCTGAGTAGAATCTCCTAATTTACTAAAACTAAGATGGAAATAGATCTAGATCTAGTCATAGAGTGATTACTGATAAAGGTCAACAGTCTAGTCTAGATTCTAGATCGAAAATCAAAATAATGAAAGTATAAAAATGTGAAGTCAAATTTAACACTAAATTGAATGAATCTGAACATTTTAAATTCTATGTCATACATAAAGATCTAGATTTAAATAAATTACAATATTAAGGAATCCATCTTCCAACTTAAGAAAACACAAGGAAACTAGAATAAATATATATGTATGTAAATAGAGTCATGATGTTAAGGTATTAATGAAGCTTGTCAAACAGTATCTTACCTAACAAAATAATCAAAAACACATTACTTATTTCACAGGCTTGGACACAAATCTTTTACTTGTCCATAGAGCATGGAACAGATTGCCCAAATCAGCCATACAAACCAATGACTTCTATTAATAAGAATCCATGTCTCTAATTGGCAATTATGACCAAGTTAACATGTAGGACATCTTAATGTTATTTTTATGTATTTTTTAAAATTGTATAACATTGATGTTTCTGTATATAATAGTAATATTCTTATGTTATTTGAATTTTTTTTTCAGATATTAATAGGAATGTTACTTATTAATGGACTCATTAGTCAGGATCTCTATCATTGGTTTCCAGCGCCATATTTGACTTTCTTTTTGTGCAGTCTTCTTTCCACGGTTTGCCTTCTTGGGGATTATATCCTTGTTAAACTGTCTGGCATCCAGGAAAATGGAAATATACTACGAGCTGTAACTGACAGCACCACACATGCATCAGTTGGTGCTTTAGTTTGGGCAGTAGCAGAAGGCTATGAATATTTAGGGGAAAAGAAAAAATGGTTGAATGTTTTATTCTGTGCCTTCTTGGCTGCATCTGTTGATCTTGATCACTTTATGGCAGCTGGATCACTAGATTTAAAGGTAGGCTACCGGTACAACAAATGTATTATTTAGAGATTAAAAAAAAAAATTTTTTTGACATTGCAATCTATTTTCTATCCCTAAATGTTAAACCTAGTGAAATATTTTATAATTTAAAACTCTCAGGAACACCCCACAAGTCCTGATTAAGATTTACAAGCGCTTTAACAATTATTTAAGAGGGCGTTTAATTATTTCTGTACTTTTTTTTTTAAAGTTATTTTGATTTAACATCTATGGATTTAAATCAAAATTTGGATCTTTCTACATCTTACTCCATTTTGTCTAATTATTCCTTGCCATCAATAAGGCAGATGATTTAAAGATCACCTGTTTCTGTGGCCTACTGGTAACAATGGTGTCATGTGGCCAGAACAATGACCAACCACCTTTACTTTTCCCCAGTTAATGTCAGGTACACGTATTAGAGCTGGGTAAACTCAGAGGTGCCCAAAGATCCCAAAATTAGAAATCTCATCAGTCTTCACCAGGATTCCTTGGGACCTTGGCTTGAAAGCCAAGTACTTTACCCCCTCAGCCACCACGCCTCTCACAATAGATTTATTTTTTATTTTTTTTTGAAACAAAATACAGCTAGATCAATTTCCTTTCCACACTGACTAGCTGTAAGTATTAACTAAATCAACATGTGCTTATAACACAAATCTTCTGAAATCTATGGGGATGGTGATGTAAAGTTCACCTGGTTATGTGGACTTAGGGTCATCCTCAATATCCTGAAATTCATAATCAGTCTTCACCTGGAAAGCAGCGGAAAAAGGATTACAAAATATATCAATCTACAATTGTAACAATTACTTTTCTTTTTTTTATTCCTTCTGAAAGAGATTTTTTTTTTTATCTACAGAAAGCTTTACACTTACAGCATCGACCACCTTTCCACATCACTAGTTTGATACCAGTAGTAGTATTTCTTTGTTGGATTATTGGCTATTACAGACCATCAATGAAGGTTTTCTCTCTGATGTTCCTTGCTTCCTGGCTTTCACACCATCTAAGAGATGCCAATCACAGGGGACTTTGGTTAGCTCCATTTGGTCACACGCCAGTGTTTCCTTCAGTTTTGTATATATTTCTCATTGTAGTACTATCTTTAATAGTTAGAATTTGTTATTGTCTTTTACAGACTAACACAGTACATACCAGTATCTTTCAGATAGTGTAACCTATGTTTTTGTTATGTATGACTAAATCCTTTGTGATATGTTGTTGTATTATGTTGCGCACAATGAAATGCAATATTATTCAGTATATTTATTACATTGGAATCAATTTAATCTTCACCTGGCTATTTTTATGTCCAGCATGGTAACTGAAAATCATGTTTTCACTGTGATGATTATTAAGGGTGCCATGTGACCAGCACAATGACCAACCTCCTTTACTTTCCTCATTATAGTTGGGTGGACTCTGGCATCCTAAAAATTCCTAAGCTCAAAATCCCAGTCTTCACTGATATTTGAACCAGAGACCCTTCAAAAGCCAAGTGTATTACCAGTCAAACACAATGCCCAAGAGATGACCTTTACATAATGTGCCCTGTAGATTACAAGGTCTAATTGGGCTACTTTTTTTTTTTACATTAACAAAAATGTGTCCCGTTTTCTCAAATTTGATCAATTAAGAAGTTTCATATCTGTAATAAAGAATGCTTGAGATAGATTGATGGTTCTTATTTCAGAAAACATTCATTACTTAAGTTGGGCACTATTATACTTTAGTAGCAGCTGTAGCTGTGAGCCTTGCAAAGATGAAGGGTTGTGAATTGAAAAATTTGACTAGAAACTCAAGAGAACAATTTATTTATGACTCAAAGTTGATCTTAAAGGATCAAAGGTTGTGTTGTCATCCTAATTGTACCAATAGTTTATGTGAAGAGCATACATAAGGAAGGTTACATATCTTATATTATTATTATTATTATAGCGCTACTTTCATCATGCTTATAGCATGCTCAGTGCGCTTTTGTCCAATCTCATTTGTGGACCAGTGGGGGGTATCTAGGAGTTGGTTTTCCATGCTGCCTTTGGGCGCTCAGTAAACACAACTCTGCCCGAGTCGGGTGTCGAATCTCGAGCCCCCTTCTAGGTAGCCAAGCCAAGTTCAAGCGCACTTGGCCTCTCGACCACGTTTCTTAAATATCTTATCTTATATTGAATACAATAAATATGAGCACAAATCTTGTGAATTGACTTTTAAATGATGAAATATTACATCAGTTGGGTACTTCAGTATCCTTTTGTTTTTTGTTTCTAATGTGGGATGGAAGCATGTGGAAATTAGAGAAAAAGAAAATCAGTTTATTTATCAGAGAAATTTTCCAATAACTTTTAGTCTCAAACTTATTCTTTTATTCTTACATTCTGTATGTCACATATATAGAAAATTCTGTTGATGAAAAAGAAATATTGTTTACAGATTGATCCAAAGTTTCTTTTCTGTACATATTTTTTATCTTACATAATTCATACTCAAACTTTGTTAGTTTTATAAATTTTAATGACATATAGTTCTACTGTTAATAGTATTCTTTCAAATAAATCATTTTTCTTTAAACAATTTTATGTTGTTTTTTTATAAAGTTGTTTTTTGTTGTTTTTTTCAGAAAAAGGATATTTTTGAGATTTTTATGCAAATTCATAAATAGAACACTTTCTGATGTGCCGTACGAAATATTGATTAGCAAAGTATTTTAATATACTATATGATTATTTCTATGCTCTTTTCAGCACTGTAGAATCAATTTTTTAAACAAGTTATTTTCCTTGTAGCACAACCAAATGTAGTAATTATTTTGGTATGAGGGATCTTCTAATACATTAATTTAGTTTGTCTTTTAATATTTCTCCCAAACCTTTTTTTTTTTTTTAAAGATTCCATGATATTGCCCTCACTATTGTTATCTTGCTTTCTCGAGTTTCCTTTTCTCTCTTACCGGTAGTGAATTTTATTGCTGAAAAAAATATTGGGATCTTAAATCAAAGTGTAAACAAATGACATTTATGTGACTTTTAGTGTAACAATGCCCAATGCTTTTCACTTAATTGACCTGATAGAGAACAAAATATTTTGTGCTCCACTATGTTGTAGTCTAGACAGAGGATGTCATATCAGTAGTTTAGTCATAAGCCTGTTTGGGGCATCACCATATGAGTGATATGACCAACAGTTCTCTCCAACTTCTGTTTACCTGGTATGCGCATCATAACTGGAACAGCATACTCTAGTCATGTGAATTAATGCAATGTTTCTTTATCCTTAGACTTGATTATATGAACCTGCAAATGCATTTATGGGAATGATGTTTCTAATTTTTTTATTATATTACTTTTGCTTCATTTTAATTACACAAGTTTGTCCTCTTTCTGCATTGAAAACAAGTAAAAGTTGTGGGGGGTTTTTTCTGTTTAATCTGTAGTTTCTCTTACACGCTTTATGTCGATCAGTCAATTCTGCAGCATTGTTTAAAAACATTGATCTGTTACTACCATTGTTAGCTGTTAGAAATGTTTTGTAGTAAAGGTTAGTTAAAGAACATTATGGTAGTGTTATAAAAGGGACAGGTGGGGGATTGCAAAGATGTATCTATTTGCCCATACCATAAATTATGGGATATAAATGGAGTTTGAAGCTTTGAGTGCTACAACAAATTATGAATAGAATGGCCTATGTAACATATGACAGGCTTACAAATAACTTGCAATGTATTGAATGAAAATTTTTTAGTAAATCATTGGCTCTAAAACTACATTATGTTTATAAAATCATATTTCTCAGATGACTGTTTACAATAGCGAAAAAAAAATTACTAATGGAAAAATTTTTTTTTTCAATACAACTTATAGTGGAAAACCTTTCACATGAGAGTATATTTCGATCTTCATGTCTATCTTTCAAATCTAGACGAGATCAACCTGATAGCAAGAATTAAAATTAGAAAAATCCCTGAAGCCTTGTTTAGATAAAATTGTTCATATTTACCACGATTTGTCACAACAAAACATTTTGTCACTTTACAGATTAAGATCTCATCATGTGGTTTCTTCTTAAAAGTAGACCCTATATGTGCCATGCCCAACGTGATAAAAGCGTTTAAGAAGTCTTGCTTTCTGTATGCCTATAGTAACCATGCCTCTGATCCATACTGCTTTGTACCGGTTCCACACTGATTGGCCGGCGCCTTCGATATGACATGCAATTTGATGAATGGCTCATTATTTAGAAATCATTTTAAAATGGTATACATTTGTTAATGTAAGAATCCTTTTGTTGGTCAGAGGTCAGGGTAATATATTAGTATCCTATTATTTTCTGGAATGGTTTGATGATTGGTTTACTGTAAGTCTAACTGCTAGATGTTATGTTATGGGTAATTATCTTGTTTTTTGAACTTGTGTAATCTATAAGATAAGATATGGAGCTGGTTATTGGGTGTTCATGTGGTTCTAAAGAAATTGAATGACTGCATGACGGGGGATGGGAGCGGCCAGGGTTTGAACCTGGAACCATCGATAAATCTAAACGACAGTCCGGAGCGCAAACCGCTCGACTAGGCAGCCATATATATATATAATTGTTTTTTTAAAATATATATTGTAAATTATTGGAATATATATTTTTTCTCCATATGCTCATTAAGCAATTGCAATAAAAACTTAACTCATTAAAGTGGTATCTTTTGTCTGCAAATAAAATTGCTATATAACACCACACATTTGTTTTCATGTTGTGTGTTATTTCTGTTGTGATGCTGGTTATCATTATTGTATCAATTTTATATTCTAATAACATATATGTAAGTGTAATACTGTTTATAGAAAAGACTACACGTTAATGAGTTACAGACTATACCACTTAGCCTAAACACTAATGCAAACATTCAGCCAGGTGTGCTACAGTTCAGTTTACAACACACACAAAGCATTCTTCAATCACTTAGTGTGTATATTAAGTAAACACATAAAGTATAGATCTAGTAATTTGTCTGCTTTAATAATACATCTGTTTATAGTTATGAGGGTCTAAGTCTAGATCTAGTAATTAGTCTACTTTAATAATACGTCTGTTTAAAGTTATGAGGATCTAAGTATAGACCTAGTAATTTGTCTACTGTAATAATACGTCTGTTTATAGTTATGAGGATCTAAGTCTAGATCTAGTAATTAGTCTACTTTAATAATACGTCTGTTTATAGTTCTGACGATCTAAGTATAGACCTAGTAATTTGTCTACTGTAATAATACGTCTGTTTATAGTTATGAGGATCTAAGTCTAGATCTAGTAATTTGTCTGTTTATAGTTATGAGGATCTAAGCCTAGACCTAGTAATTTGTCTACTGAAATAATACGTCTGTTTATAGTTGAGGATCTAAGTCTAGACCAGTGATTCCCAATGTGGTCTATATAGACCCCCAGGGGTCTACGAATACTTCCAAGGGGTCTACGGAAGTGAAAAAATAAATTGGGGGTCTACGAAGGCGGATCTCGTTGAAGCATGACCATTCATGAAATTGACTCGTTCACACATGATTTGTACCTTAGTTAATCCTTTGAATTTCAACCCTGTTAGTGGAGTGATTTTTTTTATTTAAATATTTTAACGTATTATTTTAAATACCTTAATTGTGTCTACATGAAAGTAATAATTGACATGGCCGAGTGTATGAAATGAAATGTTGACCGTAAATTGTTGGTTATTAAAATTTAGCTTCATTCTTTGTTTGTTGAACAACTAGTGCATGTTCTATATTTTTATGTAACAAAGTTTGAAGCTATGTCGCTATGAAACCATCGAAGCTGGAACATCGAGAAAAGTCAACATGGAATCAAATAGATTAAGATTTGAAATACTTTTGAAAACTTTTAAATTCAGAATTAAGCCACAGTAGAAAAATGTTGATTCAACATCATAGAAAAGAATAGGTTTGCGAGCGTCTACAATATATTTACTTAGGCTTATATCAAACTCGTAAAAATGCACACTATAAGCAAACTATTGACTTTGCCAACCGTTGAAGAGGTTTTACATTCTGTTTTACACAATCCTATATCTGATATCATTAAAAATTCCTCTAAGCAACAATACAGTTCAAAGGTGTAATGGTGAAATTAGTTTTGGACAATGAATGGTTATCGTGTTATTACGATTTACTTTTTCAAAAAGCTGGACTAGTTAACCTTACCTGATAATGTAGTGGTATTATTATGTTTTTGTTATGAATCAAGTAATTCATAAAGAATTGCTTTTTGCCTGAAATTTTGATAAATTGCTCCTTCACACTGAAGTATGATAGTTGTCGAAAGGCTTGTCGAATAGACACTATTTTTTCTGAGTTCTTGGTTGCTAAGATCCTATTTTAAAACACAGAAATTAAACGGGAATCGGACATAGTCTATGTCACAAACTTGTTTCATTAATTTAATGAGGTTATGCAGCTACAATGTGATAACCTAAATTTCATACAATAACAAGGATAAATTTTCTTACTTTCCAAATTTAAATCAGTCAGATATCATCTAATCGAGAAGATAGAATATGTTAACCCTAACTAAATTGAATCCCAAGATTTACATTTTATTATCAAAGCTGCCCACCAATAGGCGTTTTTTGTTGTTGTTATTTAGTTACTTCTTGTAATGCATATTAAATTTTATTTTGCATTGTTTTGCATTGAATGTCATCAATAAATATATATCGCATAGTAATCAGTGAGAAAAGCAAATCTGAAGTTAATGAATTTTCAAAAAAATGCCGGGGGGTCTACCGAAAACTTAAAAACATGCCAAGGGGTCTATGATACAAAAAAGTTTGGGAACCACTGGTCTAGATCTAGTAATTTGTCTACTTTAATAATACGTCTGTTTATAGTTATGAGGACAACAACTACACGTTGGTTGTGTTACATTTTACATCAGTTCGCCTAAGCGCTAATGCTAAGACGCAGTCAGGCTCTGGTTACGATCAGAAACAATGGTCGCTGACCTACTACGTCACGAACCAGTCTTACGGCCTGGGGTCACGGATTGGCAGTAGAAGCGATTTATTATCCGCCGCTGTATTAGCTTATATCTCGCTTGGAGGCCTACACAAAAAAAAGGTACTTGCTTTAGCAAGACGTTTAACAACTTCTAATGAAAGTGATGCGTCATTTGATACGTACCGTTGTTCTGATTTTCCCAGGTTTATTTTTAAACCATGCAAATTCGTTAACACCAAGCTGAGCTTATGTTCAGTGTGAACAAGTAGGGCGCAGTCATCGGCGTAGAGAAAATTACACTCCATGATGACTATTTTCTTTTGTTTTAGTATGGGACTGTAGGCGCCGAAAGTTAAACACACTGCCGTCTGGGCGTAACCCGATCGACATCGATACACAAAGATAAAGGCACATTCCTCTTTCCATATGGAGTAGCATCCATGGCGCGAAGGGGTTCAATGAGCCCGGACCCACGGCCATTATGGGCACAACGTCTGTGGTGTAGTAACCATGGCGCCAAGGGCATTGTTGCATTTGGGCCCATGACTTAAAACCAGTAAGGCCCTACACTTGGGATGATACCAAAGTGGAAAAAAATAATTGCATTTTTGTAAAGCCTTATTAAATTTGGACTTTGCTGATGATGTTGCACTACTCGGGGCTACAAATAAATGCATTCAAGAAATGACGAGAGCCTAGACAGAGAGGCACCCAAAATTGGCCTCCGCATAAACTTGAATAAGACTAAAATTATGCGAGTGGGATATAAGGCAAAAGGTGTCCCCATCAGACTTGGCGAGTCAAAGCTTGAAGAGCTGGACAAGTTCACGTACCTTGGCAGCATCATAACAAATGATGGAGATGCTTACCGTGATGTAGAGTGCCGAATAGGAAAGGCAGGGAGCATTTTCCAAAGACTGCAGCCTATTTGGACTAGCCAAGCCATTGGACTCGAGACAAAAAAACCCCTTCTCAACACAATCGTCATTCCAACTGCTACATATGCATGTGAGACGTGGAAGTCATCTGTCAAAATTGAGAAAAGACTAAATGTGGCTCAACAGAGATGGCTGAGACGGATTTTGGGAGTCAGTTACACAGATCGGGTCTCAAACAGGGAAGTCCTATGCCGAACTGGGAGTCGAACACTTGGTGAGGTTGTGACTGAGCGTCGCATGAGGTTTGCGGGACATGTTCTACGTCAAAATGAATTACGCACACCAAGAGTTGCGATAACATGGAAGCCAAAACAAGGAAAGCGCAAACAGGGACGTCCTCGTATTACTTGGCGACACACCTTCATGGAGAACCTCAGAACAGTGGACACCAGGTTGCTAGCCATAAATCATGCGTTTCTGATCACTAGTCCAGATCGTCCCAATTTTTTTTTTTCATAAAACCATTGAAGGTATTACAGGAATCAGGGGTGGGAGGAGAGTTTGGTTAATACGGATGTATTGCACAGAAAAAAGGAGGCGACTACAATGACAGGCCAAGATCTATAGGGATAGCCCTGATGGTCAAGAATTGAAATTTCGACACAGCTGCTAATTATTCGGCTGTATTTACGAATCCAGAATGAAGGAAGTCAATTGAAAAATAATTTGAGGGTGTACAAAATGAGGATGCTTGATTATCTCGTTGATAATACAATGTTGTTGTTTTTTTTTTGCTTAGCACTTTACACAATTGCGGAAAGTTAAAGAGCATTTTGATAAACCTACCACTAACTGCTGCGAAGAGAATATTTGATGCAGATAACTTTTTCAAAATCAACGTATTTTAACGATCTATTATAACGATGTCATTGTTTCTAAATCATTTAATGACAGATTTCATGGGCATAAAAATGTCATGTTTGAGTGGTTAATGCCCTGTTTAATTTCACGATAAAGAGTTATATGATGCCACCATTCTTCTAGTCTTATCTGACCCAGATAATATTGTCATACAATATTGTTCAGAGATGCAGTCCTTCAAAGAAGCATTCCATTGTGTTGAATACGAGATTCGGATGCTTTTTTCATCATAGAAAGCTACAAACTTTTCAAACGTTGTCACAGCACGCATGTTATTTTTGTCACTTTATCTATGACAGCTAGTTCAGTAGAGTATAGTCATTCTCGAAGTTGCGATTGGTCAGAAATTATGTAAGAAGTTCTATGACACAATAAGCAGGCTGACTTAGCTTGCTATTCTTTCCTTAGAGCGAAAAGTAGCCAAAAATTTAGAAATAGATGCACTGGTTTCTGACTTTGCTAGAATGCAAGAAAAATGCAGTTTTATGAAAATAAATGTAAGATTTATTTACTGTTAAGTAGGGGACGTAGAACTAGTTACTCATATTTTTTGTCACACTCTAAATTTGGGGGAGGGAAGGCCACCAAGATTTTCTTGAACTCGGACCCACGGGTAGCTTGCTACGCCACTGATGCTAAGAACAAATTTGTACAAGTGCTCCTTCTTCCCTATTGCTATTATAGAGCAAGGAATAGGTTAAATTGCCTGAGCTCGCCAGGAAAACCAGTGACCTAGTAGAATTTAGGTCATTGATTAATATGCATGACTAAATGCATGACGCGTAGGATGTAATCATTTTCTTTTTTGAAAATGTCTGTATTATATAAGATATTATACCTTTAAAGTAGTGGCGCCTCATTTAACCCTGAACTGCGAAGAAAACAACTCTTTTACGCCATTTTCTATGGACAGGAGATCATTTGTTCAACATGAATTAAGAAGCTTGAGAATGGAGGACGCCGTCCGAGCTTGGACATCTTTCATAAACCATAGTAGTCAAGCGTAGCCCATAGTTTGTTCATGCAATGTGTTCTTAAATGTGTAGGCCTACATATATAATATGTTTGTCGAGATAGCATGGTTTGTCTAAATGGATAGCCTATGGCCTATATATCTAGGTGATTGGTTCCATTAGTCAGTAGGCCTACCGGAAGGGGTTTAATGAATATAGGCCTAAGCACTCCACTACCTATAAAATGCTTCCTAATGGCATGCGTCTCAAATAGCCTCTGACAACAAGCCCAACTATGGCTTTCACGTGTTATACCAGATATTGAATCCGGCAGAGCTGTTTTCCCTAACAGAAGAAGGAGTGAAGGCGATTAACTGGCGCCTAAACCAGTAAGCTTCGGGCAGGAGGGGCTCGATAGCAATTTCTGGCTACCCACATAGAAGGAAAACTTTGAATTCAAACACTAGCTGCCTTGTAGCTATACCCAATCATGGGAAACAGGCTTTTGGAGTTAACCCTGGGAAAAAATCAGAAGCCGGCTACCCTAGGCAGTTTACGGCACTGCTACATCCTAGCAGAGCGACGTAGTACGCCGCTGACTCCTTTTGATACATCAGCTGCGTGGAGAAAAAAAAGGGGGGGGGGAAGGACTGATGAGTGGACGACATTGTTCCGACCACAGCTAATGCCCATTGCCCAGGCATTCATATCATCCATGAAATGACCCATATTCACTTTTATGTGATTTTATTAATACGAAAGAATATATATTATATAATAAAAATCTGTATTTTTTTATGAAAGGTAAAAAAGAATGTCAATCACATTTACGATACTTATTGTCATTCAACGTGGCATATTCAGCGAGCCACCTTTCCCATTTGGGTACTGGCCTTCCGAATTTGCCCGAATGTCATTCTATTCGCCAGATGCGCCCCTGTTTTTTTTATTAAGTACCATGTCTACCAAGACCATTTTAAGAGTTTCATAGTTGGCAGAAAAGACCTTTGTTTATGTTTACATTAATATTTTATAGGTTAGGATTGTTATAAACAAATCGTCTCGAAACCTTCAAAAAAATATCGTCTCTTACAATACAATATCTTCTCGTTTGAAACGTCACTAATTTAGACTAGGTCTAGATCTTTAAGCTAAGATGAATGTCACAAAAGCACAATAAAAATGAACATTAATAAACCCTGCGCCTGTGTGTGTGATGAATGATTTACAAAATGTCAATGTCTTGAATGACAGTCACAGACTGTCATGCAGTTGAGTTACCCAGTAGACTTGAGTTACTCAGTAGAGTTATACTTATAGTGTTATACTAACTTATAGTAAAATTATAATAATAATTATAATAGACGAATAGTTACACTTACACTAAGTTACAGTAACACTAACAGTTGTACACTTCTCTCCACTCTGGCTTGGTTCGACGACGACAGTGGATAGATCTATAGTCTTAGTCTACTCTAGTCTCTACAGTAGTCTACACTACCATCTATAAATTACGGACATACGGGTTCAAGAATGTCAAGAGCTACTTGATTCTTGATTAGTCTGATTTAGTGATTAGATCTAGATCCATATACTAAGAATAAGATAGTCTACTAGTTTAATAATAATAATAGCGCTAAATAGTCTACTAATAATTAATAAGCCTACTAGACTCTATATAACTTAAATATAAGTCATAAGTATATTACTACTGAAATACAAGAGAGAGTTGAATGAAATTAGGATATATCCCCCTTTATTAACTCTAGATCTATTACTTTATCTGTGTTCATAATCTAAAAAAAAAAGTTATTATAGATCTAGATAAATTTGTAAAAAATGAATGATTTTTGCTGTGGATGTGGTATTTTGCTTCCAATTGGTGATGTCAACAATGAAACTATGTGTAAAGTTTGCAAAAGAGAAGCAAGCTTAAGGCAACTTAATAACAAATCACAAACATGTGATTGTGAGTACTGTGAAAGATCAGACAACTACAAACTCCTTCCTTCTAAAGAGACAAAGTTTTTCTCGCAACCAGAACACTTGCAATTTTCACCCACACAGAACCACAATGAGCTTGATTTCAGAATAAGTCAAATACATTTTGTTGACAAAAATGAAAGTTTTCTTTGCGGTGGAAATGAATTTACTACCTGTAACCAAGTGGTGCAGGAACAATCTTCTGACATTTTAATAGGCTTAAATTCTAATGAACAAGAGGAAAACAAAGCAGTTGATAGTTTAATTTCTGAGGAAATCAAACAGCAGTGGGAAAGGTATTTAAACTATTTTTTTTTAAACTGCAAATAAGATCTATATATAAAATAATAGCAAAGTGTACCCCTTTCGAACCTTGTGATCTATATAGCGCAAATATAGATCATCTGTATCTTTGATTGAGGATTAACAAGGGTTTCATGTGGCCAGCTCAACAAATGAACCTTTCCTCAACTTTTGTCAGGTACCCTTTAAAGTTGGGTGGACTCAGGGGTCTTCTAAAAATTCCAAAATTTAAAATCCTAGTCTTCATCTAGATTTGAACCTGAGATCCCTTATTTCAGAAGCCAAACATGTTACCACTCAGCCACCATAAAGAATTAAATTTTTGTGCAACATTGGCTTTGAGTTAAGAAGGCAACAATATTTTTATTGTGACATCCTGTGTCAGTCCTATTCATAAATTTAGTAGTAGTTCCCCTTTCAGACGTTATGGTCTATAAGGCAGATGTTGTAAAGATCATCTGTTTCTTTGGCCTACGGTTAATGAGGGTGTCATGTGGTCAGCACAACGACCAACAGCCTTTACTTAACCCCAACAAATGTCAGGTGCCCATTAGATTTGGGTTGACTCAGAGGTGCCTAAAGATTCTGAAATTATAAAAATCACTGTCTTCACAAGATTTGAGCCCCCAGTTCGGAAGCCAAGCACGTTACCCAATCAGCCACTGCGCTTCCTTTCATAAATTTAGTTTTTGTATAATATTTCTTTTATTAAATTCTATTTGCAAATTTGCTAGCGAACAACTTTTTTACAAAGAGCAGCTGATTCAGAAAGACACATCAGCCATTGCAGCCCTAATCTCTGGTCACAGACGTAAAGCAGATGGCAGTCGCTACTATGTTGGTGGAGTAGACATATCTTTTATTGTGGGAAACTCTGTGGATGCCTGTGCATGTCTCTGTGTGGTTAGGATGCCAGATCTAGAGGTAGTACTTTCTTTAGGGTTGCTTCTACAAATCTTAAACTGTCTATACTGCCAAAATGCTGTGAAGAGATGCTGCAGTGCTACTTGGTGATCTGTAAGCAAGTCCCTTGAAATAAATTAGAAAATGAATGAAAACAAAATGTAGTAAAATAATCTGACTTAGTACAAAACAAAGTTTCAACCATACAGACCTTATGGACCCTTCCTTTTCCATGGGCTCCAGCTTTCCAGCTTCTGATTTGGCCCATCTCTTCCACGGACACCTTGTGTTGCGTAAATGTCCCTACAGAAGATTTGGAATGGTCTCATTCTGTCGGCACACTCAACACAAGCTCCTTCAAAAAATTTTTAAGACAATGTGAAGAAAAAAGGAAATATTTAGATTTAATCTATAGCTCATGATATATGATAGCATTGAAACCAACATACCATCGATACATTTAATATCAGGCCAATCCTTCTCTTTAGGGCAGGTCAAAAACCTGAGCATCTCAGTTTCTTTAGGTAATTGACCTGATGAGGCTAAATGCTTATTTAAGGCATTTATCATCAAACTGAAAATAATGCACAGGCACATTAGAAGTTTAAATAAAGACAAGAAAAAAAATATTATAATTTTATTGAGAAATATACTTACCCAACATTTGTGCAGTACACACAAAAGCAGCTATCGATTGGCACAGACCCCAAAAGCCTCACATTTTTGGTTGCAGAGTCTGAAAAAGGGTCAGGCTCACAGGAAAAGATGGGTACTGTATAGTACATTACAGTATTTCATTATTAAAATTACTTTTCTGCACAATATTTTACTGTTTTTATTGTTAATTATGTATTGGAATAGGTTTATGGATAGGTTTAGTGTTTGCAGTACAGTACTGTTATTATGCTACAGTACTCTTTATGAATGTATGATCTGACTTACGTCATCGAATTTTGACGCCGCGTAGGAACGGAACACCGTCGTAAGTCGTGGACTACCTTTTTTTTTTTTAACGGGAGCGTAGGTATATTATATACATGTATAAGTATTTGTTTGTATTTGAGAATCTGCACCATAAACTTAATTATTAGATCTAGTAGCAGAAACAGTTATTTACAAAATTCTTCATGTCTTTTCACTCTAGGTCGTTTACCAAAAGATGGAAATGATTCAATTGACGCAGCCTTATATTCCAGGTTTTCTGGCTTTCCGGGAGGTTCCAGCTTTACTGAAGTTGTTAGAGGATCTTAAAGCTAATGCCCCACATTATTTTCCAGATGTATGTTACTTGACAATACTACTTCACTATTTACTGTTTTTATTTACTGTTCAAATATTCATATATATATAGTTAATTCAGTTTTCTATTCAGTGCATTTCTCTGGATTGTTTTGTTAGATCCTTTATTAGTTTTTATCTTAATTTCAGGTCATTTTACTAGATGGGAATGGAATTTTGCATCCAAGAGGTATGCATTGTATGTTATCCTTTCATCATAATACAGTGGAGTCTACTTAATAACATGTAGTAGGGAAGAGGAAGAGTTTAAAAAATTTGAATTACACTTCAACAAAGTTGGCCAGGCTTATTATGTGACAGACACTTAATAGCTAGGTATGCCGACCAAGTCTAGCCTCCTCTCTCCCCCCCCCCCCCCCCCCCCACATGATGTAATAAATATAATGCTAAAAATCCATAAATTGCAAAAAGCTGAAGGATCGATGTCTGGCTTGCTATTGGTGTGTGAAAAAGATTTTTATTACAACTTACATAATTCTCTTTTTTTAGAATTTTGTTTTAAAGAAATGTCTGTAAACAGAGAAGAAACAAATAAACTTCTTATGACATGTTCTCTGTATTGCATGGTCTTGAAAAGAAACAACATTAACCTTCAAACTCAATTTTTAGGCTTTGGTCTTGCCTGTCAACTTGGAGTTTTAGCTCAGGTTCCCACTGTTGGTATTGCTAAGACCTTAATATCAGCTCAAGGGATCGTTGATGACCAGAATCATAAGAATAAAGTAAGTCTTAATTTAGCTTCAATCTGATTCAGTGATTTAAAAAATAATGTTTAATTTGTTATGTTTCACTATGTCTTGATATCTTGCTAAGAACAACTGCTGACTGGGAAACGTTACGCAAACTTTCACAGCACCCCTACAACAAAAGTCTAGGACAGATGATGAACTTCTCAAAATCAGCATAAGAATCTTGTTGTATGACACACTTTGATTTTAAATATGTATCAGACTCCTTTATGCATGTCTTGTGAAATATGTTATTAAATAAATATGTATTTTTTCTGTAATGCCCAATTTACATTTGAGGCTAAAATGAGCAAATTAAGAAAATTATTTTTGCATTAAAATTTTTTTTATCATGTAAAATATATAATTTCTAAATCATTTCTTGATATTGATGTTATAGAAGGCAGAGTTAAAAGAAGCTGGTGATGGTTTTGAACTGATTTCTGATACAGGGGAGACTCTTGGAATGGTGAGATGTCCTAACTTTTATTTAAATTATTACAACCTAGTGTGGATCAATAAGTGAATGATTTAGAGTTTGAGTTTTTGGCACATCAGCACAATTTGGGATATGTCGTGCCCGTAATCCTTCAAGGATTACTCTCCTTTACAAAGAGCTAAATTCCAGTTAAATCATTAAAAACAATGTCTATTCACAGCTAAAATAGTAAAGGTAGTAAAAATTTAATAATTAGAACACCTACTTGAGTGTGATTGTTAATTACAAGTAACCTACCAGGGAAATTTTAAATGTATAACATTGAAAACTGCCTTTGATGCTGTGACTCATTAATTATGAAATTTATTTGGAATATGCAGACAAGGACTTAAGAAACATTTCAGTCTTAGTATTTAGATCATTCGTAGGCATGCTCTGGAAGGCATTTAATTGATGTATTAACTTGTTTACATGCTTATTTTGCATTATTGTATTAGGCATTCAGTTTATTTTGGGATGGGGTCAGATTACTGAAAAGTTTGGATTACCTAAGGTTGGCTGTACTTCCAGGACTTTCAAGAATATCATTTATAATAAAGTAACAATTGATGAAAAAGGAAAAAAATATTGATACAAAAAATGAAGTGTCCATAACACAGTACTCTGTGGTTCTGTCAAACCTAGAAAAGTGAAGTCTAGGCTTAGCGTCCTGTGCGAAACGTCACCATAAGTAGACAAATCAGACAGAAAGACGACTACCAGCTGTGGAGCACTCTAGAGCAAGACAAGACACACAGAAAGTCTCTGGTCATCCATTGCCCCCAAACTCATCGCTAGATGTCTTGACACTGTCTTACTTCTAGAAAAGGATGGGCTTTAGGGTGAGAGAGTGAGGTTGACATGTTGCGTTGACAAGTGCAAAGCCCTCACCCCCCTGGATGATAAAAATGGTCATAACGAAACCATGATTGACGAACTATATATTTATTAACTTGAACTATGACAGACCACAGCATAGTTTCATCAGAATCCATTCTGCCTACACAACCAATAAAACATCTGCACTACTTTCCTTATGTTTACTTCAGAAACACACACATACATCCTGTGACAATATGGAAATATAAAAAGATGAGTAGAGGCAATATGTTCTTCTTCTTCTTCGTTCTCATTGTTATCTTGGAGTGTTCATATGACTAGACCAATACATGAGATGAACTGCGCAGTGGTTTCCAAATCAGGGAGCTCTCCATATAGTTTTCTTTCTATTGGGGTGATTTGGGGAGAGTGTAGTCTTATACGGGCCTCTTGGTAAAGAGAGCAGTTTTGGAGGACATGGTCGGCATTCTCTGGTGATACTCCACATGGGCAGATTTCACTGGTTCCAATTTTGAGCTTCCGGTACATGGCAATATGTTGATTATTGAAAGATCAATCCTATATATTAACTAGCAACAGTTTTGTGCAAGTTTTGTAGTTAAAAAGAACAATAATTTAATTTGCATTTTTTTTAATGGGACTACTATATTTGTATTTATTGTATTATGGAGCAACTAATATTTTCTAAAAAATTTTTTTTTTGCTTTTAATTATAATTGTCACTAGCTTTTAAATATTTAGCCCATGTAAAGCCTGCAAAAGTTCAAAATCTCTCCTATAAAATGTTTGTTTCTTGTCTTCAACTGTATATATTCCTCCCATGTATCTGCAGTGTTTGCGCGCTCATGATAAAGCTCAGAATCCAATCTATGTTTCTGTTGGCCACATGATTAGTTTGAGATCCTCAGTTTGGTTAGCGCTTGAATGTAGCAAGTACAGAATTCCAGAGCCAGTCAGAAGAGTAAGTCTCTTATATTTATAACTAGACAAATTTACTAAACTTTGTGACTTAATTTTTTAAAAAAATCTGTTTTAAGGGCTTAAAGTCATTCCTCTTGGGTGTATTATGGAGTCTTAAAACTTACCAACTGCTTTCTTCCTTTTATATGCTCTAAAAGGCTACTTATTGGGGTTTCATTCTCCTTTAATTCTTCTTGGTGGTGGCTCTGTGCTATGGAGTAATGCCCATTAAATGACCTTTTGGGAGAAGATGGCATAATAAAGGAAACTGGAACATGACACGACTATTTAGCAGAGTATGCACATTCACTTCTAAAGACATTACTGTCATTACTTTTTAAACTCTGTCCGATACCAAGGGTGTCCTAATTTCCTTCTGTGGGTTGTTTTATTTATGACATGGTAGGCCTGTATGACTCAAACCTCTTATGATTTGAAGGCAAGGTAAACAGCATTTGGAGCCCCATACTTCTAGATAAGTACTTTGTGAAGCAGACAAAGTTAATTGCTAAATACAAAAAAAAGGATGAAATTTAGTATTGAAATATTCTAAATACTTTATTGAATTTTGAAATGAAAATACAAATAAACGACATAAAAACAGCAACTATTGTCTATGCTCTGATTACATGACAGTGGAAGGCAAATACATAAATCAATTAGTTAGCCTATGTAAAAAGTTTGTATTAATACTTGATAATGAAGAATAGGTAGTTATTTTTTTTAAAACATACTTTTAAAGTTATGTTTAGAATTTTGATATAAACAAAAAATGAAAACTGCTTTTTGATACATTTTGAGCTCCAAAAATATATAACTAATTAAAAAAAATATATAAAGGTCATCTGTTTCCATGGCCAATGATGAATGAAAGTGTCATGAAACCATCACAATGACCAACTATCTTTTCTCAACGTAACGCATTAGAGTTGGGTGGACTCAGGGGAATCCTAATATTCAAAATCTCAATCTTTACAAAGATTCAAACCCAAGACCCCACAGTTCAGAAGCCAAGCGCTTTACCCCTCAGCCACTAATTAATTTGTGCTGTCCCGTTAAATTATAGGATCATTATCTACCTTAGAAGAAAAAGTCTACAGTCAAACTTACAAATGTCACTGTTGATGCTTAATATATTTTTTGCACATTTCAGGCTGATATAGATTCAAGAGAATATTTGAGACAGGGAAAAACAGAACCTTATGAATTCATTGCTCCAGTAGAGAACTGATTATTTCCCTGTTAGTATTTTATCTATAAAATGGCTGTGATATTATTATTCTAGCTTTTATATAGCGCTACTTTCATGCTTATAGCATGCTCAGAGCGCTTTTGGTCCAATCTCATTTGTGGACTAGTAGGGGGTATCTAGGATCTATCTTTAGGCGCTCAGTAAACACAACTCTGCCCGAGTCGGGTGTCGAACCTCGAGCCCCCTTCTAGGTAGCCAAGTTCAAGCGCACTTGGCCTCTCGACCACGCTTACGCTATGAACACATGATATATAACAAGTTGTTCAGTTGCTTGTTGATGTAAATTATGTTGCTTGTCAAGACCAATTTTGATGACTAAATGACTCACAGATACATTTTAAAGATCATTGCATGAATACATCCAGTCATATATTGTACTAATTATTGGCTATGCTATATTAAGGATATTTACCTATAGTCTTTTTTGCTTTAAAAGACTCACAAAAATGTACTCATCTTTTATTGACTGTAGTAAATTTAGCCTACAAATGATTTTATTCTAGCTGTTAATATACTCTTTTACTACAACTCAGTCCATTTTTTAAAGTTATATACTTTTTACCAATGTTGATTATAGATAGGATATAGGACTTTAAAATATAGTACTGGGGATTTAGTGAAGATTTTAAAAATGTTTGCTGGAAAGCAACTTTAATTGATTCATGCTAATTAATGTAGTTTTTAGTAATTGATGAGCTTTTAAAAATTACTCATAATTAGCCAATTCTTTTCAAAAATCTTTTAATACCTCAAGAGTGAATCAGGTTGATGCAGCAAATAATCAGACTTTAAATACTGGATCTGTCATGTCTCAGGGCTTTTTTTAAAAATGTATATGAATAACATATATTTGATTATATGTGTATCTACAATCATTTGTGATAGTGTTTTTAGAATTTAATTAACTTTACTATCCCTCAGTCCCTAGATTTAACTTTATCCATCTGCCTGAGCTCCTTAGAGTCATGGCCCCCTTTTCTTTCAACTCTAATAAAAGTTCACATCTTTTCTTATCAATCGAGCTGTCACTTTCTCTAAAGTTAAAATATTATTTTTATCAAAAGACTTGTAGAGTCTAAGTCTAAATCATTTAAATATTTATTAACTTTAGTCTTATTACAAGCTTAGACCTACCGTATACATGCTATATTGAGTTGTATTCAAATTTTCTGAAATTTTTCACTTTTTTTATTTAAACACATGCAGTGATGAAGGCAGCTTTTTTTATTGGTTAATATAAAAGTTTCACCACATTTTGTTTGTTATTTTTAGATGCTTGTTGCAATTGTTCTGAACAGGGTAAAAAATTCCTACTTTAGTGGGTTCAAGGATATAGAGCCTTATAAGGAATTCCTGTAAAAGTGGGTTTACAGAGTTGTGGAGTTTTGTTTTATTCTTGCTATGAAATAAAGGATCCTTATCTTGCTTATTATTTAGTGATTGTTAAAAATATTAATCTGCTGTCCTTTATACCTTCACTTAGTTGATGATAACCTACAGATTGATTTTAAAGTAGGAAATTCATGAGTTAAAATATTGGTAATATTGTTTTGTGCTCAATTAACTAACTTTAAATTAGCTAAAATCTAGTTTTTATTCTTCATTTTTTTTTCTACACATAGTATTACTTTATCATATTTAAGTGTTTTTTTTTTTTAATTATTGTATTA
Source organism: Biomphalaria pfeifferi (assembly GCA_030265305.1). Lineage (NCBI taxonomy): Eukaryota > Metazoa > Mollusca > Gastropoda > Planorbidae > Biomphalaria > Biomphalaria pfeifferi. Next base: position 2,007,085 of record JASAOG010000034.1, read on the forward strand.
TATATTAGTTGAGTTGTTATTCATAATGTTTGTATTTTTATTAAACATAAAATTAAATTATTGTCAATGCACTATTCAATAATGTGTTGCAATATTTTACTTTTCTTAATTTGTAGAGATTCTTATTTGACCTATAACAGAACTTATTGGTGTTGAATTTTTCTCTATTAGTGTTTAGCTTAACAACAGCTTGTCATAAATATTTTTCTGGGCTTCCAAAAATACAAATATCCTTAAAAATGTACAATGGCTTTAATTTCATTTTGCAGATACAAGTAATCACCAAAGAGATAGACTAAAAATTTGACAGGCATAATGTGACACAGATAACATTCAAAAAACAATATCAGTTTACTATTATTGAACCACCTGTTTGTGTTTGTTTTGATACTGCATGCTAATATTACTTTGATTTTGCCTAAACAAAACAAAAAATGCAATCTGCTACATATATGTTTTGTCAAGTCACAGGTGTAGATCAAAAAACAATTTAACATTTTTAAAACCCAGATTTTCCTTGACAAACAAAGTACAAACATTGTACAAACATTGTACAAACAAAGTACAAACATTGTACAAACAAAGTACAAACATTGTACAAACAAAGTACAAACATTGTACAAACAAAGTACAAACATTGTACAAACAAAGTACAAACATTGTACAAACAAAGTACAAACATTGTACAAACAAAGTACAAACATTGTACAAACAAAGTACAAACATTGTACAAACATTGTACAAACAAAGTACAAACATTGTACAAACAAAGTACAAACATTGTACAAACAAAGTACAAACATTGTACAAACAAAGTACAAACATTGTACAAACAAAGTACAAACATTGTACAAACAAAGTACAAACATCGTACAAACATTGTACAAACAAAGTACAAACATTGTACAAACAAAGTACAAACATTGTACAAACATTGTACAGAGCATGTCATTCTTCATGGTTTGATTTTAAACTTGACAATGGATCAAATGATGTCACTAGGTCTTGGTCAATTTTTATCAGTTTCCTTTTTATGATGTCAATCAAACTCCTGTGGGAGAAAGTTACTTCATGTTTAACATGACATCAAATCTCAGCAGTACATCTTTGTAAACATTTCACTGCAGTAAATATATAGAAGAAAAAAATCGTATCAGTTTTAGAGTCATTCATTGTCATTTAGACCACTTTTATGACATTAGTATCAGTAAAGCTTAACAAGTGCAAATAATTTTCTACTTCAGAAATACATTTAATTTATAAATTACATTAAATTATGGTAAAAAAAAATACAGCTTTCAAGGTGAACTTTTTTTTTTTAGAAACAAATGTCAATACTTATAAGTAAAATGAATGCATTAATAACCTAAAACATAAATTATACATTGCAGTTTCATGAGAATGCACAGCTTCAGTAAGCAGCACTAAGCCTGCCAATTGATTATTTTTTATTATATCAAACCTCTTAATATATATTAAACACACTGACGATTGCTCTAGACAAAAAAGTGTCCCTAATTCTAACCAAAGGTTTTGCTCTGTTGAATGTTAGTTGATACATTTCAATACTATTTTTTTAAAAAAGATAACTGTCCAACTTGAGAATGTTTTATAGAGATTTACCTTTAGTTGGGACTAAGATGATGCTTGGTGTTGGGAAAACCGATATGTCCTTCATGAGTTTGCCTGCCCCATCGTAGACTTTCACATCCAGGAAAAAGTCAGCACTATCAGATACTTTCATTCCAGCTTCCTCGACAGCATGTGTAATATCTTTCTTGAAGAGGCGGTCAAAAGCCCATGTTCTTTCAGTAGGACCACCCAATAGACTAAAGCCACCAGCATATATACACTTACTGCATTCCTGCAAGATCAAAGTTCATAGTCGTAAGCAGCTATGTTTATACTAGGTAAAGAAAATAATTTGGCATGAAATACTAAGAGAATAACATTTTTTTTGTTTTGTTTTTATGTTTTGGATGTCTGTTCATAGTTGAAGATAATTATGTCTTTATCCATACCTCCAATAGGGGATGAGGGCTGCTAGGATTTGAATATGAAACCATAGAGATGGCATGCCAAAGTGCAAATCACTAAAGTCAGGTACTCATTAGAGTTGGGTGAACTCAGGGGCACCCTAAGAATCAATTGTTTATTGAGATTTGAGCCCAGGTCCTCATGTTCAGAAGCCAAGTGCTTAACCACTTAGCCACCGTGCTTCCTACAGACTTATTGTTAAATATATATTGATTCTCTTAGACTTTGAATGTGTCATAGATTGTTAAAAATGTCTTCACATGCATATTTTGTTTTCACACACTGAAGAGTTACCTGACAGTTACAGACATGAAGTTTGACAGATACAGAAGTGTTGACACTTTTAAGCAAGAATCCAGCCAAAATTCTGTTTTTCAGTTTCTTGTTATTTATCAGATATTCCAAATTATTGACAGAATGACCTCCGATCTTAAGATGGTCATACTGGTAGCCAAGGAGGTCATGGTTGAAAAGATCTTTAGGTAAAGAATGCTCTCTGAAACAAAAGAACATAACAAAAAATATTTAAAAAGAATTAGCATAAACTAAAATGTATTATTAATAAAATCTAGCTATTAGTGAATGATGTGGGATGTGCCAGAATGTTTGGTTGAGTAGAATGAACTTCTTGGCTATCTGTCAAGGGGGCTCAAGTTCCAAACCTTACTCCAGCTGAGTTGTATTTTCTGAGCATCTAAATCGGAAAGAAAACATGCACACACAATTGGGAATTCTAAACAACAACAACAAAAAAAATATAAAAAAACGCTTATATTAAGAGTAATCGTATTAGTTTTGATCAGTCATGTAATTATACTTATGACAGACTTGAACATAATAAATCTTATCTTCTTATCTTATATAATACAGACGTTACTTCAAAAAAGAAGATGATTACGTCCTACGTGTCATGCATTTAGTCATGCATATTAACCAATGACTTAAATTCTGCCAAGTCACTGGTTTTCCTGGCTAGCTCAGGCAACCCATTCCATGCTCTAATAGCACTAGGTAAGAAGGAGTATTTGTACAAATTTGTCCTAGCATATGGGACGAGGAATGTGCCTTTATCTTTGTGTCTTTCAGAGTATTTTATTAGATATTCGCTTTTTTGTATTTGAAGATTATGGTTCAGTGTTTTATGTGTAATTGCTACTTTACTTTTGAGTCTTCTGTCCTGAAGGCTTTCTAAATTTAGTGATTTTTCTAATGGCGCTACTCTAGTCAAATGTGAATATTAATTTGTTATGAATCTCACTGCTCTATTTCGTATCTGTTCCAGTTTCTTAATGTTTTCTTGAATTGAGGGGTCCCAAACGAAAGATGCATATTCTATTATTGGCCTAACCAAGGTTAAATAACATTTTAGTTTTATGTTCTTATTTGATTTATAGAAATTTCTTTTAATAAATCCTAATGCTTTGTTCGATTTTTTCATAGTTTCATCAATATGTGGATTCCATGACAGTTTTTCATTTATTATAACACCTAGGTATTTTGCGTTTTTAGTCTGTGTTACTGGTTTGCCATGAATAAGATAAGAGGAATTAATTTGTTTTAGTTTTTGTTGTTACTCTTAACAACTGACATTTTTCTGGGTGGAAAGACATGCTCCAATTTGATTCCCATTTCTGTAATTCATCTAATTCTCTTTGTAAAATGTCTGTGTCTTGTGTTGTTTTTATTGTTCTATATATTATGCAATCGTCTGCAAATAATCTGACTTTTGTTCCTGAAGTAATGCAATTTGGTAAATCATTTATGTAAATTAAAAATAGTAGTGGACCCAAGACTGTTCCTTGAGGTACACCTACGTTAACTGTTATCGGTGTTGATTTAGAGTCATTTATTATTACAGTTTGTTTTCTCCCTATCAGAAAATCTTTAATCCACTGATGCAGTGGTCCATTAATGCCAAAATATTATAATTTTTTTAAGCAAACTATGGTGGTGAACTTTGTCAAAAGCCTTAGAAAAATCTAGTAAGATAGCATATATTTATTTACTATTATCTAAACCTTTAGAAAAATCATCACTTAGTCCTATTAGTTGTGTTTCACATGATCTATATTTCCCAAAGCCACATTTGTATGGTGTGAGGACATTATGTTTGTGTAAGTGGTTTATGATGTTGCTACATATTATGTGTTCTAGGATTTTACATGTGATGCTGGTAAGTGATACTGGTCTGTAGTTTCCTGGGTCAGATTTTTCTCCTTTTTTAAATAGGGGGGTGACATTAGCTTCTTTCCAGTCCTTTGGTACTCTGCCCTGGTTAAGCGAGGCCTGAAAGAGTATTTTGAACACTGGGGCTAGCTCATTGCTTAGTTCTTTGAGTTATCTAGCTGGAATACCATCAGGTCCAGACGCTTTAATTGGTTTGGTGTTGGCTAATAGTTTTTGAATTCCATTTTCTTGTACTACTATATCTTCTATGTTGTCTACTTGGTTCAAATTCAGTAATATGTCTTTGTCTCCTGGGGCTGAGAATGCTGATGCAAAGTATTTGTTTAGGATGTTTGCTTTAGTTTCATTATCATTATGTATTATGTTATGTTCATCTTTTAATGGCGCTATGCCTGTTGTTTCCATTTTCTTAAACTTAATCTTTGACCATAGATTTTTTTTGTTATCTTTAGATTGTTTATGTATTCACTCTGCAGTGAATCTGTGCGATTAGAAATATATTTACCAAAATTTTTTGTTTAGCATTTAGCGTTCTCAATGCACTATGAACCTATCACTAGTCTGGACCAGTAGGGAAAGGGGTTGGTAAAAAAGGGGTATCTTGATAAATGTTTACATGATCGTTTTTTAAATGCTTAAAAAAATGTCCACTAAAAGTTCAAGAATCCTCAAGGGGACTAATTCAACTTATACCACCACATATGTCAAGTATGATTTACTTTCCCTTGTTGAAGATATCGAAAAAATAATTAATTACCAATAGATTTTTTTAAAGTCGTTTCTTGTGTTGTCAGGTAAAAGAAATAATTATGTGAAATTGCAGCTTAATCCAAGATTGGGTTTGGGAGCATTAATGTTTTTGCTAGACAGACAGAGTGTTTTGATATAAGCTTTGTAAAAATAATAATCTACTCACTTAGTGAATGTGTTCATGTTAAGTTCAGAGTTGAAAGGCTGCATGGGTTGGTTCATGTAGTTCAAGGCACATTCTGTTCCCAATGAAGGCAAGTGTCTTTCCTTTTGGAGTTCTTGCCAGATAAGCCAGATCTTGTCCATAAAGGAGTTGTGTATGATGAAGATTGGGTCGTAGGCAGAGTATTCAAGTGTGGACAATGAGTATAACTGGTCGCCTCCCAACGAATTAAGAATGGTGCTGTGCACCACTTGAAATTGAGCCTATGTGTAGATTAGCAATATGATATTTCACTTGACTTTTTTTTTACAATGCATGAGTTTAAACAAAATCACAAGTAAAAAATATTAAATAGATGTATACTTATACTATATATGTTACTTATTTTTTATCTATTTTTTTTTAACCTCTAAAATCTACAGTATGAATGCCTAAGTAACATTGAGATTTAAATTTGATTATTATTAGTGTAAAAAGAAAAGGGAAAAACTGGCTCACATGGTAAGAAAGAAAACACATTTTAATAAGGAAGATTTTAATTTTGTCTTTGTAATATTCAAACTTTTAAATGTTGCTAAAAACAGTTTTAACTCCATATGTTTAGTTAAAAATAAAGTATTTTTCAGGAATCCGTATCCTTGTTGCTCTGTGTCAAGAAAGAGTTTAATAAAAATGACAAAATAAATGCCACTTTATTTGACCTTTCACTACAATATAATTTACTACAATAAAGCATAAAAAAATTCTTCGGTATTTCTGGCCCATTACTTCTTTAAAATAAATTTTTAAAAGTAGTGAGCAACTCCAAAAACTTTACTTCAGTGAAGAGATTTAAGCACACTGCCTTTTCTACTTTACATAAAAGCAAAAGGATTGAAACATAATAGTCCTTGAAGAAAATTTAAACTGTTAAGTTGGCTGCAAAGATTATAATGAAAAATATCAACAGTACAATACAGTGTACTAGTTAAAAGATTGAATATTGCTAATAGGTTATTTTTAAATAATCTGTGCTGCATTGCCTAGTACAGTCAAATAAAATGGCATGTTTGCTTACTGCAAAGTCACAGAAATCTATCTGCTCCAGAGCTAAGAGAACCATCTCAAACCGTTCCTGACTACCATCTGTATTGTTTGTGAACAGCTCATGTCTGACATCACGCACAGTGTAGGTATCTTCAGTGGGTATATACCCTCGAACAAAAGGATTAGGAACCACCTAAACAAAAAAAAAAATAATTATATTGTAATGTAAAATATATCTTCTATAAAGAATACCGGTAAATTAGAATTGACCAAGAAATGTTTTATACAATGTTAAATAAAGCTATTATAATGTTGTGCTCTTATTTACATTATTAAATGTAATAGAATCTTTTTCTATTACTATTTTATTGCTATTATTTAATTTTGTACATCATGCTCATTGTGGTATGTTCTAAATTTCTTTTGTGTAAATGCATGGGAGGGGAAATCATGTAACAGGTTTTATCTCTCGCTTTATTTAAGAGCTCATCAAACACAACTCGAATCAGCTTGAGTTTAATCTTGAATTTAAAATCCCTAGACTCCATTACAATGTAAACTCTAGCCTGTTCAGTTAGACTATTGATTTATGCCATCTTGGACAAATATTTTATTTTATTCCACAAAACATATTTTATTAATACATATGTAGGACAAAGACATGAAAGACTTCATTTCCCAAGTACCATTGTTAGTTTTTAGATTGCTTATATATGCCAGAAAACCAGTAACTTGGCTCATTTAAAATCTCTATTTAACTTGCATACATGTATGAGTATGCCTAACATGTGAAAATATTTTTATGTATGTTGAATGACATGGAGAAACACCTGTACATTATAAGGTTTCTAGAATTGAATAGAATGTAAGACTATGAATAACCAAAAAGAGGTTGTTGCTTTTTTATCCAATGAAGTTCAAAGGCCTAGTACTTTTATAAATAAAAAAAACTCGAAAAGTTAGAAAAAAAAATTGAAGTTGTAGTGCTCAACAATATCAGAGTTAAAAGCTTTAGTCAAGTAGCCAATGTCAAGATGTACCCTACAAGACATAATAAGCAGGAAAAGAAAACAACTAACGATGACAAAAGAGTATATTATGATATGAATTTATGAACAAAATTGATCTTGCCTATCATTCATAAAGTCCCTGGAGTAATTAGAGACTAAGACAGATGTAAAGTAGAGAAAAAGATAATAATTATCCCATAACTACCCCTTTAACCTGGTCTACATAATATACAAAATGTCAGGTAAATAGGCCTATATAAATCACATGAGGTAAGCCACATATATCTATTATACCAGGTATGATTCAAAATTAAGCATTGGCCATTGAGAGTCAGCATTCTATATCATAAAGCACTTAAAAGTAAAGTAGCAATTATACATAAAACACTGAACCATAATCTTCAAATACAAAAACAAAAATTTAATAAAATACTCAGAAAGACACAAAGATAAAGGCACATTCCTCATTCCATTTGCTAGGACAAATTTGTACAAATGCTCCTTCTTTCTAGTGCTATTAGAGCATGGAATGAGTTGCCTAAGCTAGCTAGAAAACCAATAACTTGGCAGAATTTAGGTCATTGGTTAATATGCATGACTAAATGCATGATGCGTAGGACATAATCATCTTCTTTTTTGAAGTAACATTTTTATTATATAAGATAAGATAAGCAATTTGTCAAGAGCGGGGGTGTGTAAGATGTGAGATTGTGTGTGTGTTTTGTTTATTTTGTTGGTTGGTGTGTGAATTGTTTTTATCACGGGATTTTCAAGGGGGGGGGGGGGGGACAATTAGGGTTCTAGCGGTCAGTCTAGCAGTTGGAGAGCTGACCTGGTCTAAGTAGGGTGCTTGTTTTTTGTTTACCAGTTTTATGCCTAGCGTAAGGAGATAATATAACTTATATTTCTATTCATTGTTATGTAGGAGAACTGACTATCTGTTGGTAATATTATGTATGGCATTGATAGCCTTTTGTTCAATGAATCTAGTCTAAGCGCCCTGTAGTATGTCAGTTGGGCACATTTTAGTATTTCAGTATTGATGATTTACGCATTCAATATTATATGTGTACTTGCTGTTGGCTGTAAATAAATACTAATTTTTTACTCCTTCGTTGAGTGATGCTTTGTAATATTTACACATGTTAAGGTCTGCATGTGGGAGTCATACCCTAGATTATCGACCCATATGTATGTAGTAAAGGACTCAACCCCAGAGTTTCCCCTTACAGTTGGGGGCTCGTGTGAAAGAAAACCAGGACCTCTCGTCGCAGTAATTTTATAAGTAGAGCAGTTATAAATTGTGATTGATGTACTTAAACTTACAAATATTGTTCTACATGTTATATTGTTGTTAATTTGACACTCATTATATTAAACAGAGCTTTTTTTGTAACAAAATAGGTGCCGGTACTCAGTGATGGTTTGCCTAACTTTTAACTATACCAGTTCGCACATCGATGCACAAGTTAAATCACAACTGCAAAGATACTAAAATAATGTCTAAAACAATTTTATTTTATAATTAACCAACTTAAATTGTTTTATTATTACTTTATTAGTATACCGTAAACATTTGTTATGATTGTAAAAATTTAAGTAACAACTTATTCAAGTTATTCTTGATTTACTTTAAAAAAATTGTGTTAAGTTCTCTTGTGTTTTATAGGAAAGAACCCTGTTAAAAACTAAAATAAAATACAAATGTTGAATAAATTATTCATAATAAATTCCAAAGTTTGATCAAGTTCTTATCTGACGTATCCTCCCGACTGCGTTCTTTGCTGTTGGTATCTGTGGCTGAATGTCTGCCTCTAAGCAACCATGATTCAACGTATCTTGTTGGGTCAAAACGTACGAGTGGTGGTCCAACTAATCTGATAAATAACAGTGAAGATACAGTTGTTGTCATCAATGAACTTCTTGTCGGGGTGATGATAAGATTCATTTGCGAAAATCCTCTTTCGGCTTCACTTGAAGAAATTGGGATTGTACTGAGAGCAATTTGCAAAGGAAGTAGTTTATCCGGAATGTTTTTTTCGATGAGATATTCACGAAATCCGCGAATCATTATTCTTTCGTTTAATTGCAATCTTGTTGACAAGTTTCTCATTTCTGTTTCGCCAAATGTTAAGTGAGTACCAATGTTGTCCGGCCATTGCTTTGTATCGAGCACTCGAGCCCAATATGCCAACTCAGCATCTTCACTAGAAAGCAACCTTTGTTCAATTGATTCTTGTAGTTTTTTGTAAAAAGCTTTTACGTCAATTGGTGGATCACTGGTACAGTTTTTGGTGTGAAGTGAAACTCCTTTGAAAAGGTTACTATCTACAGCAGTGGCCGCAATTTTATAATAAGGGCCTGGAATAATTTGCCTTTCTTCAAAAATCTGTATAACAGCCTTGATTTTTTTATCTGCTTTGTAGATGTCTATGTTGCGCTCTTGCAAATCCAAACTTAACTTTGACAATTCTTGGAGCGCATCGCACATCAATCCGAGGTCTAGTACAAATTCAGTAGAAGTAATCTTTCGCTGCAAACCTTCATACATGCATTGATCTTTTTTGTCTCTGGTTGAGTCAAGTTTTGCTTCTTCAAAATGTTGTACCAAAACTTCATAATCTTCCCAAACTGCTAAAACAGAACGGAAGCTGGATGCCACCCATCGCGTGCTTAACATTCTTCCAATTTTTAACAACTCAGCCTCTAACAAACGAGCACATACTTGCAATTCTCTGCAATTTTTGGGTGAAGAATGATAAACTACATACAGTTTATCAATGAATGCCTTAAATCTGTTGATACCTGAAACTTGTTTTACGACATCACCAACGGAGAGTTCCAGTCGGTGATTTGCACAATGCCAAACCAGAACCGATGGAAACTTTTCTTTTAGCAATGCCTTGACGCCACTTTTGCTTCCCAACATCACAGCTGCTCCATCACATGCAAGAGAAACTAAGTTCCTTCTTAGAAAGTCTTCTGTTAACCCATAGAAATGAAGGCAGTGTAGTAAAGAAGCAAAAACTCCATTTGCAGTTACACTTTCGAGTTCTACCAAATCCAAGAATAAATTTACTGGTGAGGTCATTCCACTGTCTGCAAGACAAACCCGAATATACACAATTAAAGTCGATTTTTGGCTAAGCGTAGTTGATTCGTCGATGATCAATGAAATTTTATTGTTCGACCGTACAATTTCTTGGAACAATTTTTTTCTCATTTCACAACTAATGTGATTCACTACATTTATGCAAGCATTGGTTGAATGAAGAATACGGCCCATTTCAACTCCGTTTAGTTCTTGCAAATCTATTTCAGATTCGAAATTATGAAACGATTGGTTTTCTTTGGCTACTTTGTAAGCTGTACGAAAAATCTTTGCAGTTACGATTTTCTCACGAGTTAATGCCTTTAACAACACGTTCTCAATAGGTGCTGCCTCGGCTTCTGTTAGGATCTTAAGCGCAGCTTTGTGTGCCGCAGTTTCTTTATGATCGAATAATTTCTTTCTTAAAGACATAAGCTGTTGTTGTCGATCAGTACCGAAGTAAGTTATTTTATTGTCGGCCCATTCGTTCGATACCTTCATTCCCATCTTTGCCTCAACTCCGAGATTGCCAACTTTTCGGCAAGGGATACAACCAAGTTTTTTATTACGGATAGATAGCCAATCATATTTCACAAGGAAATAATTTCTTTGATCTAAAGTCCAGCAGGTAGGCCAGTCAACATCTGCAGACTGCAGTTGTTCAAAAGTAACAGAGGAACCACGAACGATATCTGACGGCTTTGGTTCCGATAGTTCCATTAGGGTTTCTTCTGTGACATTGGCTTCGGCCGTTATTTCGTCAGTTAGTCTGGTTTTCTTACTTACCGGCAAAGTCCCAGTCGGAACATCCACTGAATGCAAAAAGAAATCAGAAATTTTCTTCATTTCTAAAGTGGGCTAAGAAAATAATTATTTCTTAAATTATCAATTTCTAACCACACTCGTTTTAATTTCTTTAAGTCTTAATTATTACATTCAAATTTTGAAATTTTAAAGGCATTACGTCATAAAAACAAGCATGACCGGAAATGGGTTAATGACTAATGACGAGTGTGTATGGAAAGCAGTTTCGCATTTTATATTTTAATTCTTATTGCGCGCAATTTTAAAATAATTCAATTTTGACAAATTAATAATATAATAAATTAATAATAAACATTAAAATACAAGATAAGTAATAATTTTTTCCCACACTGAAAAAGGTGCCGGTACGCCGTACCGGTGCGTACCGGCACAAAAAAAGCACTGATATTAAACATTTTTCCTCATGTGTTATGCCCCTTGATTTGGCCTGAGGAACGGCGGTGGTTTGAAGTACCAGTACAGAGAGGACAGCGACAGCCCGAAGTTGCATCACGAGGACAGGTTGGATCACGTGCAGGGAGTGGAAGTTAAGTGATTCGTATTACCTCTCGTGTAGCTGAACCCTCTACTTTCTAGCCTCTATTTTCTTGCCTCTATTATAATTTGTTTCAATTTGACTATCATATATTTTCCTGCTTTTTTTTTCGTTGCTGTCATACTAGCCTGTCAATTTAAGGCTTCAGTCATTTCATTCTAATTTTATCTTGCCAATTTTCGCTATAAAAGCAAGAGTCTTTAAACCAAAGTATTATAACTTCTATTTGAATCTAATAATCTGATCATTATTTCAATTTGTATTTTTCTGTCCTGATCATTTACTTGCCTAACTATTATATAACTAAAAATATTCTGCAAAATTAGGATTGATTTTATTTTCTTATTGTATGTATAATAGAGCACTTTAATTATTCTTAAGGTAGTAATTTAAGGTAAAAGAAATAGTAGGACTGTTATTTAAAAATTTTTCTGTAAACTTAGTGTAGCAAACGTACTGAGTGCTGTGTATTATAAAGATTTAGAGAGTAAAACATGGATAAAGAAAGTGAGGCAGAGAAACAAAGAAGAGAAAGATCTGAGAGGCTGGAAGAAAGAGAAATGTTCAAGCTACAACAGAGGATAAGATTAAAAGAACTGGAATTGGAGGGAAAAGAGAAAGATAGACAGGAGAAAGAGAAAGAAAGACAGGAGAAAGAGAAAGAAAGACAGGAGAAAGAGAAAGAAAGACAGGAGAAAGAGAAAGAAAGACAGGAGAAAGAGAAAGAAAGACAGGAGAAAGAGAAAGAAAGACAGGAGAAAGAGAAAGAAAGAGAACATGAGGACAAAATGAAGAAACTTGAACACGAAAGAGAAAGGAAGAAACTAGACTTACAAATTGCGCAGGAAAAAAATAAAACACAATCAAGCGCGACAACCGGAGTCACGGCCCAGAGACCAAGACTGAGTAAAGGTTTCCCTGCCATGACAACCGAAGATCTACCCTGTTACCTCGACATGTTCGAAATGGCAGCTAGGAGAGACAAGGTTTTAGAAGAAGACTGGGTGGCACAGTTGCAGGAGAAAATAACACCTAAACTAAGGCAATTCCTGACACAGAGAAGATTAGTGGATTGCACTGACTACGAGAAGATAAAAAAAGAGCTCTTAGACTATGTGGGAATGACGGAGGAGGCCTGCAGAAAACGATGGCATGAGACTGTCCCAATTGAAGATGGCCCAAGAGAATTTTTTGTGGCATTACAAAAGAACTTCCGACAGTGGAGCGAGGCGGCGAAAATAGAACGGAATTTTGGTCAGCTGCTGGAGTTAATATTGAAAGACTCTATACTTAGTGCCCTAAACGAGGAGGTAAGAGAGGAGATCCTAGATAAAGAACCCGAGTCGTTGGAAAAGCTAGTTGATTTGTTGAACAGAAAGATAATCTTCTCGAGTAAAAGCATTTTCAAGAAATCGAGAATTTATCAGGCCAACGCAGTGAGTGACAGAAGAAATTTGAATAGGCAAAATTACCACTACCAAACCAGTCCTAGCAGAGCAAACTATTTCAGGCCAAACATTGAATACAATGAGCCCAGAAGAAATTTCATCAGACCTCGATATAATAATTCGTATAACAGAGCAAGAGGGAGATGGAATAGGCCAAATTACACATTTAGCAACCAAGTTAACAACAGAAGAAACAACTATGGAAATGGAATGTACCAGAATAACCAAGGAAGGTATAGGAATAAGACAAGAAGGAACTACTCTAATCAAGCCGAATGTGCCGTGGTGCAACTGCCTGAAAGACAAGGGACTTGCAATCTGATTTACCACAATCCAGAAAGCGTGGCTAACTTCATTATGAACGACAAGTCTATTGGATCACTAAACAGAAGGAAAGCTGAATGGAAGAAAGGCGTCGATCCTGAGAGATAGCGGCTGTAGCGTTATCGCCGTAAGAGAGTCACTTGTCAATGAAGATATTTTGCCAGAGAAATGCTCCTTGTGCTTAGCAGACGGACAAGTATTTAGATACAAAACCGCAAAGGCAATGCTTGACACACCATACCTTAAAGGAGAATTCATCGTGGTGCTATTTCCTGAGCCGGTCGCTGATGTGTTAATAGGAAATGTAAAAGGTCTGTTTGTGTCAGCCGTAGAGACGAGAGGAATGAAGGACAAAGAAAGGGAAGAAACTCAAGTAAAGACTCCGATCATAGGAACAATTATAGAAGGGAGTCTAGAGAAGGAACAAAAACGACTATATGATAGAAACACAGTAAAAAAAAGTTTTGCTACAGGAGAAATGGTATTAGTGTTGAAACCAAAAAAGGGAGATAAGCTCAAATTATATTGGGAAGACCCGTACAAGATAGAAAAGAGGTTATCAGACTTAAATTACATTGTAAAGAAAGGGAACAAATCAAAGATATTTCATGTAAACAGATTAATCAAATATTATACCCCAGTTGAAGAAACAAGTAACCATGTTGCCAACAGTAGCTGTAAGAGTAACATTTTGTCTGCTGCATTTATTGGAGTCGTTGATGAATATGACCATGATGAAACAGGGCAAATCATTGACAATGAAATAGAAGAATTAAAATTACCGGAAATGATCCTTGGAAATGGAGAAATAAACCAAAGGGCAATAACCAATTAATAAAGCCTTAAACCAAACTCAGAAAAATGAAGTTGAAAAACTCCTTGAAGACTTTGCACACGTAATATCTGATGTACCAGGAAAAGCGAAAGTGGAGCCCTTTAAAATAATTCTAACATCGGATAAGCCTGTCAATTTAAAACCTTATAATGTACCAATGGCGATGAGACAAAGACTACAAGAAGAAATTGAGTCGATGATTAACATGGATATTATTGAAGAGAGTGAATCGCCTTATGCATCTCCTATGATCTTAATCAAAAAGAAAGATGGAACTTTGAGACCAGTTGTAGATTATAGGCAATTAAATTCTATAACAAAATTTGATGCAGAAGTCATACCAGATCAAGAAGAACTATTTATCACACTAAGTAAAGCCAAATATTTTAGTAAATTAGACCTAACGAAAGGTTACTGGCAGGTGCCATTAGAAGAGAGTAGTAAGCAGTACACAGCGTTCAAAGTACCTAATGCTCACTATCAATTCAAATATCTTCCCTTTGGTTTAAAAAACAGTCCTAGTTTCTTTAACAGAACAATGCGTAGAGTGCTAAAAGGTTTAGAACAAGTAGTTTATTTCGATGATCTTTGTGTATACAACACTGATTGGCAGAGTCACATGTTCTCGTTGAGACAGGTGCTTGAGAGGTTAGGAGAATTCAATATTACTGTTAAGCCTAACAAGTTACTAATTGGGTTTCAAACTATTACATTCCTAGGCCATAAGATTGGCCAAGGCTTTCTTCAGCCTGAAAATTCTAATGTCAGTAAGATTCTGCAGCTACGGTACCCCAAATCAAAGGAGGAAACCCGATCATTATTAGGTCTGCTCAATTATTATCGCTCCTTCTTTCCAAACTTTTCAAGCTTGTTGTCTCCCTTTACTGAATTTCTTAAAAAAGGGCACCCTTCTAAAGTTGCTAAGACTGTGGAGGGAGAGGTTGCATTGGAGCGTATACAAAGATACTTGACTTCTCACCCCATTTTAATGTTGCCTGATCCAGATAAATGTTTTTATCTACAGTGTGTTGCTTCGGACAAGGCTGTTGCAGTTGCTGCTCTACAGTACGTGGGAAACAAATTGCATCCTGTCCGTTTCCTCAGCAGAAAATTACTCCCACGTGAATGTAAATACAGCATAATGGAGCGGGAGTTGTTAGCATTAACATGGGGGATTAAGAAGTTGGAACACTTCTTGTATTCATGTAAGTTCATTGTTTGGACTGATCACCTGAATCTCAAGTATCTCAAATCTGCAACCACCAATGCTCGTATTGCTAGATGGATATTATACCTTATGGACTTTGACTTTGAAATTCAACACATAAAAGGTACAGACAACTTTTGGGCTGACCCATTGTCTAGGCTGACAGTTTGAACTCACATTATTGTCTCTGTCAAAAGCATACCTGGTATTGTAACGTTTTCAGACAGTGCACGTCCCAGCAATCCAGTGTCTACGTTTAACTTTTTCAACTATGATCGTCTCGTCAGAGAAGTGACTACTATTACTACTACTACTACTATTATTATTGCTAAATGACATGGACTGAACTGTTCATCTCTTTGTGTTTTAATTGCACTCTACACAAGAAGCGTCGTCTCATCCAGTATTGAGAAACATCGGAAGTCAAGTCTTAAGCTTGATATTTACAAACAATAAACAGTACATTGTAATCTGACGTCACAAGGGAAGGAACTGGACAAGTGGAACAGAAGAAGATTAGTTTAGTTATATTATTAGTTTATTTCATATGCATTATTATTGTTGAACTTGTTTTGTTTGGTAATGGAAAGATAATTCATGTATATTATTAATGTTGATGAATGGAAACAGAGTATTCATTATTTCATACTTAAACTCATGGGTGTAATTTGTTGAATGTAAACATAGTAAGATGTACTGTGTATTTTTAAGTAGTAATTTTTTTACCATGTTGTACTTCAACAATCAATGTCATTAATTAATTTTTTTTTAGTGTACATAATATATACTTAGATTTTCAGGGAAAATCTAGAGGAAGTAAGGGGGAGATGTCAAGAGCGGGGGTGTGTATGATGTGAGATTGTGTGTGTGTTTTGTTTATTTTGTTGGTTGGTGTGTGAATTGTTTTTATCACGGGATTTTCAAGGGAGGGGGGGGGGACAATTAGGGTTCTAGCGGTCAGTCTAGCAGTTGGTGAGCTGACCTGGTCTGAATAGGGTGCTTGTTTTTTGTTTACCAGTTTTATGCCTAGCGTAAGGAGATAATATAACTTATATTTCTATTCATTGTTATGTAGGAGAACTGACTATCTGTTGGTAATATTATGTATGGCATTGATAGCCTTTTGTTCAATGAATCTAGTCTAAGCGCCCTGTAGTATGTCAGTTGGGCACATTTTAGTATTTCAGTATTGATGATTTACGCATTCAATATTATATGTGTACTTGCTGTTGGCTGTAAATAAATACTAATTTTATACTCCTTCGTTGAGTGATACTTTGTAATATTTACACATGTTAAGGTCTGCATGTGGGAATCATACCCTAGATTATCGAGCCATATGTATGTAGTAAAGGACTCAACCCCAGAGTTTCCCCTTACACAATTATTTATCTGATCTTCACAAAACTTATAACCACACCTCATCTTTCAGGATATCATAGTAATCCTCCTCTGTAAAAATGGATGGTAGTTCTGTGGTGGGGAAAGTCCAGTCCCAGTAAGGTACAGCTACAGCACTGCCATGACGCTTAAGGGCTTGTTCAATCTAAAAGTAAAAATAACAACATTGACTATGTTTTATTAAAATATCTAATTTATTATTAGATATTTTAATAAAATTATCATTTACACCTAGAAAGTGATATGTAAGTCATATTTCAATTTATTAAAAAGTGATATGTGAGTCATAATATAATTTATTAGAAAGTAATAAGTGAATCATATTATAATTTATTAGAAAGTAATATGTAAGTCATATTATAATTTATTAGAAAGTAATATGCGAATCATAATTTATCAGTAAGTAATATGTGAGTTATAATTTATTAGAAATAATATGCGATTCATATTATAATAAATTAGTAACTTCTCTTACTAACAGGTGAAAGGCTGAAGGGGGATACCTGGCGCCTGAAAACCAAGAGATTTGGGCAGATGAAGCTCATCAGCCTAGTAAGGCAATTTAGAGGGTGATCTGACTACAAACCCCCGCTAGCTTGCAGTACTTAGGCTTCAGGAGTTAACCTCGAGGAAAAATCAGGAGTGAAGCCCCTTTGGCTTTGGGAGTATCAATTATGACATTCCCTCCGGCAGCTTCTGCAACTGAGCTGGTGCCAAATGTAATGCAAAGCATTTCTTTGGATCACATCAGCAAGGCCGAAAGTCGCAAGCCCAAACAGGGTAAGCTGAACTGTTGGTTTCAGCATATTCATTCATGTACACCACACACCAATCAAGAATCTTGAGCAATTCAAGTCATGAGTCATCCGCAGACTCAAAAATTATATTCCTCTTTTCCATCAATACCTTAAGGATTGTGACCATACATATTATAGCCCAGTTACTTCTGCTAACTATCATTACTTACTCATGAGACATATTTAGGCTACTAGATCAGCAAAATATGAGTGAGGATGACCCACTTCTCAATGGCCATTGGCTAATCAAGGTGCATATGTGGCCATCCCACTGCTTTAATTTCACCATATATAGGCCTATAGCTATAGTGGCTATATATATTTAGCTCTATAACTTAGGACCATGTGTAGGGAAAAAATTACTGTTTTCTTACGTAATCAAGTCTTTTCCTGAGTGTAAAAGATTAAAGCTTTTTTTACCTGCAGGGTAAATAGCCTATGCCAATGTGGGAACGTAGGCAGTCCTTGTGCACTACAGGCAGTAGGGTTTCCTTCTTCGTCCTTGCAGCAAGCAGGGGCACCGTGAAATGATGCTAATCTGGCCCAACCATCATCTGTCTGGTCCTGCTGTAGGTTTTGAAGAGCCACTCTCAAGCTGTGAAAATCTCTCTCTGCGAGGGTGCTTAGGTCATGCCTAATCAAGTTGGGAGTGACCAGTGTGAGGTGAGAATCTTCTGTGTTTATCAAAAATGCAGTTCGAAACAGATAAGCAATGCACTAGCTATAACTGATTTAAAGCTGTAAAAAATTAACAAAATGTAACAAAGCGAACCCCAAAAGGCATATCTACCTTTTGCTGGCACGAAGATGATGTTGGCACTACCAATTAAACTGCTGCTTAGTTGACTACCATTCCTCGACTTTACATGCACTTTGATTTCATAGTCATCATCAAAACGCAAGGCTCTAGATTTTAGCTTCATTCAGTGGAAAAATAAGTAATTACAGCTTTTACAGACATATTTAAATAATAGATTTACTTATTCCTTTGCATGTATTTTAAGTTATGTGATAGGTCACTTACTTGTTGAGTAATGTCATATTTGTAAAGTCTGTCAAATTGCCAAGGTAACTCTTCTGCACCACCCAGTACTGCGAAATAGCCACCTTCAGTGCATTTATGCACCGTACAGATCTCAAAATCAACAAAGGCTGACATTCTGAGCCCATTTAGCAGAAAGCCTGTGAAATAAGATTGTCTGGAGTTCTGGACAATGTACACCACAGAAACTGTACACCACAGAGAGTAATATTTAAAATTATAATAGTTTTATAGACCGATATCTGTAAGGTTAGAATGGAAGCTAAATGTGATTTAGTAGCAACGCATGAGACGAATCTCAGGAGACACAGAGATTGTGTCACCAAGTTTGCTGAACGGCCACTCGCCCTTACAACAAAGATGTGATCGATTGTAGAAATGAGGTTTTCTGGACCAAATCAAAAGCGTTTTGGCTCAGCCATTTTTTTTTTGTGATAGACGTTTTGACGCTGCCGTATTAAAGCGCTTGCCGTTTTGGTGAGCGACGTTTTAGCGCAAAATGTTTTAGCCACATTATAAATGCTAATTTTATAATGTCTTAAAAAAAGGATGATACATATGTTTGTTTTGTATGGAAATGTGTTTTTTTTTTATGTTAAGAAACAGCAGTTATTTTTGTTCATTAAATTTAGGAATTAAAGTTGGATGCTTAATTAATGCTATGGCATTATATGGGTTTATGGGATTGTGGTGGGAAATGTTGAAACCGGGATAGTCGAGACTACATGTCCCGAGCACGTACTACAAGACCAAGCAGCCATCCATTGTTTGTAATACGTAATCATGAAATAATCAAAATTATTATAACTTTTTTTTCGGGAGGGGGGGGGGGAGGGTATGTGAATGTATAAACTAAGCAATTCAATATAGTTTATGAAAAATACTGCTTATTAAAAATGTGTTTTATAATTTACCATCATAAACTATTGCGCCAAAATGGCTGCACAAAAAACTTCCGAACCAAAACGGCTGTGATAAAACGGCTGAAAAGAAAATCGTGCACCCTTTCAAGGCATGTTCTTAGTCTAATTGGAACGCGTTGACAAAAGGGCAGCAATGCCAAAAAGGGCCAAAACAGGAAAACGCAAACAGGGCCATGTGTAGCTTGCCATATCGTTCTTTAATGTAAAGTAATTATAATCGGTGCCAGTTTGGAAGATGCTGCAAAAATCAGTGATGATCGATTTCTGTTAAGATAGATTAAGAAAGTTTGACTTTCTATTAAAGTTTAAACATTAACTAATACTTAATAGAATTTACTTTGAAAAATAGATCTACTTTTTAAGTGATAGGGTCGGTATCTGAGGACAACTAGCCACAACATGTCAGCGTTGGGAAACAAACTGCTTTCAGATAACAGCTTTTACTTTCAGATTTGATTTAACTATATTTGACTTGTAAAAACTTTTACAGAATGGCAGCAGACTGGACCATCGTGACAAAAGTTCGGAGCACGTACCACTGCCCACACGATGTAGCAGCCAGCTGTTGTGAAACCCCATACCATGTATTTATAGCTTTTATATAGCGCTACGTTCATGCTTATAGCATGCTCAGAGCACTTTGGTCCAATCTCATTTGTGGACCAGTGGGGTATCTAGGAGTTGGTTATCCGTGTCGAACCTCGAGCCCCCTTCTAGGTGGCCAAGCCAAGCCAAGTTCAAGCGCATTTAGCCTCTCGACCACGCTTCCCACCATGACAAGCGTTCAATGTTACTAGATGCTAATGGAAAGGGTTGTGGCACAATTAGGAATTGATTATTTGTTTCATAGAAAAGGGAAAGTTTTGACTTAGAGACTATGAAACGACGAGTAAAAACAAGAATAGGATTTGAGGAAGAATAGCGAAATGTAGACAGAATACTTCTTACGGATTTAGAAAGAGGCAGTCTTTATGAACGTAGAAATTTAGCTTGATGACATTTGAAGGTTGCTTTCGTTATTATTAAATGTCTTGTTCGAAATTCGCTATCAACTTCGATTAACTTGTTGACCTTTCGCTTGTGTCCCTTGATTTTGCTGTTTGAGAGTTACCTCCGTTTGTCTAATCTGCAAAATGATAAGACACTACTCGGACGCGCCTAACAAAAGAAATGGGTTGGTAATATTCAGACCAAATGTTTTGTTATGCTAAATAAAATTCAAAAACGTTTACCAGCAAACACTCGGTCATGTGTTATTTTGCCCTTGATGTAGGCGTCCAGCTGAGAAATGCTCATGCCAGCAAACTCTAAATTGTCGTATCTATAGTGAAAATTATTTTCGTACTTAAAGACAGCCGTTGGCAGGGATTTTTCTCTGGTGACTTCATTCAGATTGTAAGGACTTCCAAAGCTGAATGGTTTCAGTGGTTTCTGTATATAAAATATAAAATTACACGCTCTATCTCAATGTGTCGTATTTCTACAAGCAAAAAAAAGTTCCTAATAAAATGGAAACCATTCTTAATACTTGACACACGCCACAGATGCACACATACTTGGATTTTGTAACGTACATTTTGACAGCGTTGTTAATCTTTCATTGTTATTTGCTGTAAGAGTCCAACCGATCAGATAATTGAAACTAAAAGTTTCTTGGCCTGCTTCGTGCCTGTTATTTGTTCCTAAGAATTTACCATAAGTGGCTACGTTATTGTCATTTAAAACGCAATCGAAATAAAACTCTTGTTCACTGTGTCTTTAAATATGATTATCATGCAGCATTCATTTACAATCATTCATGATGACAAAGTTGTACAAATGCTCTTCCTTTCCTAGTGCTATTAGAGCATGGAATGGGTTGCCTGGGTAGCTCCAATAGTAAAAATTTATATAATTTAATAAAAATCTATAGTAAATATTATATATTTATAACTACTCCAACCTATCACAATCAAATTTTCGTAGTAAACCCCACCTCCTGGATAAAGCCAGAATTCTTCAAAGCAAAGCATTACCAAACAGTGTTTTTAAGTTGTGTGCTTTAAAATACTTGCCTCTAATATCCTGACATCTGTGGAAATCAAGAAGGATATGTTCCGTGGTGAGATAGTCACAGTGCTCACACTGTGGGGCCTCTTCTCTCTTTAAAACAAAAAAATGCGTGATGTGTGTGTGGTCAATCCTAAGTCTGGACATGGTCGTGCTTCCACGCCTTGTCAGACCTTTAGATGTGGGCCGCCACCTGACATCCGCCACAACCCGTCTAAGTTTGTTGTGTGTCTCAACCTCCCACCAATCCTGCTACTCTCGGTAGGTGGCAGAGGTTATACTCTGTCTCAGGTCCAAGTAGTGAATTTGGGTTCCTGACACCGCTGGAGTTAGGGCTCTCTTTGCCTCTCTGTCTGCCGTTTTCCTCTATGCCCACAAGGGAGGGGATCCAGATGAAGGCAACATCCCTTTGGTCAGATGTTATTTAGTCTATAACTTGGCCCAGAGTGTGCGACTTCTTAGAAATAGCTGTGTTAAATATTAGAACTAGCCTGGACTTCTTCCAGAGAGAGCGCTTTGTTCAATCAGCATTTCAAGCTTAGAGTTTCACGAGTCTTTGGCTCAATTCTTATAACAGTAAAACGGCCATTTGACAGCTAAATAAAGTCTTTAGGAGGCGAGGTGGCTGTTCGGTAAGGCGCTGGGATTTTTAATTTCGGGACCCTGGGGTGCCTCTAAGTCCACCCAGCTCTAATGGGTACCTGACATTAGTTGGGGAAAAGTAAAAGCGGTTGGATCTTTGTGCTGGCCACATGACACCCTCGTTAACCGTAAACCAGAAACAGATGACCATTACATCAACTGCCCTATAGACCACAAGGTCTGAAAGGGGGAACTTTACTTTACTACTTAGACAGTCTTTAACAAAATGCTAGCAAATACTTACTTTCATCATTTCTAACGCACAATTACTCTTGTCTGGATAGTGTCCTCTATGCTTCTGAAGGGCTTGCCATACAGCCCAAAGCCTGTCCACATTAGCATGATGAACAAAGAACAGAGGATCATAGGACGCGAAATGAAGATTTCTCATTGAATGAGTCTCCGAGCCGCCAATCCAAACACTTAAAACTTGGCTGATGACCTCAAGTTGAATCTGGAAATCACAGTAGTTGTCTTGTTCTAGGGCAAATAGTGCCTGCTCAAACATCCATGTGTCCCAGCCATGAGGGCCCATTTTAAACATTTTGTCTACCTGTAAATAAAAGGATACAAAATGTTGTTTTCAGTGACATTTGTCTGTTGTAAAGTGCGTGTATAAATAAGATTAAACTTTCATATTAGATAAAACCTTAATAGATATTTAGAGCCCTAACCCCGAACCCTAACCCTAACCTTTTGCTCACGTTTAATCACGAAAGGAAATCTTCAGTAGAAGAATATAACTCTTTCAAAGTCAGGTGAGATAAATGAGTCTTTGTTAAGTTACTCGCTTCAATATGGTTTAACCAGAATGTATAAGCAAGCATAGACAAGCAAAGTGTATCCATACACATTAGGAACAAAGAAGACATCGTAAAGAGTTATAGAATTATTTAACGGAAATTTTATGCTTACAATTTCATTTATGTCTTTTGTACAATATCTGTATAGCATAATACGGACTTCTACATTTGACTTCGATCTTCCTACTGACTAGCTACAATTGCTAGTAAAATTAACTTTCAAATAATTGTCAAAATATAACTTTCAACAAACGAAATATTCCAAATACTTTTTAATAAGTCATAAATAAGGGAAAACACTACACAATCACTGCTATAGCTCTAGATACTGTAAGATTTATCCCCTTGGTATATAAAACAAAATTAATAATTAATTAACACTAATGGAATAACTTATTGATAATCAGTAACTAATTAGTGCCACCTAGACATACCGGGGCTTTCTCTGAAGCAATATTAATTCCACAAACTTACCAATATATCTCTGTCAGTGTAAACACCCTCAGATCCAATCTTAGAGTGTAAAAATGGATTCGGTAAAGTTTTTCCTGTCAACGGATCGTGATAATTGTCATCTTCCAGAAACTCTGGCAATTCAGAACCCTCCCTGGTCCAGTCCCAGTAAGGGAGGCCAACAAGAGCGCCATGGCGTCGAAGAGCATCCTCAATTTGCACCGTGTAGAGGCGATGCCATGGAAGAAATGTGGCCGTGCCGATAGGGGAGCAAACATACCTAGACAAATACAAGAAGTTTCATTGTTTCAATAATGTAAGTAAATTAAAAGGAAGGTTCTCTTTTCAGACCTTGAGATCTTAAGGGCTGGTGATGTTAACGTAATCGGTTTCTTTGGTCAACTTTTAAACGAGCAAGGTGTCATGTGGTCAGCACAACGTCCAACCGCCTTTACTTTCCCTAACTAAAGCCAGGTACCCATTAAATTTCGGTGACTATGGAGCGCCCTAAAATCCCGAAATTTAAAATCAAATTCTTCACTGAGATTCGAACCCTAAACCCCAAGCACTTTACCACTCAGACATCATGTCCCATGTTTCAACAATGTAACACAACAGCTACAAGTTACCGTCAAATAGCTTCAGGGGTGTAAGAGAAGTGTCAACAGAATGTTTATCTAGTGAATTCTTGAACACTCGAGTACTGCTAATAGAATACATAATAATAATGGTAATGTATTCGATTATGAAGATTAAGTATGCGTGCAGTGATTCACATGACTACAGAATAATAAACATGTAAAGGAATTTACCATGAAATATATATATATATAATGTTATCAGAAAGCGAACGGGTGAATGTATAAAAGTGTGATGGAGCTATCAAAATAGCTAATTGACCTAAAGTTATTTTTTAAAAATAAAAACATTTGCTTGTAGGCCTACGTATATTTAGATCTAGATCGAGAGTCTAGATACTATTATAAAAGATGTAGACCTGCTATTATAAGAGTGAATTCAAGGGCTCAAGTAGCTTATTGATTATTGTTTGTTAGTATATTTAATATCCCCCATATATAGCCTCATGTAGCCTGTCCAATCATAGTGTGTTTACATCGGTGGGAGGGTTAGCGAATCGACTTGCGTACATGGAGTCCCGCATGGTTGGGCGACGTAGAGAATTATATATACAGATATACTGTGTGCACAATCTTTTCACCAGTTCTACTTGATTAAATTATTTTAATTCCTAAGAGAAATTCTGGCATCTGTTCACCAAGACAATGTCCGGGAAACTTTGTATATTAGGGCATAAGATTTAACATTCTTTAGGCGTTAAAAGTAGGTAGGTCAAAATGAGATAACACAAATAAGGCATGTCGACTCCGAAGATTAATGAGGAATGCAGTATTTCTTGTGGCAACGAGATCTCAACTGTAGGCTAACTGCATATTGTGCCACACCAAGCGCAGGCATAACAATTGTCCTCTGGTGGTCGAATGATATTTTCCTTTCGCATCTACGTCTGGCCTCTGCAGCGGATTTTCTTTTGGTCCCAAATTTACATCCCGCGGCTCCAGCTGTGTCGTTCTGAATCCGTATGCAAATAGGTGCTGTCTTCTATGTCAGTTAAAGCAAGTTGGCTCCTAAGCTGGTCTTGAAAAGGTTTCCATGGGGCACCTCTGTTACGTCGACTACAGAAAGCATTTAAGACTACTTGAAAGCTTTCACCAAAGATGCTTGCGCTTCACCATGAACGTACGGTCACATGACCGCACTACAAACAGCGGTATCATTGATAACGCCGGCATGGACAGTATAGAGGGACTTCCTATGGTTCGACAGCCACGCTGGGCATGGAGCGTATCCTGTAAGGGGGACGAAAATATGCCAAAAGCAGTCCTTTTGGTGAGCTGAACACCCAAATAACGAAATCTAATAACACAGGCGAAAGGCCAACACTATAAGATAGTTGACGCTGATAGCGAAAGTCGAACTAAAAAGTTAAAAAAACAACGAAGGGAACCGTTAAATGTCGTCTACTAACCATCTACGTTCCTAAAAACTGCATCTCTCTAAAGTTTAAAGTCAACAAAAGTAGTCCCAATTGAACATACGAAGAAGCAGTGCCTATATGTTACACAATTAAATTATAACAGAGGTAATTTCTTTTGGACCATAATATTGTTCTATAATTTGGGGAATAAATTTAATTTTTTAAAAAGACCATGGCATTCCCATTAACCGCAGGCCACAGAAACAGTTGACCTTTAAATCATCTGCCCCATATGTCGCAAAGCTGGAAAGGAAGAACTTGAAGTGGTAAGTGGAACTTTAAAGGTTAATAGTGTATCCTGAACATTACTTGAAAGAGCTCTCTGTTTCCAAACTAAATGTAGGCTCTAGGTGCTGTGATAACATTAAAACATAAACAGGAGAGCTAAAATGACAAACTATTCTTTACAAATTGTAATCAGATAGGTCTTAATGTTCTTCTTGAATGTAGTGTAGCATGTTATCTGTCTGAGATCAATGGGGAGTGAGTTCCAAACCTTTCCGTTGAGCGCAGGGCTCTCTGAGGGACAAATGGAGTGATCAGTTCGCTAAGGAACAAGGGCATTTCTTTATTATAGATACACTAATGACAAAGTGTGGCCACCTTGTAGTCGATTCTCGCTTTCACGGGAAGCCAATGGAGCGTGCGCAAGAGCGTAGTAGCAGAATCTCGTCTTGTTTTTCTTAAAACTATTTGTGCAGCTCTGTTCTGAATAGGTTGCAGCTTGGCTATTTTGTCATCAGGTATACCTGCTAGCACGGCGTTGCAGTAGTGTAGGTGGGAGAGTATGAATGCCACAGCTATTATTTTGTTGACTCCGTTGTTAAATATGGTCGTATCTGGCCTAATCCGGGCACCTGCAGATAAAGGCCTTTGCAGACCTGACTTAATGGCAATGTCTACGATTCGAAGATATTAATATTTAAATGACAACAGTAGCATCAGTCATGATACATACTACAAACCTTTTTTCAGCCCTTGGGCTTGGACAGAGAGAAGGGAGCGCATGAAATGCAGCTAGTGCCTGCCAGCCGTCTGGAGAATTGTCCTGTTGCAGTGACGCCATGGCGTGATAGAGTGAAAGTATCTCGCGAGGACTGAGAGATCGAACTTCTTTTCGAGCTCTTACATTGATCACGTGACTTTCGGTAGTGTAGCTTTCATCTGAGAGAGGTCCCATCAGTTGGTTACTCTGTTGTCCTAGTTTTTAGTTATTGGAATTGGAGTCAAAAAGAGAATAAGTAACTGTAAGAAATAATTAAAACAAAACAAAATTGTTATTAATTGTTAGATCAATTAGTTTGTAACAGTCATGTAATTAAATTTGTAATAGATCTAGTTAGATTATTAATAATATATTTAGATATTTCTACCAATTGTTTTTGTTTAGTACAATCTCATACTTTAAGATTTTTCAATACTCTATGATCCTATGACTTTTTGGACCAGTAGGGAAAGGGGGCATCCCTGTGAATAATAGCGAGATTGTTTTTTTTAATGCATTTATTAAAATAATTATTTAAAAGTTGAACGACCTGGATTCAAACTTGAGGACCCAAGCATCTTTAAGATATAATTCTAACCACTCTAATAGAGAAGTGCTTATGAAAATAGAAGGTTTTATAGTTATATATTGTTAGTTTAAAACTTTAAAAGCAAATTATAAAGGGGACTAATTCATTTATACCACCATACCAATAAAGCACAACTTCTTTCCCTTGTTGGATACTAAACAAATAATTAATTACAACTAATTGATTATATTTTTTGTATTGATTTGATTGATATGAAAGTGCAACATTTCAGCGTGATCCGAGAATGGGTGTCGGAGCAGTGAAAAGTACTGGCCCTCTGACTAGACAGGCACAGTGAGCTGATATAAGCTTTGTAAAAATAGAAGTCTTATTGGTAGTTAAAAAAATACATACAAATGTCTTCGTCACAGATGTTTTTCACACAATTAATAAGATCTAAATAGGACACAATGTATATAATAGTCTTAGCATACACCCCGTTCGCAGTCCTATGCTTACAAAAAAGCCTTCGAGTATTGACCGAGTTATCTTATGTTATGGCACGAGTCTGAGTTTTAAACATATCTTGGATGCCAAGTTCGAATCAAATGAAGTCAAGGATTATTGACGTTTTGTTTTTACACAAGTCATACTTCATAAGCACTTAAAGACAGCATGGAAACCTTCAACCACATACTCCTTATAACTCTAATCCAAACTAGTATTATTATAATTAGGCAATTTAAAAAAAAATTCAATTAACTTGTTAAAAGGATATTGAATAATTCATTTATATTTATTTATGTCCAACCATTTCAATACATCGAATTTCCACATCCTTTTTAAGATTCTTGAGGGAAATTTTTGTTTTAAAATATAGTTTTTAGAGTGTGGCTTCCTATAGTTGGAATTTTTTTTTTATAGTGTGGCTTTCTCTAGTTGGAAAAATAATTTTTATAGTGTGGCTTCCTCTAGTTGGAAAAATAATTTTTAGAGTGTGGCTTCCCCTAGTTGGAAAAATGTTTTTTAGAGTGTGGCTTTCCCTAGTTGGAAAGATGGTCTTTAGAGTGTGGCTTCTTCTAGTTTGAAAAATGGTTTTTAGAGTGTGGCTTCCCCTAGTTGGAAAAATGGTTTTTAGAATGTGGCTTCCTCTAGTTGGAAAAGATGTTTTTTATAGTGTGGCTTTCCCTAGTTGAAAATAAGGCGTGTAAAGTGTATCTTCCCTTGTTGGAAAACAAATTCCCATCAAAGAAATGCAAAACTAGCGCTCAGTCTAAATTTGATTTAGTTTGCCAACTATAGTTAGCCTGATACTACACACCTGGAATACACTTGATACCTCCAGGTTCATATATAATGGAAGGACTTGTAAGCAGCTCTTGAGATAAAACACTACCGTTGGCAGCGCTTATGTCAACCTTGAGCTCAAAGTTAGCAGCATTATCCAGCTCGAAGCCAAGGGCTCTAACTGCGTTTGTTATATCGTGTTTGTACAGACGATCAAAAGAGAAAGGCGTTTCTATCTCCCCTCCAAGGACGTAGATAGTTCCAGCCTGTAATTTAAAATTGTTGTTGCCATATCTACACGCTTGATAGGCTTGTTAATAGTCAAATAAAATTGAGTAAAAATAGCAACTGATAGGTAAGACTATCCTATACACTGTCTGTCACGTAATAATAAGTGTCAATGTCAAGAATGTTTTAACTGAATAAACTATTAGCAGCAAGTTTATATCCTGAAAAACAACAGTAGTTTTCCAATAGCCAAGGGAGTTAAAAAATAGGGTTCTGGTTTTCTCTAATTTTAGAAAAGGTAAAAATCCACGGAAAGACATTAAGCTGATAAGTCAATAATTCTTAATCTTCATGTTAAGCCTTTTGTGTGTGTGTGTCTGTGTGAATCTATTAGTAAAATTAAGTTTTATTGTGCATTAAGAGTGTATGTTCAATCAGTTTATTATTTCTACTTGTAGTAATAAAGTGTTGTTTTTTGTGTGTAAAGAGGGATTCTGTTACTTCGCTAGTTAAACAAAATTCTACAGCATATTTTGGACATGAGGTCATCAAACTGCATATCCGAAATTATCACAACACATGAAACACTAATTAACACACAAAAAACGAGGAAAGTAAGTTAACACTTCTACAGCTATTGTTAAGTCACCTTGCAATGCAGTTCATGTAAACAAATATATTCCTCTAAGGGTTAATATCAGGAGCAAAGAAGAAGAGACAAGCAGCTTAACTTCATTGGAAATCATTTACCCAAGATTGGGGAGTCTCAGTTTTTTGTCTCTCAAGTCAACAGGAAACAAAGAAAACCTGGAATGAGACTAAAGTTCCATCTATCAGCCTAAGGAAATACTCATACTTTGTATAAAACTGTGGTTCAAAGGTCATGAGAAGTATAAATATTAATAAAGCAAAATCATGGGCTCAATCAGTCATTGTCTTCGAGAAAATAAAAATATGATAATTGTATAATAGGTCTGACAAACGACCTCTGCCAATGCATTATTGAAAACATGAATGAATTCAAAAGGATAATGGAAATAAGTTAACTTTATTGGTCAAACTAATGGAAATTTTGTTGACTAGATTCAAGTACATAAAATAATAAAGATACAAATACAAACGATAGATTGAGGACATATATAAACCAGCGATAGATGAATTCAATTCTTATGTACTTTTGAGTGAAGACGAGTGAAGATCTCACTCAAAGAGAAGAAAGGAAAACAAAGTGTGAGACAACACGTAGACCTAACATTTATTCAACTATATCTGAATACATAGAAACATTGGAATCGTGTGCGGAATCTCCGCTTAACCCTTAAACCGTGTGTCGTAGTTTAGCCTCTAAACATCAGAAATGGGTTTTGCACTCATTGTAAGAGAGTTCAGCACTTTAAGGGTTAAAGCTTGGTCAATAGAGCCAATTTTAGTTTAAGCTGACTCGATTTTGAACAATTATAAAAATCCAACCAAAGTTTCCACTGTGTGGTCAAAATTTTTTTCCCCACGATGTACATCAACTGTCTTATTAATGTGTTAAACCCAGGGACGGACTGGCTATGTGGGCATATACCGGGTGGGCTGGTACCCAAATGGGCCGGTAGGGTGGCCTAAAGGGCCTTATGAATGCCATTATAGAACGTATTAACTTGTTGAAGGTTTCATAACATTCTTTCTTAAAAGGGGCTTTCTGAGCGTGGTATTAAAAAAAATCTTTTACAGACTCTACATTGTAATACTAATGCAATCTAACACATTTTCCGAAATAAAAGCCTATATCCATAAACAGTGCTACTACTAAGGCTTTATCCTTTTAGGACCTACACACTGAGCAGTAAAAAAACAACAACACAAGGCCCATATTTTTTAAAAGATCCACAGAGTATTCCTGCGTTCAGTTATCAGAATGGTTTTGAGGACAGGTAGACCAATGAATCGGATGTCCATCATATGATTATGATATATAATATGCAGGCCAGATCTTATAGCCGATTTTAACACCTCTGGTTAAGCCCATGAGTAATTTGTAAGCTGATAGGAAGAATTGTATTTAAAAAAAAAACGCCTTTACTTTAAAAACATCAATTACAACCACATGGCCGCCCAATCCCAAATCTCAATATTTAAAATGTACTACTAAGAACTACACACATTACTTTGTTATCACATGACTTTTTCATCTTCAGCACATCAGTGAACGTACAGAGATGCAAGTCAACCTTGACACTCAGACCAAAGCTGTGTAACAAGAAGCCTGCGAAAACTCGGCTTTGTGTCTTTCTCTTCTGCAGCAGTGTCTCCAGCTGTGGGATGGTCATGCGGTTCAACTCCAGACTGTCGTAAGCGTAGTCAAAGTGGTTGCGGTAGTCAAATGTATCCGCTGGGCGGCTGGAATATAGCTCATTGTAATAGATTTAATAATTCTCGGGGTTCTAGTGGTTTGAAATAGTTACATACACGATGTAGCGTTTAAAGTTACACACATCCATCGTGGTCTGGACATTACTCTACCAATTTTTAAGCTGTCAGGTAGAGTTGAGTCATAGGCTCTTGAAACTCTAGACTAGCAAAAGCGAACAAAAGATCCCTCTCACCAGCCTGATTGAACAGAAAATGTCTGGAAGAGGGTCTATGTTGATTCTGTCATTTCCAGTGACACGGTCAATCCGAACTCGCGGACTAGAGACGAGACCGAAGGCCGTGTACATCAGAAACCACTGCCATTTTCCTATTCTATACCAGGCTAACCGTACGGGACACGCCATTAATGAAACGGACCCCTGAGGAACAGCGCCTGGATTGTTGACAAGGTTGTGGGAGTTCTGTTCTTTTACAACCCCGCACAGTGCACTAGGAATATAGTCGCATCCTTTATGCACTCCCACGGGACTCTTGTTCCGCTACCCATTTGGCCTAATTGTTTCATCTTACGACCGTTTTCGACCGGGCGCCATTATAAGGCAGGGTAGTATGTTCGGGTATCGCTCTACCAGCCAGCTCTTTAGTTGTACAATTAATTATCAATTCCATTGATTTTGAATAAATATTCCTTAAACTTAATTACCTGAATTTTGCTGTGTCTTTGTTCTTGTTGAGTTGTGGTCTATCAAAAGGTTCCAGATGTCTCTTCATTTTATTGATGGCACAGTCAGCGTGGCTGTAAGGCAGCCTTCTGTAACGCTGAAGCTCCTGCCAAATCGCCCAGATTCTGAGAGAGGAATAAAAAGGAATATATATAAATATGTTTATTTTATATTGCTTTTATATAATGTATCTCTCATGCTTATAGCATTCTCAGTGCTCTTTTGTTTGGATTTGTTTCTTGTGGACCGGTGAGGGATAACAGTGTATCTGGGAAAAGGTTTCTGTAATCTATTTAGGCCCTCAGCACAAAACTTAAAACGAGTAGGTATTCGAACTCGATACACCTTGGCCCCCATCAGCCAACTACAGATCTAACACTATCACATTGTTTCACCTTTCATAATTTGTGTCTATTTCTTTATAAGTGAGCTACGGGCGAATTTATCTTTAAAGCGAATTTATCTTTATCTAAATTGGGTTGTTACAACAGGTATTGAATCAATGCATTAATGATTGAAACTAGAAGTCCCAAAAGATTTGAACTGTGGGCTAAAAGAATGTTTCCTCTCATTAAAGAGTGCAGATGTTTCCCTTTCATTCAATCCATAGATACAATGATGAAGTAAGAAAATTGTCCAGATTGGGTTTAAGCATAAGAATGTGATGTAGTTATAATGGACCACTTAATGCTTCATTTTTAATTACAATGTATACTATTTTATTTACCTGCTCTCTGATTTATACAAATTTCTACCGTCTTAGTTGGGATTCATGAGACAATTGGGGAGGGGAGGGGGGAGAAATACAAAGCAATAAAAACAAAAAGACTGAACTGACGGAAGGTACAAAAATATCCCTTCGACTTGACTCCATGCGGCAGATAGTATTTCACGTGATGGTGTAGTGCGACTACTCCCTTCACTGTCACTATTCTAGATCTAGAACATTCAAAATGTAACATCTCAGTTTCCAATAGTAATAAACTTTGTGAATTCTTGGTTTGGAAACCAAACAAAAATAGCATTCATCAAACTCCTCTCTGGCTTAATCAAAGGAACCTTTTGTGTTTATTTATTCACCAACTCTTTCCTTTTTAAATATAGAGCTGATTGAATTCGGGTCATGAGAAAAAAACACGTTTTAGCACTTACAAGAATGGGAATCAAGTCTCTAATATTTTAATATAGCAAGATTCACATTAAAGAAGCTGAGAATGTCAGTCTGGCGTTAGTTCAAATGTCGAAAGAAAAATCTCGCCTTATAGTGTTTTCTTTGCCTCTTATGTCTACAAAAAGGACTCACCTGTCAGTGTTGGTGCGATGCAGAATGAAAACTGGATCAAATGCCGAGTAGTCCAGCGAAGAGAGAGAGAATAAAGATCGACCCCCGACCAGAAAGTGGATCGCACTTTGGAATACCTCGAACTGAATCTCAAAGTCACAGAAGTGCTCCTGCTCTAGGACGTAGAGGGCTTGTTCGTACAGATCTCTGTTGTTGAAGAGCTCCGCTTGAGGATCTCTATGCAGGAAACAATTCCACTTTGAACCAATTAAGTGAACACACAAATAACTGTACCAAGTAAGATTTAAAAAAATAATAACTACAGACAATTTTCTAATTGTATATAACCTTGTTGTAAATGCATTCTCTCCCTTGATTCGGCCACCGAAGAAAGGATTAGGATCAAATCTTTGTTTGCGCCAGTTGTAATAGGTAGCTTCATCGAGGAGTTTAGGCAACTTGCTAAAGGGAGAAGTCCAGTCCCAATAAGGAACAGCTACAGATGACCCACGGTCCAGCAGAGCATCTTCAACCTAGTAAATTAAAAACAACAACAGAAGCTTGATCACATCATTAGTAGAAATAAAAATAACTTTCACAGAGATAGCCCCCCCCCCCCCCCCCCCCCATAGCTTTCCTCATTTGACTTGCATCCTGCAATCAGTCACGTTTCAAACACTGTAGCTCTTTATAAGACATTCAATGCCTTCTTTCCCTGACCGTATCTACAATTCCTTTATCTGATACACAGGAGTCAATTTATTTAAAAATGGTACAGTATCTTCGTCGTGCGTATGAATCTGATTGACTATTCACATACTCTTTGTATAAGGTACCCTCATCTCTTGTCTTAGCATATTCTAATCAATTTAATTAACTAGAGACAAAGTTTTGTTTTAGGGACTATTTCTGGCTATATTGAAAAAAAAAAAGAAAAAAAAAAGTTGGCTTCTAGCCCCAAATAGAGTTGACAATCTTTGTAGTGGCATAAGAAAGGTTATTGAACTGTTTCTACCTGCTTTACATAAAGTCTGTTCCAAGCAGGAAATGTCGCACTCCCATAGCTACAACAGGCAGTGGTCCGACCCCCGTGTGTACACAGACCTGGCTTGCCATGGAAGGTGGCTATGTCTTCATAAGTTCCGTCCTGTTTGAGCGATAGCAGTGCTGCACGAAGGCTCTCAACTTCTCCAGAACTCAGGTCTTTTAGATTACGTCGTACACGCAAGGCAGTGTTTGGTCGCTCTCTATAGTCCTTGCCAAACCAATGATCTACATAGAGTCAATTATCATGGATTTAGAGTTAAAGTTTATGATTTGAATGCTGTTTTTTTTAATGGTAAAGAATTTATTAAATTTAACATATTTGTTCTATATTTTGTATTCTATGAAACTGGAACTATATACTTATTTAAGTTTACGGTTCTAATTGACTCTCAAAACGTCCGTAGTGCTACTAGAGCATAGAATGGATTGCCTGAGACAGCCAAGAAAACCAGTGACTTGGCAGAATTTAAGTGATTGGTTAACATGCAAGACTAGATTGACCTGGAACATGCGTAGGACGTAATCATTTTTTTTAAAGTGACGTCTTTAAAACATGGGCAGGCGTATCTTCTCTTTCTTTTGGCGGAAGAAACGTCCGTAATTTATAACATGAATTAATAATATTGTTGTAAATTCCAGGAAAGCACGTGACTCAACAGAGGAAGAATACCAATTGATAATGATTGAATCAATAAAACAAATAACACACACACAAACCACAGGATGTCAGGTTCTCTTAGATCTAGTTTGTTCTTTACAAAATAAGTAGGCAGTCACTATTATGTCTCTAATTCCTCCCTCCTATTTCCCACGCTCGTGTGGAGCAGTGTGCTAGTGCGCACCATGTATATCAGTGCGGGAATAGTTACAACAATATACTTATTAGGCTAAATATAATATTTCTTTCACCAAGTTGTCAATAGTTAGCAGTAGAATATGTTCTTGATTTCAAGTCATAGTTTTTAAACAACCAGTATTTATTACGTTTAAATACTTAGCGTATTGTTTGTATCATGTATTGGAGTGTAGCATTTCAATGGCTGCTTGGTCGTTGGTTTGTTTTAAATCTGCAAGTGACATTTTCTGAGACTTTAAATTTACTTTCCTTATGATTATTTTTTGTCGAGTTTGGTTGTAAACAATTTCACAAATATTCAATTTTCTTGTTTAACTAAGACAGTAGTATTAAACAAATTCCGTAAGTATAAGAACTTACCTGTACCCAGTTGATGTATGACACTTGCTGTAAAAAACACATTTCTACCCATGTCCTTTCCCTGTAAGTCAGAGACAGTATACTTTAGGGTGTACTGATCGTCGTAACGGAGGCCCAATTCTCTCAGCTGGTCAGTTATCTCATGCTTGTATAACCTGTCGTATGACCACTCCAGTTCGTCTTGGTCACCAAGGATGTAAAACTCACCCGCTGCGTGACAGCTGGAGTCTATGCTACCATAAAAAGAAAGCAATTATTTTCCTTAACGGAACACATCGCACATTCTGAGTACTTAGCGGAACACTTGGCTATTTTTTTTAGAGAGATTAAATCACGCAGTGGCCTACTAGTTAATTATTCCAGTAGTTCGCGAACACAGTTTGGGAGAGACTGAAATAAAAGAAGATTAAGTATCGAGATCATCAACGGCGAATTCCAATCGAAATATTACGACAGGAAAATCTTTCAATAATATGCATGGACAACTTTAACAGTTCATTTATTTAGGTGTATGTAGAAAAACAAACAAGTCAAATATCATCAATACCTTTTCTAAAACCCTTTTATACATCTTATAGAGCGATTATTTTTGCTCTTGATAACATCTTATTAAAATATGAAAAAAGCACATTTTTTTTACCCCGCTACATTCTCCCAGTTCCCCCACGCCCCACCCCGAGAAAAACAAATCCTAGCTAAGTGAATGTATATATCTAATAGACTTTTGTCAGTAGGTAACACATAAATAAACGAATAGAACCTAATCATTAAATAATTCTAGGCCTCCCACACTTTCTAGCAACACCACGAAATACTTTTCCCCCATCAGCTCAGTTGAGATCAGAAGCTTACACATTGCACACTTCACACTTAGCAGAGTGGGCTTTAACAGTACAAGAGGTTCTTAGCCACTGGGGGATCAAAGGGGGTGGTGATTGACCCCCCTCTCCCACCAAATCGACCGACGAATTTGAAGAGCGAATTTTTAGTAAAAAACAAACAAACTCACACTTTGTGTACAATATTAATAATTTTAATTAAGAATATTTACTAATTATTTAATTTAATTTAATTTTATTTAATTATCAATATACCTATTCTAGTTTTTTAAATCTTAACGGGACAGACGGACAGACTACACAAAACTTAGCGTCTTTTCTCCTTACAGTGTCAACTGGTAATTAACCTTTGTACGAACAAACAAAAAGACTTTTATTTACAAATATTGCAAGGTTCAACTTAAAAGTAGTAGTGAAATGATTCTTTAAACAAGATATAGCTCAGTAAAAAATTCAATTTTCTGTCTGGTGTCTCCTGTTTCTCCTCTTCCAATTGCCCACCTGTATTTGATTCACTTGAATTACGACATACCTCCTCGAGGTTTCATCAGAATCTGTTCAGCATTCACCCCAAGACATCCGCCCAACTTTTATGGTTACATCACAAAAGCCGCACACTCTATAAACTTCCTTAACACGAAGATTTTTTTAGGACTTTCCCTCACTCCCAAAGCCCATACCAACCTTTGGCGTTCCACCTGGTCAGGTAGGCAACATATGTAATCGGCTATTTTTTTCTCTCTTCCTGGCGCCGATAACTAAAGATAAATTAATTAATTTGTCATTCGAAATTCCCTTTTTAGATTACCAGAGATAAACCATCTCTTTGTAACCATTAATTAATTACTTTGTTATTGGAAATTCCCTTTTAAGACAATCGACCTGATATAATTACCTCTTTTCACTTCATTTAAAGTCGCCTTACGAGAAGGCAATAAATTAGACCATGATTAGACTACTAAAGATGTATTCCTTAACCATCACTTCTTATTTTAGTTTAGTGTAGGTGATAAAATTAAATTGGTCAAAAGGAGGCAAAAATGGACCTCTTGGAGGTTCGCCTTAACATTAAAAAAAATAACAGTTTGACCTTTCCCTTTAGGTGGGTGGGATAAACCGACAGACGAGGCATACAAACTGAAAAATAAATACGTTAAGAACAGTGTATAATGAGGGAGACACAAATAGCACACAAGACCAACATACCTGCGGAATACAGACATGCAACGCACGATACAAATAAAAAAAATGATATATACACACACATCAACGCTTACTGCACACACAACACAACATAACACAAACACACACACAACAACGCTTACTGCACAACACAACACAACACAAACACAAACACACAACAAATACATACACAATACAAAATAAAACAACACAACAACAACACAACAACAACACACACACACAACACAACACACAGAACACAACACACCTAACAAACACAACACACAAACATACACATATAACACACACTCACAACACACACACAATAACACAAACACTCACACTACAACAAACACAACACACAACACAACACACACAACACAACAACAGACAACACAACACAAAGACACACATAACACATACACACACAATACAAAATAAAACAACACACAAACACCACAACACAACAACAAATGCACACACAACACAAACACACAGAACACAACACACCTAACAAACACAACACACAAACATACACATATAACACACACTCACAACACACAAACAACACAAACACACACTCTACAACAAACTCAACACACACACACAACAACAACAACACATCACAACACACAACACAACAACACACACACCAAAACACACAACAACAACAACAACACACACTCACACACCACAACACACAACACAACAACACACAACAACACACACACCAAAACACACAACAACAACAACACACATTCACACAACACAACAACAACACAACTACACACACACAACAACACATACACAACCCATAACACACACAAAACCACAGACAACAAAACATCACACACACACAGACACATACTACTTTCTGCTTTATAGTAAAGATAGACTTTATAATATTCTAAAGATGATAGGCCTTTAGATCTAGAAATACACAAAATGTTCCTGAACATTAATTTATAAAACTGTTGACTGAATAGGGCCTTGATGCGGAAATACCCGAAGACGTAACATATTCAATATAAAGATTTTCTAATCTTCTAGTCAAATTTAATTTCGTGTAAACAATGTTCTAGTTTGTTGTTAAGTAAACCAAGCTAAGTCGTGGTTCAACGTTGGTCTAAGTAATTTTAAAAAAGATTATTAAAATACCTGCAGATTTGGACTCTGGTCACAACGGACTGACCAAGGCTGTGAAGTTTAAAGCCTACAAATACACGATCTCGAGCTTTGCCTTTCTCTAGGAGTTTGTACAGTTGTGAAACAGTGAGTCCATTGAAGTCCAAGTTGTCATAGTCATAGTTGAAGTTAGGTCTATAGTCAAAAACCTGTGGCAGTAAGATCATGGAACAGAGAGAAAACCTTCATAATCCTTTGGAGTAGTTTTAAAAAACACGCAAAAAAAATTGTTTAAAAACTTGAAAAACAAAGCTTATTTAAGTGAAAGAACCGCAAAAATCACGGCCATATATCTCAATAATATAGGACAAAACTCCATTCGTTCTATATAAAACACAATTATTAATTACCACCAATTGGTCAAATGTTTGGCAATGTATTTTTTTTATTGTTTCATGTATTTTTCTCGACTAGGAATAATAATGCAAAATTTCAATTTGACCAGAAAATGGAAATTGGGAGAAAAAACGTGTCCGAAACGTGATCAGGGAAATAGCTCTACAAAAACTGTAGCAGACAGACAGAAAGACAGAGTGAGTTGATATAAGTTTTGTAATCATTTTGTAGAGCGCTTTTCAAGCTTTAATAAGTGCGCTATGGACCAATCTATTTTCGTCGACTTACGGGGGATGTGGAATCTGGGAGAAGGTTTCCATGCTGCCGTTTGGCGCTAAGCAAATACAAATTTACTCGATTAAGGAAAATTTAAGCAATTAAACGAGTTACATAAAAATAATATAAATTATTTAGTCAAATATGTTTTTAGCGATAGTCATCTACGATAACAGTAGCCTATAACTTAATATGATTCGAAAAATTGATACCAAAATTGTTTCATTATCAATCAGAGTTTCCCTACAAACTAAGAATTTCATTTATCATTTCATTCATTTCATGTACTATACTTTTACTACGAACAACTGGTTTTACAATGTCAACTTTCTACATTTTATATTTGTAATTTTATTATCATTCAGTACTTTTGTTTTACTAATACTCAAACTTGGGAAAAAAAATCTTCATTAAATACGAATGTCTATTGATCCAGTTTGAAAGAAGACTCACAAGATGATGAAGTGCAGAGATCTAAATATTACTTTTTTAAATCTCCTATCAAAGTACATAGTAAACTTTATATCTAACCTGTGAAGGTTTGGAATGCCTCTTTGTACTGGAGTATCGATTTATACCGTACGTTAGATTGAATGGAGACAGTGGTATTTGCATCAGGCCTTGGGCGCAATTAGCCGTCAAGTAAGGTTTATTACGGAGTTTCTGGAGAGCCTGTTTGAAGTAATTTTATTTTAACTTAATTCACCTATATAAGTAATGCAAAATTGTATTTTAATTAAGTCAGCTACATGCAACGTAAAATGTCAAAAATAATAAAATAACACTTTTGTTTTTCCATCTAAATATTTAAATACTTTAACATTCAGCGCTGAATGAATAAAAAAAATATAAAATCACATCTAGACAATTAGTTTTTAAAGTCATGCTTCTATAAACATTGTATTAATGTCAAATTAATCACACACAAAGCCAGATTTGTAACAATGATAGATATACGAGAATACAACAGCTTTGAGTCAAGGTAGCATAACAAAATGTCTCACTTTATACATTTTTAAAGTCTCTATCAAACTCGATTTTATTATTCATAATATTTTTTATTCTTACCTGCCAAATGGCCCAGAGCCTATCAACATTCGAGTGGTGTAGAACAAATAGAGGATCGAAAGCTGCGTACTTGAGAGAAGACATAGAGTAGAGCTCAGAACCTCCAATGTGTGCATTAATAAAATTATGGGCTATTTCAAATTGAACTTCAAAATCGCAGAAGTCCTCTTGCTCCATTGCCAGAAGAACCTATGGATAAAAACTAGAAGGAATGAAGTCTCTGAATTGTGGAGATTGTCTAGCTCAATGGATAGAAGTACTCATAGGCGTATAAAACAAATGAAAAGAAAAAAAAAAAAGAAATACTTTAAAAAAAATAAAACAAAACTTACATTAAGTGTCAGTAGTATCAGTCCTGCGATTACATTTGTAATAGATCTAGAATAACAACTGTATGCTTTTAGCTTGTATTCCTATATTCCTATATTCCTGTATTCCTATATTCCTATCACTGGTCTGGATCAGAAGGAAAATAGGGGGAATGGAGAAAGGTGTGTGTGTGTGGGGGGGGGGGTATCTGTGTGAACGTTACCGTGATCGTTTTTAAATGCATAAAAAAATATTTACTCAGGGATTGTCAAGGAGACTAATTCAACTTATACCACCACATCTGTCATATGCGATTTCTTACCCTTGTATGAGACCAAATTAAATATTTACCTCTTTGTCCAATACAAGAAATAATTGTGCAAAATTTCCACTTCATCCGAGATCGTGTGTAGGAGAACTAACGTGTACATACATTTGACCAGAGTTAATATACACTTTGTAAACAAAAATGTTTCAGCTTAATTTTTCTTTGAAGTAGATGTCATTAATGGAAAGCACTGACATCAAAATCAGACAGATGCGATCCCTGGTCATGGCCACATTCTGAAATGCTTGCGAGTCTTGGACGCTGAAAGAATGATCCTAGCAATGGAATTGAGATGCTACAGAAAGATATGAAGTATCAGAAGTAAAGACATAAGAAACGAGGAGACTAGAGACAGGATTAGTACAGCGACTGGATCCCATGATTGTCGTGCGCATCTAGTGTTGCTCCTTGTGTGATGTTTTCTTGTATGCACCATAATGGTTAGTGCGATAGTTATTAAGGACACGCTAGGTTGATATCATTGCCTCATTTGCTACTGTTGTGTTAGTCCTGATGGCTGATCTTTTGTTAGAGTTTTCTTCTGTTGTTTTCTTCCTCGGATTAGGTAAGTTAGTTTATTTTGCTTTATTCTTCACGATGTAGTTTTAAAATCGTTAATAATATAATATTGTGAATGGCGGTCTCAAGGAACGCGTATTTTTCTTGTTTAGGGACGCAGGCTTGGGACTCTGTTGTAAGGATGTCAGATTAACAGTTTCAGTGGTTTGATCTAGTATGGTCCGTGCATCTATGACATTGGGTTGTGGTTCGTGATTGAATTATGGCACCGAGTTTAAATACTTTGATTACGTGTACTTGCTTTTGTGAATACCATTAAGACTTTATCATTCATATCATAACACTTCATTTGTTCATTAAATCTCTTGCTAAAATTTCGCTCTTGTTGTTAACTAATGTAAGTTAACGTATCGTTATTATTAAATATTGTTCTTGTTAAACAATTGTTTCTATTAACTGTTCAGTTGATTGACATGTATTCGATGTTTAGCAAGTCACAGTTTTATATGCTAGTACTCCTTGTTCCGGTTTACACTGTTAGGGGGGGGGGGGGGGAAGCCGGTAACTCAATGCAAGTATATCCACCCCTAGTTTAGTAAACTGCAAACCCACCTGACAACGATAACCTGTTAACTACTGTCAAAAATCGTAAACTAAAAACTCTATGACCATAATACAAGGTCTTCAGGGCTTGCAAAGACCTTCCGGCAGGGAACAGTACCAGGAAAAAAAAAGGCAGACGGAGAAAATGATGGGAAGACAACATAAAGAAAGAACGAGACTGCTATGGAAAGAGGTTCTATCCAAGGCAAAAGATAAAGAATGGAGAAAGAGGGTCAACAAATCATATGTAATGCCCCAACGGTCCAAAAGACTAAGGGATAGGTGAAAGTGAATAACTAGAAACAGCTTAAATAAAACAATACAGGCCTGTTTAGCCACAGGTGTGTATTCTCTATAAGCTGGTTGCTTGAAAAGGTTTTCTTGAAGTGATCTAGTTGTACTCTCATTGACGTCTTTGATCAATGCACTAAAAAGCAACGTTAATGTACACTACTTATTTAATTATCAAACATGGGTAAAGAGATGTAATGGTTTTTAGCATATTTTCAACTGTTTTTAAGATCTTCCAAAATAAATAGGCTTACACGTATATGTTGTTTTTTTTAAAACTGATACAGCTATTTGACTGCTTAATTATTAAAACTAAATTTATAAAATAAAATACTTCGTGCATTAAATGTTTGAACCTAAAGATTTGACTATAACGGATGTACTGGAAAAGGTTTAGAAACGAATATTTTGGGGTGATTTCCTACCTATGAAATGGGTTCGATTCTTCCTCGTTGCTAATAGGGTTCAGATATTTTTCACTAGAAACCAGATCGGGCAGAGCAGTCAGTGGTCGAGTCCAATCCCAGTAGGGAAGAGCTCCAGTGTAACCGAGATTACGTAAAGCATTTTCAGCGAGTACTGTCCACAATCTGTAAGGGAAATGAAACTTCGTCGTGTTATGAAAGAAAGGAACATGAAAAAAACAAACCTATGACAAAATTAGAAATATAAAGAAATAGTTACAACGTACTGTCCAAGGTTGTCTTGTTCTGAGCTCAACTTAAATCTGATCAAAAAATTATCTGAGATATTAGAATATGACCCTTATATTCGGTCAGGAAAACGAGTAGATATAAGCAGTGGCGTAGCTAGCCATGTGCGAGTGGTGTGGGCCCCACGGGGCATCACGTGGTCAAGGGGCATCAAACTAAGGATAAATGTTCTAAATAAAATCAACGCATTGTACATACATGAACAAAGACAAACGACTGTATTTGAAATGTTGACTAGAAATTTATTTACTTAATTAATTATTTCATCTCCTATGTTTTTACTTAAATTAAACGTAAGCTGTTAACTAGGTTGAATCAAGTTGACTAAATTTGTTTGAATCTCTGAAGGCAACGCACTTTTACACGCTCACGCACATTCCGTTACTCCATTGTTCAGTTCGCTGGTTTCATCTTGATCTAGAGCTTATAAATGAATGCCTTAGACTCTAAAGTAGGAGAATCTGGCACTTAATGGGCATAGTTGAAAAAGAATGACAAAGACAAAATCTAGGTCATTACCAGGCGTGGCGTTCCAATACCACCTCATCGTGGTCGCCGAGTGAACACCCCGCTCTCTAGAAAGGTGGCCAAGGGTACTGGTTGCTTGCCGCTGATGAATGAGCAGCCGGCAAGTGTAAAAGTGCAAACAAAGGGGTTATGTCCAGCCCTCCCCCCTCTGGGGCCTCGGGGCAACGGTGAGTAAGAGTCCCGCGGGTTCTCCGAAAAGCGGATAGCGCTGTATACCAACTCGAGGGTTGGTCGGGTTCTCCTGGAACTCGGCTGATTCGCGGGTCTCTCTTTGGGCAAAGACTGGACTGACTGGCGCGGCCTTTGCGGGCGGACTGGTCGGCGTCCACGAGCTAAGCTCTAACTAGCCCGTCCCCTGTGAGGTAGTAGAGGAACGCGCTTCCCAATAGTAGTTTCAATCTAGGGGATATCAAACAATCCTCACAAACCCACTCCTCCTGTAAGCGATCTCAGGTCATTACCAGGGGGTTTGTGATAGTACTATTTAATTACGATCCACTCCTAAGAGAATATTCACTTCGAACTAAGCTTAGTTCCAGACCAAATACGTACAAATACAAAACAAATCTATTGTAATAGTGGTTGACAATAAGCGAAATATTTTCGATTTTTTAACAGTTCACCAGACATCACAAAACTGGATCAATTTTTTCAATTGTTGCGGCTACGTTGTCATGGATAAAGACGGGGTACAAACTCTTTCATTGACATCATCTTAATTCATTATCTACTAGAAATATTCTCTGAGCTTGGCTGAAATTTGGCCTGAAGCTGAAATCTATTTTGTAACATTTTTCGGTACACTTTACCGTGTACACACCTTTTTAGAAACTTCAGCACACCGCTAGGGCGTCCTCAACAAAATAACTGAAACTAGCTCTACAGAGACATTGACTAGAACAGGTGAAAACTCTTCTACTAGGCCAGAAGCAGGCGTATTGTTAATCTTTATTTTTTCACCTACCTTGAGTTTTTGGCTCTGTATTTATTAAATGAAGGACGTGTTTTACCTTCAGAAACAAGAGATTGTCAATTCCAGACTCTGCGCATTTAAACGAAAAGATTCAAAACATTTTTAACTACAAGTTTGAACAACATCGCTGCAGCCAGTGTTACCTTTACAGAATGCGTGTGCTCAGATTTGATGATTAGCAGCAATAAACTCACAGACGTGTTAGCCACAACATGCCAAAGGAAAAAGGTGAAGATTCTGTATGAACACACAAGAAAGAGCTAAGGATGAAAATTTATTCTTTCTTGGACGGGATAATTCAAGAAATA
The DNA here is from genome assembly GCA_030265305.1 of Biomphalaria pfeifferi. NCBI lineage: Eukaryota > Metazoa > Mollusca > Gastropoda > Planorbidae > Biomphalaria > Biomphalaria pfeifferi. The sequence goes on from JASAOG010000034.1 coordinate 2,051,804, forward strand.
ATCACCTGGTATGAATAATATCATGTGGTAGGTAAATATACATTTGTATCACCCCCCCCCCCCCCCCAACTCTTGACGACATTGAAAAAACGAATTTCATCTGGAGCCAAACAGACTTCCATTGTTTGTCGCAGTTTCTTCAGAAGCCTTTGTACTTCTAAAACAAAAAACCTATTTGGGATCTTGAGTTTTAGGTTTAAAAAGATGTTGGCTAGATGATTCAGTTGTAAATATTGTCATTATTTTGATATTTCTGACACTTCTGGTAAGTGAGGTTCTGGGCAAGCAAAGTTTTTTCAGACTCAAGTTGATCATTACTTAATGGCAATTAACGCTGAGAAAAAAAAAAGTGCGACTCACTAATTTGGCCCTATTGGGAAAATAAATATATTTTAATTTTGCCAGCAAGAAAGCAAATAAGATTTTTGTAGTATCTTGTTGTGAAATTGATTTTTTTTGTGTGTGCGAATTAGCAATACTTTATAAAAAATACACATTAGTTCGAAAGAAAAAAAAATTATTTCCTTTAAGAAGGGGGGGGGCATCACGAAGAGCTGCCGTACAGGGTATCATCATATTCCCTAGCTACGCCACTGGATGTAAGAGACCGATAATTAATAATCTTAGGTTTGGTAAATGATATAAAGTGTAATTGTTACTTATTCAAACTCTTCTACAGTTTGTCAGTGATCTAATTGTTTTTAATGAACAGTAATGACTGAAACACAACTCAAATTTCTGAGAGCTATTAGATGGTCTTTCGGCCCATTGTCAAATTCAAGTATCCATTGCAGCATATGTTCTATTTCTATCCTGTTTATTTATTAACTATAATCTGGAAGATAATTTATTTATCTTGTGTGAAATAACTACGGCATTTCCAGTTGAAATATCTATTTTTAATACGTGTACACAAGTTCTCCATTTTGCCCCTTAAGGAGGAGCAGTCACGAACTAAAAAATTTAAATGTTATTTTAAAGTAAATATTAGAATAGAAGGAAACTTGGATTAAGTGTACAAGTGCTCTAACGTATCATTTATCGCGCAATAATTTAGATCATTTCATTGAAGTCTTTAAAAGAATGAAGGGACATTCACACAAAACGCAGGCTAAGACTTTCACTTCATTACATTGGAAACAAAGGTAAATAACGTCATATTTTGGCATCTAACATTCACTCAAATTTGTGAAGGTTACAAAGGAAACACAGACTCAAAATAAAATCGGCCCTCTTAAAAAAAGTAAACATTATTTTGTGGTAAATGTAGTAGTAGGAGAGAACTTACATAACGTAGCAATACAAATGTAAAAAAAAATATTTTTTTTTACAAAAAGTCTAAAACCATTTGCATAAATGTGTTAAAAATATGGTTAATAGTCATCTCCCCTACTAAATAGCCTTCCGTGTTTGCTACTATTAATAATAAATAGTTGAAAAATGGTGTATTGTTATAAAAAAAAACCTGCTTGCATAAGTGATTTAAAAAACTAGATTTTTTCGATTTTAGAAAATAAAAAAGTAGCCGTTGCATCAGAACTTTGAATGGACTAAAATATTTTGATATCGGTTTGTCACTATCTTTTCAAGTTTACGATATCTTAAGGGGACGGACGGACGGACGGAAAGACGAACAGACATTTCACACAAAACTAATAGCGTCTTTTCCCCTTTTGGGGGCCGCTATAAATTACTGATGTCCTTGTTTTTGACAATATAAGAATGTGAAAAGACCATGATGACCCTACCTGTGCCAATGTGGAAAAGTGGCAACACCATGATGACCACACAACTTTTTCACTTTAGCTTCCGGAAAAGGACACCATTCTAGACCTCCATGGTAGCGTCCAAGAACCTGAAATATTTTAAAACTTATAATCCAAATTTTATTTTACTAAGCATTAAATATTCGAAACACAATAGAATTTCGCGCGAGACATAATTTAGTGGGTCAAATCTAAAAATGAAATGCGTCAAAGTTGTAATTTTTTAAAATAACAAATTAAAACTTTCACTGGTGAGAAAATTGATATTTGTAAAGTGTAACAAAAAGAAAGGAGTACGAGATTTAGTTTTACATTCTGACAAACAGAGGGAAGTGTTTTTAAGTACGTTAAATCAACTTGCAACTGACTGACACAAAATACGCTTAATAAGTTTGTGAAGCTCTCAGATCACATACTAACGCTAAAACAACAACAACAAAAAAAAACAACAACAGCTACTGTACAGTAAGGTATTGATAAAAAATCAAACTTTATTCCCTTACTTTTCGTAAATAAAAAAAAAATCCTTTTTTTTAAAAAAAAAAAGCATATCTAAAAGGGAAGAACTCCGTTCTTAAAACTTTATCTACCAATTATTACCAGTTATTTCCCTTATTCAATGTAAATAATGGGCAACTCTATTGGTCGTCAGAGATGAAACCGCAGAGTGACTTCAAGATTATGGAATGCAATAAATTAAGTACAGGACAATCTACCACGAACAAACAATCAAGTGGAGGGATAGTACCATGCAGTTCAGCTGTCTATTGACGACTATCACCCCAAAGTCTACAAGTTAATCTCTTACTTCCTCAAATATTGAACCCAACCCCTTCGCGGTAATAGCGTGACCCTTTATCAGCATCGATGACGATTTCGGGAGTTTCCAGAATTCCATCCAACCAACCTTTTGTTTTATCTTTTTTTCAACCACCCACCCATGACGTGATAGTCAGCTAATTGTAGGAACAGAAAATACGCTGAAAAAATTCTATCGTAATGAGATGAAATAAAGAATGTTACACTCTATAAAGTATTAATTTTTTAGGTGAGATGTACCTGAAAGTTGATGTCGTAACTTTTAGCTTGCAGATCGGCCATAGCTTTACGTAGATCGTAGACTTGTTTTGAAGTCAAAGTCTCTACATTCTGACGTACTTTTAGTGAGTCTGTGGAGTTGGTCGTTACAGGATCTGGTAAGATCAATTAAACAAGTAAAGTACCACTTTCAGACCATGAGATCTAAAGAAAAAATGAAGTAAAGGTCTTCTGTTTTTATGGTCAGCGGTCATGTGGTCAACACAACAATTAAACCGCCTTTACTTTCTCCAACTTATGTCAGGTACCCATTAGAGTTTAATGAACTAAACAGGGGACCCGAAAACCACATAATTCAAAAGCACAGTCTTTACTGAGATTCAAGCACAAGAACCCTTGATTTAAAAACGAAACACTCACCAATCAGTACCTAACCCCTTTCTTAAACATAAACAAAAATTTTGAAGTTTGATGTGTATATCCAGGTATAAAAAAAATTTGAAAAAGACATCCTAAGTTTACATTTATGGGAATACATACAGGTATTTAAGTATTGGCTTTACATATACATAGACAATTGAAAAGAAAAAAATACAGGGTTAATTTAAGCAGCGTTTTTCCTAATTTTACCGGTGGGGAGAAAAAATCGTTCGCGCCCCTCTTCTGATGGCGCCCCCCACAGTTAGGAAAAAATAGTTTGCTTTCCACAGTTGAAGACTAAAGGAATATTATAGAACAGTGACAACTAGAATGGGATGATGGGTGGGGGGGGGGTTGTACTTCTCAGTATCACCTGATGCTTCCTGGAATAATATCTTAACCTCCGGAAATGGAAACTGTGCTTTAAACTCTGACCCGTCCATCAATTTGATCTCGAAGGTCACTTTGTAATCATCTTCATAGCCAAGACCCAAACTGGTCAGAGCATCTGTTATCTCGTACCTAGATGAGAAATGTAAACAACTTATAGAAACCTAAGGAATAAGGAATAGATACAATGCTAAGGTTACATAAGGTTACATAGTCACAACGTTATAGTGAATTATACTGCTAGACTGGTACATTTACCTCCATCTTAGGGTACACAAAAATAATTGAAGTTTTTTAACTTGATCAAAAGTTGGGTGAAGGAGAAATAGCGTGCACAAAAAAAAAATATACCCGACAGACAAGAGTTGATATAACAATACTGAGATGAACTCCAATTGGTGACAAGGCAGGGAGGCCTAGGTCTCCCGTAGTACCCTGGTAAGGAACTCTGCTGTTTGGCGTAGTGCCTCATAGCTTCCATACAAACTTAGTGAACCACTAGATACGTCTCCACGCAGCTCGCGGAGCTGCGGACACTCTTGCAAGACGTGTGCCACCGTCTCTTCTGATTCCCCGCAGTGTCGGCAACGGGCATCAAAATTTGGACGGAACCGGGCGAAGTACGCACCAATGGGGCAGTGTCCCGTACGCCACTGCGCTATTACTGTTTGTTCCGACCTTTTTGGCCTCCACCACGGGTCCTCTCGATTTGGGCGACGCATGTGCTGCCAGACTTCCCTGGCAGTGTCGGAGTCATCCCAGGATTTCAACCAAAAAAAAAAAAAAAAAGATATAACAATATACTAAAGGTTCCTACTTGTAAAGACGGTCTATTCTCCATTGCGTTTCACCAGGTCCACCTAAAATGGCAAAGCGCCCAGCTTCAATTCTTTTATTCTCCGGTGCTTGAATATAAATGCGAGCAATGCCTATGAACAAAAAAAAAATCAAAACTATTTTAAAGAATGAGAAAAGAAAGGCTAAACGTTACACTTATAATAATTCGTAAACCTACTCCACATGTTCCTATTGTATGCTCACATTGCTCAGTCCACTGATCAAATTTATTTTCTATATATATGATGGAGAGGGTATCTATCAGGAAAGAGTTTACACTCTGTCTTTAGATGTTTGGCAAAGACAGTGGAGTTAAATCCCCTCAACAACTAGACTGATGGTTTTTGGCAAACTGCCTGCCACAAGGTCAAACATATAATTTACAAAATATTTTCAACAAATTTAGTTTTTTTTCTTATCCATGTTTTGGCTGTTCCTTAACTAATTAACTAATAGGTAAAAATAAATAGATTTTCTATCCAAGCCAAAAGCTCCCATAGGAGAGCAGGAGATGGCGGCTGGTAGAGTTCGAACCCGGTAGCTTCAAGACGACAGTCCAGAGAGCTTACCACTCGACAAGGCAGCCCTACTTTTAAATTCGTCGATTGTCTAGAAAAACCAATTCTGAGAAATTAGCTATCACTTCATTTGAACGTTTTAATTAGATTGATGCAATTTTTATATTGTTTTGATCCTACATTGCGCACTGTCATTAAGTGCGAGACTGTGCATCATGAGACACAGGACAGAGACACGCTAAAAGATAGAGGAAGCTCAAGATGGCCGTTAATTAGATAGGTCTAGGATGTAAACAAGAAAGAAGTGCTGATATTACTGAGAAGTCTAGTCGAATATTTGTTATCGCACTTCTGTTGTTCTATAATTAAAATAGTGTTTTTATCTACTCCTTTCGTTGAGGTTCTTTGAGGTCGATGTTGGCTAAGTTACAACAATATAATAAACTAAAGTTCTGTGGCATTTTACGTCTCTCTTCCCTTTGCAACTTCTTGTGTGACTAAAGAGGTCAAGCGTTGATACACAGCTGCGGTCACAGGTTGGGCATCGGTAATCACCAGGCGCCTTTGCATTTTTTTCTACTACTGATTACTAATTAAATAATAGGTTAAAATAACTGCTACCCACCAGTTGTTTTTATGCCCCATAGCAAGAAGCCAGCAAAAACTCGATCTCTTGTCTTTCTCTTGAGAATGTAGCTGTTGAGTTCTGCGACATTCATTCCGCCGTACAGCAGGCTATCATAGGCGTAGTTCAGCTCAGACTCATAGTCGTAGATGTTAGTGGGCACAGAGTGGGAGGACGTCTTGTTGTTGTTGTTGTACGGACTGGAAAAGGCGAAGGGCTTCATGGGGGTGTTTGTATAGGACTGGGCACAGTGAGCTTTGTAAGGTTTGCCCCTGGAGAGTAAAACATCATAGATAAACCATGTACATAGTGGACACTATGTGGACGTAGTGGACACCATGTTGAAGGTAAGTGCTGAAGTAAATAGAACAAGGTAATAATAATTGAGTGAGGCGCGTTGGCTGAGTGGTAAAGCACTTGGCTTCGAACCTGGAGTCCCGGGTTAGGGATCTTTGGGTGCCTCTAAGTCCACCCAGCTCTAATGGGTACCTGGCATTAGTTGGGGAAAAGGTTAGGAATACGGATGGTAGTGTAAATATTTAGCCTGTTCAGAGATTTCATTTTTTTTGTCCATTTTTTTCCCTATCTTATTCCCTTAATAACTCTAGTAGTGTTTCATACTTATTCAATTACATGTTTGTCTTATATCTCACAGTCTATAAGTTATCTTTCACTTAAGTATTCGAGTAAAAAGAAGTGTACTTCTGCTGGTTAATCATAAACACTCCTGGTTTCTAGCTTGTCAATTATGATAATGAATTGAGCATTAGAAGTCTTATTTCTCTTCTAAATTTATTTTCCTAGGTCAATAGTTCCTTTGTTAAAACAAATGCAAAACAGTTAACAACAACCAACTGCCTTTACTTTCCCCAACTAATGTGCCAGTAAAAATCTTGAAGTTAAAAAATCTCAGTCCACGCTAAAATTCGAACCCAGGACCCAAAGGTCGGAAGCCAAGCACTTAACCACTCAGCCACCTCTCCCCAATTCTTTTTTATTAGTGTTTGTATATTATTCTTGAATATATGTGTTAGATCTTAATGATCTTGTATCAGTACGTGTTAGCAGATAAGTTATGTTTTAAAAACTGACCTTAGTTCTTGGAGAGCTATCCAGATGGCCCAAATTCTATCCAAACCACTATGGTGAATATAAGAGATGGGATCAAAGGCACTGTACTCCAGAGTTGCCATACTGTAAGGGTGACTTCCCCCGACAAGGGAGTGAATCAAATTGTGAGCCATTTCAAACTGAATCTGAAGTATTGTTGTTATTGTACAATTTTGTAGAGTATTAATTGATATATGCAATGCCCTTAAAAGCTATTCTTTTCTGTAGATTTACTAAGCTAGGTTTACAGTTTGTGGCTGTTTGTATGATCGCGAATTCCACACACAAAAAAAATGACGTCCTAGTCCAAACGTCAACAGGACGGAAGGGGTTTAGCAGCGGAGAGGGGTTTGAACCCTGCCCCATCATGACGACAGTCTTGAGTGGATACCACACCACCAGTCAGCCTTCTCATCTCGGATGCTAGAGCGTTAATGATGAGGACTTTATATTAAGAAAAAGCACAATGTAAAAATAGGTGGGAGCATTTCTACCTCAAAGCAAATAGTTTCTTACTTGTATCAGTCCACTCAACAAGGGGCGGACTGGCTATATGGGCATTTGGGCAAATGCCCGGTGGGCCGGTACTCAAATGAGCCTAAAGGGCCTCATGAATGCTACTATAGCATGCATTAAATTGTTAAAAGTTTTATAATATTCTCATATATATGGGGCTATATGAGCGTTATGTTAAAACATGTTTTACAGACTACAGTGAAATACTAATTTAATGTCACACATTTTCTAAAATAATGTAACAGCCAACATCCATAGACAGTGCTATCAGTAGGCTTCATCCTTTTAGGGCCTACAATCAGAGCGATTAAAAAGCAACATTAGGCCTACATTATTAATAAAGATATACTGCATGCATGCAATTATTGATTAATTATTAAAAATAACAATGATTTTGAGAACAGATAGGCCTATAATTGGAGGCCCATCATAAGATATACAATTTATGGGCTGTACTGTATAGAATAGCCTAGGCCGATTTTGACATCCAGTCCGCCCCTGCACTCAACAAGCTATTAATTAAACTTATGCTTTGCTAGGATGACAGCTTGAGTGAGTATAATAAATATAACTTTTTGATATGCATGGAAAAACTATCAAAATATTAAACAAAATAAAGCTTATCAAATGGAAATAACTCCACATTTACAGCGAAATATCTCAGTACTAAAAGATTATTTCCCTTTTCTAACATCACACAACATTAATCAATTACCACTAATTCATTAATTAATTGTTTAATATTTGTTTTATTGATTCGTGTTTTGATAGTAACTTAATGAATAACTGTGCAAAAGTTTAAAAACTGAGCCGAGAATGGATAGTGGGAGAAATAACGTGTTGAAAATTTGTACTAGACAGGTAGAGTGAGTTGATAGAAACTTTGTGAGATAAAACTAACATTATTGAAGCCATACCTCAAAGTCACAGAAATCTTCTTGTTCCAATGCTAAAAGAAATGCCTCAAAGAGCTCTGTCTGGTTATAAGAAGATATTCTTTGGTCCAGACTTGCGTTTCGTCCAGTAGTTGCATTTAGGTATTCGATATCAGCTTGATAGAAAGGATTGACTTGTTTCTCTTGGCTTCCAGAATTTCATTAATTTCAGTATGAAAAATAATGTCATGAAATTATTTATAATAATATCTTGCACAAACAACGCTAGTAAGTAACTATCGAAAGTAAACACTAAATCTATTTGTTCAAAACAAATGATTATTTTTATCATTACAAGAATAGGTGCGCATTAAAGATCATTTATTCCAATAAAATATTACTTGAAAATGTAACTCTTTAGCTCGTAATTATTTGTCCACATTCTGACAGAATTGTTCATTGTTCACATTTGTACATTCTACCCTGTTAGGATCAAACTTCAATACCACTTTTGTTTGTAATCACAAAACGTTACTTTTTGTATAGAATTATAGGAGAATGTATATGCTCTTTTTATATAGCACAAGTTAAAGTTTATAACAACAAAAATTAATTTAATGGGTTCAAACCATCGATGGTATCCTTAATTAAGAGAGAAAGAGTTAAGTAGTTTTAAAAAAAGTTAAATTCAATGTTAGTGTCTATAATGCAATCTACTACATCCAGAGATCAAGTCTTGGAATGTATAATGTATACTAATTTTATGCAACACACAAATGCTCCTTCTTCCCTAGTGCTATTAGAGCATGGAATGGGTTGCCTGAGCTAGCCAGGAAAACCAGTGACTTGGCAGAATTTAGGTCATTGGTTAATATGCATGACTAAATGCATGACGCGTAGGACATAATCATCTTCTTTTTTGAAGTAACGTCTGTATCATATAAGATAAGATAAGACACAAACACGTCTATAGAATATTTTGGTTCATTGATTGTATAATTGCGATGGAAATGTATCAATACTGAATGTTTCAGTGTTCTCATTGGGAGCTTCATTCAAACAAACTGTTGTCAATATATGAAATAATTTGAACGATACCAAATTAATGATCTAATAACCGAACAGAAAAATAAAATAAACAAAAGTATAAGGAATGGAATAAAACAAAGCATCAACTAAATATACATGTTATGCTAAACTGCTAAACTAATTACAAAAGGAAGTTTTACATGACAAAGATGCTTTCATCGTGATAAGAAATTCAGCCAGTAATATTATAGCATAAGTTCACTTGCCTATAAGGATCAATGTAGTCTGGGTCGGCTGCTAGTAACGGAATAGATGTATTTAGTTTCGTCCAATCCCAATATGGAACGCCAATAGGAGATCCTCTTTTGCGTAGTGCATCTTCCAGCTAATAAGATAATACACAATAAGATAACGTATCAATTTAATTTAGAAACAAAAAAAAAGTATGACAATTACGTATAGAAACATTTTAAAACTCTTAATATCCATAAGTATTTGGGAACATTTTACCTAGACCTATGAATAGTATTATCTATGCAAGCTTAACGCAATTTTATGACATTTTATTGTAAAGAAAATCTAATTCTGTTATATTTTATAAAAACTCAATTTTACCAAGACAATTTTGTGAATAGCTTATATGTTGCGCATCTTTCATGTTTATAGCATGCTCACAGTGTAACGTTCCAATCTTATTTGGACCACTGGTGGAAGGGGAATATCAGGTTTTTGATGCTGCCTTCAGGGGCTCAGTAAACACAATTCTTCTCGAGCCCCAATGATAGGCGCACTGAAAACAAGCTATCGTCCTCACATCCCACTACATTACATTAACTAGACAGTACTGAGTCAATCTTTTCGCGTATTAACCCTTAAAGTGCTGAGCTGATTTACACTGAGCGTATACAAAATGGAATTACAATTCTGATGTTAAGAGGCTAAACTACCACACACGTTTTAAGGGTTAACTAGATTGGCCCTTCTTTATCTGTCTATGGAAGGGGTAGAGCTGCATTACCTTTTAATTATATGTGGTGAAAAAAAAATTGAAACCGAAGGCTTTTTTTTTTTTTTTTTTCAAAATCCATTTGGTATGAAAGTATCGCTGAAATCTAGAAATTTAAATGTAAAATATTTTGTATTGATCTCAGACGTAGCTGCAGCTCGTAGATTCAAAAAATGAAAAAAAAAAAAAAAAGATCAAGGGAAAAAACGTTTACTCCTTAAACATGACCAACTTACCTGTACGATCATAAGTCTGTGCCAATGTGGGAAGGAGGGTTGGCCAAGGTTGGAACAATATTTTCTGTCCTGGGACGTAGGATGTGGACACATACCTGGGTTTCCGTGGAACTCTGCCATGGCCTGGTAGCCCTCGACACTTTTGTCTTTCTGTGAAATTAGCGCGAAAGTTCAAAGCTAAACGACAAATTAGTTCTACAAATAGTAAACTAAGCTGTATAGCGATATAACATTTTGATAGCTTTTAAAAAAAAAATATTTTGAAATTTTAAAAAATGATTAAACTTGCAAAACACTATTGATATTAATAGTTTTCAAGTATTCAGATGCCACATTCTATTTTCACTCATCTAATTATTGGAAGGAAGCTTAAAATATGAATAATAATCTTTTGGTTATTAGCTGGGTAGACTCAGAGGCGCCCAAAAATCACGAAATTACAAATTTCTGTCTTCTCCAGGATTCGAACCCGGGACTTTTAGTTTGGAAACCAAGCGCTTTACTGCTCAGCTAATGCGCTTCTATTAATGCAAATTATTTATCAATTTATTAAACCTGCAAGTTCTGCATGACTCTTCTTAGTTCCACCACTTCTTCTCTGCTCAACCTGTCCACATCTTTACGTACTGTGACATCCTTGGTGACATCACTGCGTTGTATTGGCGCTAATGAATAGAGAAATCTCTTTCAATCATTTACATCTAAACTTTCAAGACGAATAAACAAAATATAACACTAGAAAGACATTTAAAAAATACATTGAAAAAAAGATAATACCTCCATTATAAAACTTTAAATAAGATAAGATAAGAGATAAGTAAGATAAGAGATAAGATAAGAGATAAGATAAGAGATAAGATAAGAGATAAGATAAGAGATAAGATAAGAGATAAGATAAGAGATAAGATAAGAGATAAGATAAGAGATAAGATAAGAGATAAGATAAGAGATAAGATAAGAGATAAGATAAGAGATAAGATAAGAGATAAGATAAGAGATAAGATAAGAGATAAGATAAGAGATAAGATAAGAGATAAGATAAGAGATAAGATAAGAGATAAGATAAGAGACAAGATAAGAGATAAGATAAGAGACAAGATAAGAGATAAGATAAGAGATAAGATAAGAGATAAGATAAGAGATAAGATAAGAGATAAGATAAGAGATAAGATAAGAGATAAGATAAGAGATAAGATAAGAGATAAGATAAGAGATAAGATAAGAGATAAGATAAGAGATAAGATAAGAGATAAGATAAGAGATAAGATAAGAGATAAGATAAGAGATAAGATAAGAGATAAGATAAGAGATAAGATAAGAGATAAGATAAGAGATAAGATAAGAGATAAGATATAAGATAATTTTTTAATTGATCCAATCATATAGAAATTCAGTTTGACTACAGTAGATGAATAAAATATTACAAAAAATAATGATATATTTTTTTATTACCTCAAATTGAGGTATCGCGCTTGTGCTGCTGACCAAGTCAGCTTCTCGATTGAACAACTCCGCCAATTAGGACAGCGGGCATTTTATTAGATATATACTATTTATATGTTTATTACACGTAGTACGCTTAAGATATAGGCAAGATATAGATCTACTTCTAAAGATCTAAAAAAAACAACTGTTGTTAATTAAATTTCAATTTGTTTTCATTTTATTGATAGATTATCTAAGCTTTGCTTATATTTTTAGTACGTAAATTGAATATAGATTAGGTCAAGATGCTAGATTTAAAGCTTAGATAATCTATCATAAACTTAAAGCAACTTTTAATTTTGTATTAACAACAGGTTTTTTTATTGAATAATTTCAATGATATTTATCTAGGACTTTAGACTTCGGCGTTGGTGAAAGCCTCCCAACATTAAAGCTGGCTTCGCAGAGAATTTCAGTGCAAATTCACTTCTATACTATTATACGCTGAAAGTTACGTAGTTGTCCATCATTCTATCCATCTCACAATGAGAGACAGAGAAGATAGGATCAAATATTCCAAGTCAGTGAAGCCACTTCTCATCAGCCAACGGCGAGCTAGGCTCTGTGCCTACTGTTTTGGGTTCAAACAGACTCGAAGACAAGCCTTATTATTTGTTGACTATTTTAACTTACAGATTGTGAATAGTGTTCCACCCACAATCCAAATAAGACACTTAAATACATAGAATTGAAAACTTTTAGTTTTATAAATTATAATAAAAATCAAAGCAACACTGTATAGTAACCTAAAACAAGGCTTTAATAAACTAGAACGATACATGAACTGACGAAGGAGACGTCGACAGTGACAGACTAAATCAATGTTGTGGACACATTTTCACAACGTTATCTAAAAACTATCAAAAGTATTGTCAAGAGCGGGGGGGTGTAAGATGTGAGATTGTGTGTGTGTTTTGTTTATTTTGTGGGTTGGTGTGTGAATTGTTTTTATCACGGGATTTTCAAGGGGGAACAATTAGGTTTCTAGCGGTCAGTCTAGCAGATGGAGAGCTGACCTGGTCTGAGTAGGGTGCTTGTTTTTTGTTTACCAGTTTTATGCCTAGCGTAAGGAGATGTTATAACTTATATTTCTATTCATTGTTATGTATGTGAACTGACTATTTGTGGGTAATATTATGTATGGCATTGATAGCCTTTTGTTCAATGAATCTAGTCTAAGCGCCCTGTAGTATGTCAGTTGGGCACATTTTAGTATGTCAGTTATTGATGATTACGCATTCAATATTATATGTGTACTTGCTGTTGACTGAAAATAAATACTAATTTTATACTCCTTCGTTGAGTGATACTTTGTAATATTTACACATGTTAAGGTCTGCATGTGAGAATCATACCCTAGATCATCGAGCCATATGTATGTTGTAAAGAACTCAACCCCAGAGTTCCCTTAGAAGTAACAACAATTTCACCACACACGAAAAACATAAAAATATTTTAAAAAAAACAAACAACTTATACGAAGTGTTATTGTATAAAATATTTTATATCAGTCATGTAATTAAATTTGTAATAGATCAAGATTAACAACAATACATTTGTTAGCGCTATTTCATGCACTAAGCTTTCTCAATGCGAAATGATCCTGTCACTTAAATGGACCACTTGGGAAAATGGAGGGGGGGGGTGAGAAAGAAATGAATATCTGGGTGGATTTTAACGTCATTGGTTTTTAAAAGCTTTTACGGAAGAAAAAAAAAATGAAAGGAATGACCTGAATTCGAACTCTTGGCTTTCGCCTCTCAGGCAGACGTGCAAACCACTCTGCTAGTGAGGTACTTATGACAGATGATGATTGTATAGATATCAATTATTTCTTTCAATTTAGAGCGGCGACATTTAAAGGGGCTAATTCAGTTTATACCACCAATTCACTCCAATACAATTTCTTTCACTTGTTCGAGTTACCAAAACAAAACAAAAAACAATTACCAATAGTTAATTAACTTATCGGTTATTTTTTTTTATTATTGATTCTTGTGTTGTTAGATTTAAAAAATAGTTGTGCGAAATTTCAGCTTAATCCGAGATTGGGTGCAGGAGAAATAACGTGTACAAACATTTTACTAGACGGACAGACATACAAACAGACAGACAGAATAAAGTCAAGTCAAAGTCAATATATGTGTTTCAGAGAAGGTAGCAGGACTTTATATACAAGATTAGAAAATAGTTCACTTACGATCTTTATCCTCTGACCCGGGTCTAAATGAGACAAAGGGGTGTGGCAGAAAATAGTCCGGCAACCTGGCGCCATTAACACTGTATATCTCGGCTTCTATGCGATAGTTGCCATCTAGCGGAAGTTTCATCCTCTGGACTGTCTTGGTCACCTCAAAGTAGTATGGGTTTGAAAAGGCCCAAGGCATCTCCAAAGGACCGCCCAGTAGGAAAAATGCGCCTGCGTACTCGCAGTAATTGTCAGTTCCGGCATTAGACGCTGGTATGCACACCTGCAGAAACAGTAACATCAAGCATTGTAAGCCTACCAATACAATTTCTGACTCTCTATCTCTCTCTCTCTCTCTCTCTCTGTCTATGTGTGTGTGTGTATATATATATATATTTATTTATAAATAGAAATGGGGCGCGGCGTTCGTGTGGTAAAGCGCTTGGGATCCGAATTCAATGAGGACTAGAATTTTATGCTCCTTGATGTTAGGACGCCCTGTGGTCAGCCAACTCTAATGGATACCTGACATACGTCGGGGACGTAAAAGCGGTTTGTCATTGTGCTAGCCACATGACACCCTGATTAATTATCGACCATAGAAGCAGATGAAAGGGGCATTTTATTTTACTTAAGTAGTACATAAATATATACATTGAAAAAATAATGTTGTCGAGTATGTTGAATAGAATTTACATATTTAAAAAAAATTGGAACAGCGTAATTTACTATTTCTAATAGGAGCACATATCTAACATTTGAAAAAATTCCATTTCTTTTATTTAACAAATTATCAAACTGATGATTAACTTGTAAGAGACAGAAATAGTTTTGAATTGACGAGTAAGTTTCAAACAGTCCTTCAAAGTAAAGATTACGTCTATGTTCAAACGTCCCTGCAAGACGGGTAGGATTTAAACAACGGACGATCGTGACGATAATCCGAAGCGCACACACTCGAACTTTAAACGCATGCATGACATACAGCCATTCCAATGTTAACCACATCTAGACACACTGTCAATGTCAAAGAAATCAGGGACCACCTACCAACAATATTTAAAATGGTCTAGCAGTCATAAGACGCAGGTTGTAGTGAAAGTTGTTAAAGCCACGATTAAGAATCAGTTCTTTGTTTTATAGAAAGTGGGAGTTTTGACTTAGTGACAAGACTAGTGAAAACAAGACCAGGATTTTAGGAAGAATAACTAAATACAAACAAATCTAATAGAAGGCAGGAGAGCCGCTGGTCGCCCACTTTTACGTTATACGGATGTATGCAAACGCGACATGAAGCTCTTCTAAATCGACACTGGCAACTGGGAAGAGGTGGCACTGGACAGATCCACATGGAGAGAGCGTAAAGGAAGGGTTACAGATTGCAGATGTCATACACAACAGAAGCAGAAAGAAGGGTGAAAATGCAACGGCGCGTGGTGATGACATCTGCCCAACCTGCGATCGCAGCTGTGTATCAAGGATTGGCCTCTTTAATCACACAAGAAGTTGCAAAGGGAAAAGATCGTCTCTCGAGACGCAAAATGCCACAGATAAAAACAAACTACTTTTGACGGCTTTAGAGAGAGGCAGCTTTCGATTTCGATGGTTCCCTTCGTTATTATTAAACTACTTGTTAGACATTCCCTATCAGCGTCGACTAACTTGTTATTTGATTTCGTTATTTGAATGTTACCTCCGATTTATCTACACGATAAGTACGCTCTACAAAAAGCGGTCGCCTACTTATTTTTACTTAGCGCTGAACATTCTAAACAACTAAATAAAAAAAAATAACAAGTTCCTTTTTCAGACCTTTGGCCTACGGTTTACGAGGGTTTCATGTGGCCAGCACAACGACCAACCGCCTTTACTTTTCCCCAAGTAATGTCAGGTACCCAATAGAGCTGGGTGGACTCAGAGGCGCCCAAAAGAGACCGAAATTAAAAATCCCAGCCTTCACCAGGATTCGAACTTGGGACCCCCGTTTCGGAAGCCAAACGCTGTCCGCTCAGCCACCGCACCTCAAAATACCTTAATATGTATAGTATTGAATAATTGCGTTTGATCTTATGGGGCTGAGGTTAATCAAAGATGTATATTTTTTCATATTAAACATCAGAAGACATTGCTTTAAGAAATGTATGTGCATTGCGCATATCATTGTCAACCCCCCCTAGTGGTGCATATATTTAAAGTTAGTTTTTGCGACCTATCTTATAACTTTTTAACATTTAAAGGTTGTTTTGTAAAAGCATGACTATATAATGTACTCTCGAGATGATACTGATGACAACAGCGCTTGACCTCTGACCTGAACTTTGATCTCAGCCGATGTTCTGAAACTGTTCAGACGAAACACCGCAAATGCTCGAGGCTTTTCCCTTCTTTCCTTGATCAATTTTTGCAGCGCCATCGAATCCAGACCGTTTAGGGTTAAATCCTGGTATCTAGACAACATAGAACCAAACACACAAAAAAAAATAAAATAAAATAAAAAATAGAAAGGATCATAGGTAAGAAGATGGCCATGCTTTTGGACACTAGTAGATAGATTTAACAAGAGCTGCTTCAAACAATATTTTCTGTAACAAGCAAAATATAAAAATCGTTTTCTCAAAAAAAAAAAAAAAAAATTAATCTAAAGGGGAGAACTCCGCGCTTACAACTATCTCTTAGTAATGTAGACGCTTTTTCCCTTTTTTAAAGAAAATAATTAATTACTAATAATTAATTGACAAGTTAATTTTTTAAATTGATTTGTGTTTTGTTAGAAATAATGAATCCTTTTTTCAAGTTTCAACTTGATCCGAGAATGGGATAAGGGAGAAAAAAAGAGTGCAATTATCTAAGTGGACCAAACCCTACATATTTTGCCATATGAAAAATTACCTGAGGTCACGAAAGGCTCGTAAAGTAACGAATAAAATGCAAATACGAATTTTTTTCTAATACAAAGTCTTAATTTTCCCTTATTATCCGAAATAGATACTACTTAAAGAAGAGATTTATAGGAAGTTAAAGAAACATATTCTAGAAAATACATCTGGTCATACATCGGTTGACTTACTTATATCCTAAAGGTGAATGTTTGAATGTAAATGTGCTCTTCGGCTTTGACTGATCCTTGGTTATGTTGAATGGATTGGTTTCCCAGCTAAATGGATACACCGGCTTAATAAAGGTTTGTACATCAAACGAGTCTTAAATTGAAAAAAAAAATCAAATAGTTCTTATCAATTGGAGAACTTCAGTTACAATGGAAACAAAAAATGTATTCAGTGTCTTCTGGCAATGAGTGGATCCTATTGATATAGATCTATCTAGTAAGATGTCTTGTTACTTGTTAATGTCTTCCACTTCCTCGTTGTCGCAATCTCTATGAAAGACTCGAGACTTAAGTCGGGTGTTCCTGTTTCTCTTTTTACTGTTGTGCTATTTACTTAGAATTGAAATCAATTTTTTTTTTTACAAAGCTTATATTACCTCACACAGTCTGTCTGTCTGTCTGGTAAGAAGATTGTACACGTTATTTCTGCGGTAAACAATCTCGGATTAAGCTAAAATTTTGCACCATCATTTCTTTTCCCTGACAACACAAGAATCAATTAAAAAAAAAACAGACAGAGTGAGTTGGGGGACAATGTCCGCCGACCTCCTCGTGGTGTCCTCTGGTAACTGGAGTAAGTTCACCCTTTGCTCTCAGGGTGTTCCGAAAAGGGCTAACGTTGCGGGAGCCCCAACTTTACTAGCAGGCTTTCACGCTCTCTAGGTGCAGAGCTCTGTTGGTTAGGTTTTGGGGAAAATGCTAAGCTCTGATTGACATAACACCTGCACGCTCGTCTGGTGTAGAGATTGTGTCTGTCGGGGTCTATATCCTATGCTCAACTGAAGAGCTGCCGCCCTGAAGACTAGTGAAAGGTCAAACCATTAAAATTTGCGGGCTCTAAACTGGTGGTTACAAAAAAAAAGGTCTCCTGCCTCACTCCACTTTCGTGGACCCTGCCCATACGAGTGATGCTGATGACAGAGAGAGTGGATATAAGTTTTGTAAAATGTTGCAATGATACGAAACAAAATTTAGACGAGTTAATGATGTTATAAGTCAAAGACTTACTGATTCGGCCGCTGCCATATAACCGTTCGTAAATAGTGTATATCCTATCCACGTTCGCATGATGGAGAAAAAAGATTGGGTCGTAGGACGCGTAATCCAGGTTGGACATAGAATACTTGTTTCTGCCACCGACCAGATGATGGATAGTGTTTTGGGCTATCTCCAGCTGGACTTCAAATTGGTTATAGTCCTTATACTCCAGGGCGTTCAGAACTTGCTCAAAAAGATTTGTGTGTTCTCCTGGACCATACTGGACAACAAGAATAATTAGATAAAACGTTTGAGGTATTTGAGAAAACGAACAAAACCATAAAAAAAGGATTGGAATGAAAATATTAAAGCTAGAGATATTAACCAAAACAGATGGTTGGCTGCCTAGATTAGTAGGATATTTGGGATGTGTGGTTGAGTGGTAAAAACCGCTTGGCTAACTATCAAAGTAGGATCGAGTTCGAATCACGACAGAATTGTGTTTGCTGAACGTCTAAAGGCAGCATGAAAACCTTCTCCCAGACAACTCCTCCCCCCAGTGGTCTAATATCTAGAAACATAAGTTAGTTCAGTCTATAGAAACATTTAAGTCAATTTTACTATCTCGTGAAGCGGTTAATCTCGATGATATTCCCAGTACTATTTATATCATTAATGATACCATAAACCTGTTAACCTTGTAATGTCTTTGTCGTCCATAAAGGTTTAAAAAAAGCGTAGAGCTAGGAGTGAACTACTTAGATGTAATTTTAGTTGTGTGTAAAGAAGCTTAACATTTTATGATTGCTTTAGTTTAAATTGTCAGAAGTAACTGCACCACGCGTTTCAAGTTAGCATTAAGCTGATTCTACTACAAAGTGGTGATATAAACGCAGTGAATAGGTCAAGATTTAAGGTAGGAATTTATTGTGTACAATTTGATTATCATTACATGAGAGTGATTTGAAGAAACTAGTTAGGCCTAGGATAATTTTGTTTTCGGGAGACTCGATGAATCTTACAAAGTTAACATTCCATGAGTTATTTTAATAAAGTATGATAGTTCTATTAAAAGAGACCTAAGCAATAGATTTGTCAAGAACTAGAGCTACAACCTTTTGAAAAAGCCTTTTATCCACAGATCTGGCAGTTCGTATCATCTGGTCACCGATGACAATTTGACCTTGATACCAAGCATTCCTCTTTGCTTTACCGCTAACCCTTTCAGTAAATACCAGTTGGCTGACAAGACCAGGCAGTCTGACCAGAGGGCGTGTCCAGTCCCAGTAGGGTACACCAATTGTGAGACCTATGGGATGGACGAGTCATAATCATAAAACAATCAAAGAAGAGACTTATCCATCGCTTATTTTAAGTCAGTCCGTCTGTCTGTCTGAATTTTTTAACACTTTATCTCTACACTTCCCATTCTTGGATCTAGCTGAAAATGTGTTCACTTATTCATTGATTATTTGAAAACATGAATCAAATTTTTTCTATTCAATTAATTAATTAGTGATAATTAATTAATTATGTACGATACAGACAGAAGGGAGATACGTCAGTATTGAGCGATATGGCTATAAATATGGATTTCTTTCCTTTTTTTTTTGATGAGCGTCTATCGTGTGTCGCAAAGGAGACTGCACATTTACCAGTGTCAACGTATTACCTGATACAGAAACACATGTATGGTGGGTAATTGTGGTTCAATTAAACAAAATTGGCTTTTTTTTTTTATATATATAAAACATATATTTACAGTTTTCAATTATAGTATGGAGATTTATTAAAACACAAAATGACGAATCCAAGAATTGTTAAAAAGCTATTTAAAGTAGCACATCGATTCTCTTACACTATTGATTCAAATGTCTGTGTGTTGTACACAGTACAGTTAATATAACGTTTGAATTAGACGTTCACTCTTCGACTTTTAGCTTATTTAAAAACAAATTGGCAACTAACGAGAGTTAATAAATGAAACTTCAAACAAAGATTAACTGCAACGTATTTAGAGATTGTTAACATTTGGCTCGAATCTTTTTTTTTTTATTTAGCTGGCAAATTAGCGTCCTTGACATTGGCTTAGGTTATCGTGACAATGTCCACTAAACTATATTTAAAAAAAGAAGAATCAAATGTCTCTTAATTACCTTTCTCGTGAAACGCCTGTTCCATCTGGACCACATAAAGCCTGTGCCACTGAGGGAAGATCGACACCCCGTGGACACTGCAACCCAGCTTAAGACCCCAGGCCGTACATTGAGCGGGGTAGCCGTGGTAGGCAGCGATGGAAGCGTACCCTTTGGAGGAGTTGTCCTCCACAGCATTTTGAAGAGCTTCGTGGAGATCCAGAAGTTCCTCGCTGTTCAATCTCTCCACGCTTTTTCTAACAAGAAACTCTTGAGATAAGTTTAGCTGAGGAAAAACATGGTCTGGATTAAATAGTTTCTTCAAGCAAGGCATTATCATCCTGAAATGTATACTAAATAGTTTTATATATTATATAGTGTATTTACACTGGTGGGGATCAATCGAGTGGGGGGGGGGGAGCTTCATGGGCATGGCGCTTTAAGGGTTTAGTGATTACACCTGGGTGAGCTATTTTAAAATGTCACTTGTGGTGGTAATGGAACAAAGGCTAGCAACTCAGTCCAAAAAGTCCGCCACACCGTTCTACAAACGGGGTCAACAACTGTGTCCCGTAGCTATATATATATACATGTATATATATATATAAAGAGAGAAAGAGAGAGACAGTGCACTAAGCTCAACGTAGCAATTTTTTTAATGAGCTAGAATAAAGGGACTTCTGACTGAAGCCTTGGCTACCAGTCATTATTTTCTTCAAACTCTTACACTTAACTTAAATTTTATTTTAAAAAGTGCGTAAATATGGACGTGTATGGAACATAATCTCAAACTGTTGAAGAGATGTTAGGACATAAGGTCGACATATTAAGCAATCTTTTTTACAATGCATCAGACACCCTTTATTTTACCCAACAACTGGGATACACATAAGCAGTGAGAATGAACAACAATCAACCAATGTAAAAAATGTATTGTCTTTTTATAGATATTACTTTATGGCTAGTCATAAGAAAAGGATATAGTGCCTACAACAAAATTTTGGACATTTTCAATTTTATATTTCTTTATACATCTGTTTAAACTTTTTATTTATTCTATTTTTATTTAGACCTTAAGTTATGAAAACTAAGTTAAACTTACGGCACATAGAACCAGGACAAGTGCAGACTTGATTAAGCTCATGTTTTAACATTAGCATCGAAATCAACACAGTGCCAAGTGAAACAAATAATGACAAGAGAGACAACTCTGTTTCTACACCATAGCAGAACTCAAGTTTCCTTCTTTCCTTGTGTGCGGGTGAGTATGTTATCTTGACCTTTAAGGTCATGTACTGTTATCACAATTAGTTGAGCTCAAACCATGACCTGAGCACGCATACACACACAACTCATCATCTACTTTCAGCATGCTGCACATTGTAATGAAATCAGACTTTTGTTTATTAATGGTTATTTAAAATCAACCTCCTTTTAAGTGACCCCGAAACAGGGATAGTCGTTGTTAATTTTGTGTAGTCTGTCTGTCCATACGTCCAGTGAAGATTGCAGAAACTAGATAGATATTGAAAATTAACTCTTATTACTAATGCAATGGCTACAGTTTTAAAACTAAATATGCCAAGCTTTTTTAAAATAAACCTTTGCACTACTAATCACTATTGATACAGTAGTCTATTCATTCCCTATGCAGTCTTTACTTCTGATATCTCGGATCTTTCTGTAGCATCTCAATTCCATTGCTAGGATCATCCTTTCAGCAGTAAAGACTCGCAAGAATTTTAGAATGTGGCCATGACCTAATTGTCAATTGGTCTGATTTTGATGTCAGTGCTTTCCATTAATGACATCTACTTCAAAGACAAATTTAAGCTGAAACATTTTTGTTTACAAAGTATATATTAACTTTGGTCAAAGGTATGTACACGTTAGTTCTCTTACACCCGATCTCGGATCAAGTGGACATTTTGTATAACTATTTCTTGTATCGGACAAAAGAAGAATCCATTTTAAAAAATACTAATTCGTTAACTAACTATTGGTACATATTTTTTAAATTTGGTCTCATACAAGGGTAA
The DNA here is from genome assembly GCA_030265305.1 of Biomphalaria pfeifferi. Classification (NCBI taxonomy): domain Eukaryota; kingdom Metazoa; phylum Mollusca; class Gastropoda; family Planorbidae; genus Biomphalaria; species Biomphalaria pfeifferi. The sequence goes on from JASAOG010000034.1 coordinate 2,074,101, forward strand.
GAAATCGCATATGACAGCTGTGGTGGAATAAGTTGAATTAGTCCCCTTGAGGATCCCTGAGTGAATATTTTTTTTATGCATTTAAAAAACTATCACGGTAACGTTCACACAGATATCCCTCCCCCCCCCCCCCCTTCTCCATTCCCCCGTTTTTTCCATTCTGATCCAGACCAGTAATAGGAATATAGGAATACAGGAATATAGGAATACAGGAATATAGGATTACAGGAATATATGAATACAAGCTAAAAGCATACAGTTGTTATTCTAGATCCATTACAAATGTAATCGCAGGACAATAAAAAATATTATGAAAAATAAAATCGAGTTTGATAGAGACTTTAAAAATGTATAAACTGAGACATTTTCTTATGCTACCTATACTCAAAGCTGTTGTATTCTCTTATATCCATCATTGTTACAAATCTGGCTTTGTGTTGGATTCATTTGACATTAATACAATGTTTATAGAAGCATGACTTTAGAAACAAATTGTTAGTCTAGATGTGATTTTATATTTTTTTTTATTCATGATGCTGAATGTTAAAGTATTTCAATATTTAGATGGAAAAACAAAAGTGTTATTTTATTATTTTTGACATTTTACTTTTCATGTAGCTGACTTAATTAAAATACAATTTTACATTACTTTATATAGGTGAATTAAGTTAAAATAAAATTACTTCAAACAGGCTCTCCAGAAATTCCGTAATAAACCTTACTTGACGGCTAATTGCGCCCAAGGCCTAATGCAAATACCACTGTCTCCATTCAATCTAACGTACGGTATAAATCGATACTCCAGTACAAAGGGGCATTCCAAACCTTCACAGGTTAGATATAAAGTTTACTATGTACTTTGATAGGAGATTTAAAAAAGTAATATTTAGATCTCTGCACTTCATCATCTTGTGAGTCTTCTTTCAACTGGATCAATAGACATTCGTATTTAATGAAGATTTTTTTTCCCAAGTTTGAGCATTAGTAAAACAAAAGTACTGAATGATAATAAAATTACAAATATAAAATGTAGAAAGTTAACATTGTAAAACCAGTTGTTGGAAGTAAAAGTATAGTACATGAAATGATGAATGAAATGATGAATGAAATTCTTAGTTTGTAAGGAAACCCTGATTGATAATGAAACAGCTTTGGCATTAATTTTTCGAATCATATTAAGTTATAGGCTACTGTTATTGTAAATGACTATCGCTATAATTATATTTGACTAAATAATTTATATTATTTTTATGTAACTCGTTTAATTGCTTAAATTTTCCTTAATCGAGTAAATTTGTATTTGCTTAGCGCCAAACGGCAGCATGGAAACCTTCTCCCAAATTCCACATCCCCCGTAAGTCGACGAAAATAGATTGGTCCATAGCGCACTGAGCATATTAAAGCGTGAAAAGCGCTCTACAAAATTATTACTAAACTTATATCAACTCACTCTGTCTTTCTGTCTGTCTGCTACAGTTTTTGTAGAGCTATTTCCCTTATCACGTATCGGACACGTTTTTTCTCCCAATTTCAATTGAAATTTTGCATAATTATTCCTTGTCGATAAAAATACATGAAACAAAAAAAATACATTGCCAAACATTTAACCAATTTGTGGTAATTAATAATTGTGTTTTATATAGAACGAAAGGAGTTTATTCCTATATTATTGAGATATATGGCAGAGATTTTTTCGGTTCTTTCACTTAAATAAGCTTTGTTTTTTTTAACAGATTTTTTTATTTGCGTGTTTTTTAAAACTACTCCAAAGGATTATGAAGGTTTCGTCTCTGTTCCATGATCTTACTGCCACAGGTTTTTGACTATCGACCTAACTTCAGCTTCAACTATGACTGTGACAACTTGGACTTCAATGGACTCACTGTTTCACAACTGTACAAACTCCTAGAGAAAGGCAAAGCTCGAGATCGTGTATTTGTAGGCTTTAAACTTCACAGCCTTGGTCAGTCCGTTGTGACCAGAGTCCAAATCTGCAGGTATTTTAATAATCTTTTTTAAAATTACTTAGACCAACTTTGAACCACGACTTAGCTTGGTTTACTTAACAACAAACTAGAACATTGTTTACACGAAATTAAATTTGACTAGAAGATTAGAAAATCTTTATATTGAATATGTTACGTCTTCGGGTATTTCCGCATCAAGGCCCTATTCAGTCAAAAGTTTTATAAATTAATGTTCAGGAACATTTTGTGTATTTCTAGATCTAAAGGCCTATCATCATTAGAATATTATAAAGTCTATCTTTACTATAAAGCAGAAAGATCTAAAGGCCTATCATCATTAGAATATTTTAAAGTCTATGTATACCATAAAGCAGAAAGTAGTATGTGTCTGTGTGTGTGTGATGTTTTGTTGTCTGTGGTTTTGTGTGTGTTGTGGGTTATGTGTGTGTGTTGTGGGTTGTGTGTGTGTAGTGTGCTTGTAGTTGTGTTGTATTGTGTTTTGTGAGTGTGTGTTGTTGTTGTTGTGTTTTGTTGTGTGTGTTGCTGTGTTGTGTGTTGTGGTGTGTTGTGTGTGTTGTTGTGTGTGTAATGTGTGTTGTTTGTGTTCTGTGTGTGCTGTGTAGGTATGTTGTGTGTGCTGTTTTTTGTTTTTGTGTGTGTTTGTGTTGTTGTGTTGTGTGTGCTGTGTTGTGTGTGTTTGCGTTGTGTGTTGTGTTTGTTGTAGTGTGTTTGTGTGTGTTTGTGTTATTTTGTGTGTGTTGTGAGTGTGTGTTAGGTGTGAATGTTGTAGTGTGTGTGTGTTTGTGTTGATTGGTGTGTGTTGTGAGTGTGTTATGTGTGTATGTTTGTGTGTTGTGTTTGTTAGGTGTGGTGTGTGTGTTTGTGTTGTGTTGTGTGTTGTGTTTGTTGTAGTGTGTGTGTTTGTGTTATTTTGTGTGTTGTGAGTGTGTTATGTGTGTATGTTTGTGTGTTGTGTTTGTTAGGTGTGGTGTGTGTGTTTGTGTTGTGTTGTGTGTTGTGTTTGTTGTAGTGTGTGTGTTTGTTATTTTGTGTGTTGTGAGTGTGTGTTATGTTTGTGTGTTATGTTTGTGTGTTGTGTTTGTTAGGTGTGTTGTGTTATGTGTGTGTTGTTGTTGTTGTGGTGGATTGTGTTGTGGTGTTTGTGTGTTGTTTTGTTTTGTGTTGTGTGTGTATGTTTTGAGTATGTGTGTTTGTGTTGTGTTGTGTGTGCAGTAAGCGTTGTGTGTGTGTGTGCAGTAAGCGTTGTTGTGTGTGTGTTTGTGTTATGTTGTGTTGTGTATGCAGTAAGCGTTGTTGTGTCTGTGTGCTGTAAGCGTTGTTGTGTGTGTGTTTGTGTTATGTTGTGTTGTGTGTGCAGTAAGCCTCGTTGTGTGTGTGTGCAATAAGCGTTGTTGTGTGTGTGTTTGTGTTGTGTTGTGTGTGCAGTAAGCGTTGTTGTGTGTGTGTTTGTGTTATGTTGTGTTGTGTGTGCAGTAAGCGTTCTTGTGTGTGTGCAGTAAGCGTTGTTGTGTGTGTGTGTTTGTGTTATGTTGTGTTGTGTGTGCAGTAAGCGTGGTTATATGTGTGTTTGTGTTATGTTGTGTTGTGTGTGCAATAAGCGTTGTTGTGTGTGTGTTTGTGTTATGTTGTATTGTGTGTGCAGTAAGCGTTGTTGTGTGTGTGCGTGCAGTAAGCGTTGTTGTGTGTGTTTGTGTTATGTTGTGTTGTGTGTGCAGTAAGCGTTGTTGTGTGTGTGCTGTAAGCGTTGTTGTGTGTGTGTTTGTGTTATGTTATGTTGTGTGTGCAGTAAGCGTTGTTGTGTGTGTGTGTTTGTGTTATGTTGTATTGTGTGTGCAGTAAGCGTTGTTGATGTGTGTGTATATTTCATTTTTTTATTTGTATCGTGCGTTGCATGTCTGTATTCCGAAGGTATGTTGGTGTGCTATTTGTGTCTACCTCTTAACGTATTTATTTTTCAGTTTGTATGCCTCGTCTGTCGGTTTATCCCACCCACCTAAAGGGAAAAGTCAAACTGTTTTTTTTTTTAAATGTTAAGGCGAAACTCCAAGAGGTCCATTTTTACTTCCTTTTGACCAATTTACTTTTATAAACTACACAAAACTAAAATAAGAAGTGATGGTTAAGGAACACATCTTTAGTAGTCTAATCATGATCTAATGTATCCCCTTCTCGTAAGGCGACTTAAAATGAAGTGAAAAGTGGTACTTTTAATATAATGCTTGTCTAAAAAAAGGGAATTTCCAATAACAATGTAATTAAATAATGGTTACAAAGAGATGGTTTATCTCTGGTAATCTAAAAAGTGAATTTCGAATGACAAATTAATTAATTTATCTTTAGTTATCGGCGCCAGGAAGAGAGAAAAAAATAGCCGATTACATATGTGGCCTACCTGACCAGGTGGAACGCCAAAGGTTGGTATGGGCTTTGGGAGTGAGAGAAAGTCCTAAAAAAATCTTCGTGTTAAGGAAGTTTATAGAGTGTGCGGGCTTTTGTGATGTAACCATAAAAGTTGGGCGGATGTCTTAGGGTGAATGCTGAACAGATTATGATGAAACCACCAGGAGGTCTGTCGTAATTCAATTGAATCAAATACAGGTGGGCAATTGGAAGAGGAGAAACAGGAGACACCAGACAGAAAATTGAATTTTTTACTGAGCTATATCTTGTTTAAAGAATCATTTCACTACTACTTTTAAATAGAACCTTGCAATATTTGTAAAAAAAAGTCTTTTTGTTTGTTTGTAAAAAGGTTAATTACTAGTTGCCACCGTAAGGAGAAAAGACACTAAGTTTTGTGTAGTCTGTCCGTCTGTCCTGTTCAAAAACTAGAATAGGTATATTGATTAAAATTAAATAATTAGTAAATATTCTTAGTAAAAAATATTAATATTGTACACAAAGTGGGAATTTTTTTATTATAAAAATTCGTCGGTCGAGTGGGTTGGGGGGGGGGGGGGTCAAACATCCATACCCCCCTTGATCCCCCAGTGGCATAGAGTCTCCTAAACTGTGTTGCGCGGAATCCTAGTGTTCTGCGAACTACTGGAATAATTAACTAGTAGGCCACTACGTGAATTAATCTCTATAAAAAAATTAGTCAAGTGTTCCGCTAAATATTCAGAATGTGCGATGTGTTCCGTTAAGGAAAAAAATTGCTTTCTTTTTATGGTAGCATCGACTCCAGCTGTCACGCAGCGGGTGAGGTTTACATCCTTGGTGACCAAGACGAACTGGAGTGGTCATACGACAGGTTATACAAGCATGAGATCACTGACCAGCTGAGAAAATTGGGCCTCCGTTACGACGATCAGTACACCCTAAAGTATACTGTCTCCGACTTACAGGGCAAGGACATGGGTAGAAATATGTTTCTTACAGGAAGTGTCATACATCAACTGGGTACAGGTAAGTTCTTACACTTACGGAATTTGTTTGTTTCCTAATATATTAGTTAATATTATCTCCCTGGTTATAATCCTGCTGTAGATTTATCACCATAAACTTTGTCAATATGGCCACAACAGGCAACTCAATATTAATCTCTAGCTCCTTCATAGTCGAAGATGAGCAGATTTCTAATTTTCTTTAATCAGGAAGATGACTGTAAAGTTCAATCCTTGCTTTAAAAGATCTACCGCATACGTGGCATGGGTAGGTCTGGTCAGTTGCAGTTGTTTCTTCTCTCAGCTTTTTTAAATGGTTCGGTGCTCTTTCATGCTGGTTACTCTCCTTGCTTCGTATCTCGTGACTCACAGCTTCACGCCATGAGAAGCGATCGAGAGCTTGTGCATGTGGGATACGTGTCCCGCTTATCAAAATTGGGGCATTTCTACTGTAGTAGAGATCTCTTCATGTTAAACAGCTGTAGGATTTGGTATCTGGTATGTGGTCAGACCAATTCACCTTATAAATTATCCTTTGACAGCATGGATGGAAGGAGTTAAGCTTTTTGATTTGTCGGTAGTATTAGGTTTAGGACTCTGATGCATACTAGAGTGACAGTACTACTGTCTAAGTAAAACAAGAAAATGAATATTTACTATCCGACATCATTATATTTTAGACTTGACCATTCAAAGTTCTAATGCAACGGCTACTTTTTCGTTTCTGAAAGAGAATAATTTAAATTTTACAATCAACTATGCAATCAGTTTTTTCATAAAAATACACCATTTTTACAACTATTCACTATTAATAGTAACAAACACGAGAGACTATTTAGTAAGGCAGACTACTATATACCATAATTATAACACATTTATGCAAACGATTTTAGATTTTTTGTCATTTTTAAAAAAATTGTACCGCAAAGTTAAATAAGATATGTCATACTAGCTACTACATTTACACAAAAAATGTTTACTTTAACTTTTAACGAGAAAAAATATATTACGTATGCATATAAGTTGGACATAATTTAAAATAACAATTAATAAATAGGTTTTTCATATTATCGAGTGAAATGTAACACCCGAAGCAGCAATAACACTACACCTAAGATGGGGAGAATGTATTTTTTTACGGACATTTTTATTTCTTGAGGCTTTGAATTGACAATTTACTAAACAATGTCAATATAGCCAGTCCGCTTAAGTATTTTTTAATATTACTACTTTTGTGTTTGAATATCAAATCGTGACAGACACCACACAACTGTAACGGGTTTATTTTTACCACCAAGGATTGCAAAAAAAAAAAAAAAGCAGTGTTCACTAGAGCAAAATTCCGCCTCCAGCATGCTCCGCCCACACGTATCTTAAACATGTACTTTGTCACATTGGCTAGGTACGTCTTTTTTGAGGCTCATTATGTGCATGACCTTTCACCTCTGGCAAGGCACTAGCTTAGTTATGCTATTACAATACACAATAGACTTCCAAGAAACATTTGACGACTTCCAGTCCAGTGGTTCAATGCTTGCAATCTTTTAACCACACCTGAACATATTGCAAATCGCTTCCTAGTTGACAATATCTAGTTTACTTGGAAATATATATATATTCTTTTAATGAAAATCAGTATTTGTCTTTTAAATAAACTATCTATTGATGTAAAGGATCACAATTAAAAGGTATTTAGCCATAATTAGTAAAGCTTTTATAATCATTATTGTATATAAACCTCTTTTGTAACTATTGGTATCATCCAATATGATTTCAATTACATCTTATGATATCGTGCTAGTATTATTTGAGCTGATTAAAAATGGAATATGACTAGAGTAGTGAAGCCACTTCTCAGCAGCTAATGGCGAGCTAGTTCTTTGGGTTTTATAGACGTTTCATTTTGCTTAACTAAATAGACTTACACACTGTATTTATGGATAGCGTTCCACCGAAATCAAAGTCGTGACATTGAGCTCGTCTAAGACCATTAATAAAATCCATGAACTTAGAGACACTTCAAAACAGTAGACTAAATTGTAAAGTACAAACAATGTATAAACCACTGAACAATAAATAATTAATTAAATACATTTCTTTCCATGTTATTTTCAAGATTCAAGCTTCGAAGGCAGCGCAAATGGAATGAGTTTAGTTTTCTCTCTTGCTTTGAGTACATTGTCCACGACCCACTGCCGTACTAAGAACGCATTCCTTGATGACCTCCATTTTGGTCGTTGTAGAGAGCTTTTGTTTTTTTCAAACTCTTGGTCGGAGTCTAGTGAAGGTCGATGCGGCCTTCTTATGCGTTTTTTTATCTCCTTTTCTAGAGACAGGTCACCTTGAATTGTGGATCCCAGATAGCAGAATTCATTAACTGCATCCAGCTTTGTTGCCGTCAATGAGGATGGAGGGTGGTGCTGTAGCAGGTGATCCCATTACATTAGTTTTCTTTGTGCTAATGGTTAGGTCATACTCTTTGCAAGCCTTAGAGAAGCAAGACATTAGTGACTGAAGCTCCTCTTGTGAGTGCGCCACTACCGCTGCGTCGTCCGCGAAGAGCATATCTCTAACGAGGGTGGTTCTGGTTTTAGTTTTGGCCCTCAGTCTAACAATATTAAAATTGCGATATCAGAATAGAAATAGAAAAGTATTAATAAAATATATTGTTGTTCATGTCATCTTATTTCTGCCCGAAGTCCTTTCTGTGGTATAGAACGCGTACAAGCTTCCTCCAAGCGTCTCGGTTCTGGACGAGTTTCTACAGCTGCCTCCACGTTAGCTTGGTAGCTGCTTCCAAATCTCGGCGCTAGGTTTTTCTAGGCCGTCCCCTTTTCCTCCTCACTTTGGGGTTCCGGTTTTGCTGGACTTGTGATGCTGGATGCTTACTTGTAATCGTGTGGCGGCGGCTTTTTTATTGCTAGTGTCTATAAGGATATCTTCAATTTCTACCAAATGCAAGAAAATGTGAAAAAATTACTAAAAGGAGATCAACTAAAACTAATTACAATATATTCAATTTCTAACTCAACGCAGCAAAATTATTAGGTCAAAGGTAACCCAACACAAGTCACAAAAAGAGCAAGAATAAAAATTTAAAGTTATACATTGACATTGAAGACCAACCTTAGAAGCTTTGTCGAGATATTTTTGTATGTACATTTTAAAAAGTTATTATTTTTAATAACATTATGGGCATAATTAAATTTAATCAAGTATTTTCTTTATGTAGATAGAAGCGGCTTATTATATTGATGTAGTAGTCTACATCTAGAACTAGAATTCAAACAATAGAATTTAAACAAAAAAAAAATCTTTCTTTCCAACAGGTCGACTACCACACTAAGACCAACCACATTTTAATTTTATGATATAAAATGAGTGACATCCTTTCTAATGCAATTAGAGCTGGTGAATTTAAAAAGATTAGACGTTTGCTGGATTCACAAGACAAAACTATTCTCCACTATGTGCAAGAGAAGCCGGTGTTACCCTTGGCTGTAGTGTATAAACAGTTGAACATCGTGAAACTCTTGCTCGAGAGAAACGCAAATGTTAATGCTGTGGGTAATGATGGTGATACTGCCATTCACGCTGCCGTCAAAAAGGAAGACCTGGAGGTTCTCAAGCTACTGACAGAAAGACACTGCGATTTAAACGTGTTAAATGCGCACAGACTCACAGCTCTCATGATAGCCGTTGAGAAAGGTTTTCTAGATATCGCGGTATTCCTATGTGAAAAGGGGGCAGACATCAACGCTGTTGGCCACAAAGGAAACACGGCACTTCACCTGGCCGCTAAGAAAGGTAAAATTGAGATGGTCCGTCTTCTCTTAAGGCACCGAGGCAACATCGACTCTCAGAATTCAGAAGGCGTCACCGCTGTTTTCATTGCTGTGAATAGCAAATCTGAGGACATGCTAAAACTGTTAGGTCTCATGGGTGCTGATTTAAGCATTAAACAAAACGATGGTACAACCGTCATCATTCAGGCGGCCAAATCAGGAAATGTCAATGGTGTGAGGTGTCTACTGGAGCATTACAATGACAAGCTTCTTCATGACATTAACGCTTTCGACAAACAAGGGCAAAACGCGTTGATGTACGCTACGAATGAAAGGTATATTGAAATTGTAAAGATTTTAATTAACCACGGAGCCAATGTAAACCTACAAAATCCAAACAATGGTCAAACCTGTCTACATTTGGGAGTTTTAAATGATGACAGCGAAGTGGTGGAAGTACTTATTGCAGCAGGAGCGTGCCTTAATGTGGTTAATCAAAATTTGGAAACGCCGATTAGCCGAGCAAACAACTTTATCAAGAGGGTTCTATTGAAAGCAGGAGCTTATGAATGTGGACAGAGTCAAATAGGAATGCCTGTGTTTCATAGAGAAGGCTCCATACATAGTGACCTTTCCAATCCAATCCACAATGAAAGTTCCTGTCACTCAATCGAAATCGATACAGACACTAACGACGAGACGCACTTAATTCAACAGTTTAGATTTTCTATTGAAGAAGGTAACTTCCATTTTTAAATTCAAAAATATAATTAGTATAGATGGTAAAATTGAGTCTGGTTTTTTTTGTATCTGTTTTGTTGACAGAGCTCTTAAAATAATTATATACAATAATTTTAAAATAAATGTGTTGTTTTAACATTGTGTGAGCATGCTGTATTTTTTAAATGTGTTCCACTAGTGACACTCCTGGATTTGTAGGTATTAATCATTATATTTTTATGCCCACACACACAAAAAAACAACAGAATATTTAGCTAATTTTATAACTAACAACACTGTTGATCTGAATCTAGAATCTAGACCTAGATTATATTATACCAGGCAGCTAACCGTAGTGACGGGTGAATACTACTCGTTCTCCCCCCCCCCCCCCCCTTTTTTTTTTCGCAGAAATAAAAGAGTGATCTTTCCTTTACTTCTTCTTCTCGTCCAAAATCTTTCGCCATGAAGAGACTTATATAGGTAGAAGATTATTTAAATAGACATAGATCTGAACAGCTATCGTGTTCTCTATATTTGAAAACATCTAGCCGATGCACCATATGATTTGAAAGAAACAGAAGTGTCATATGATTCACAAGGTAATGAACATCAGCCAAAAAATTCTGAAAAGATTAAATCGTTAATTGACAAGCACAGGTTCAGCAAAAAGTTCATAAAAGCCTTGAATGATTTCACGAATAAATTTGTGGAATCTTATTCCAGCACTAGCAGGACTGGCAGTGTCTGCACTACAGGAAGGTAGGCCGCTGTTTACACACTTATAACAATAATCTGTTAATTTCTACTATAAGTCAAGTTTGTTTATGTACACCTATTAGTGGCGTCACTAGGGGGTGTGAGGGGTGAGTTCAGCACCGGGTGAGGGGGGAGGTGACACCGTGACCTAACCGCACCAGGTGACATCGGCAAGAGTGACGCCACTGAATCTATTACTGGTTAAATTTTCGTCGTTTCCACCTCATGATTTAGATTAGCCTTGATATTATTGATATGTTAGCCAATGACTTTATATTCTTCCTCCCAAAGTCACAATACCAAAAACTAGCATACAAAGCTGATATGAAATGTAGTTATATCAATAAGTTTCGATCAGCCATGTAATGAAATTTGTAATAGATCTAGACTACAATAATAAATCTGTGCGATTAGAACCATTTTTTTTTTACCAATCTTTTTTGTTTATAGCAATTTCAATCTTTATCTTTTAGCTTTCCCAATACGCTATCACAAGTCTGAACCAGTTCGGAAAGGGGTGTGGGGAGAAAGAACAGGGTATGTGGGAGATCATTTTTTTAAATATATGGTTCCTTCTGTCTCGGAAGACAATGGATGCGCCCAGATGAGTCACTGGCTTTGGTTACGTCTTAGGATAGGGTAGAATCTCTAGAATCTGGATCAATGTCAAACGCCTTATTAAAGTCAATAAAAGCTATAAAGAGGGACTGCCTTTGTCTCTTTTTTCTACTGTAGCTGCCGCAGGGAGAAGATCATATCTGTTGTGGATCTACCGGCCCTAAAGCCACACTGCGATTCTGGGTAAACTCGTTCTGCCAAGATCTGTAGCCACTTCAGTATTATTCTGGCCTAAGCCTTCCCAACAATGCTAAGAAGTGAAATGCCTCTATAGCTGTTACAATCCGTGCGGTCACCCCTATTTTGTAAATCGTTACTATTTTGGCATCCTTCAATTCCTGGGGGACTATTCCTTGCTCCCAATATATTGTTACAAATGACCAGTGACAGGAAGAGGTTAACGTGTGACCCCGGCGAAATAACAAAGCAGCGAGTCTTCTCTGGAATGTACATGTATAAACAAAGACAGGATGTGACGTTTCCTCACGTGTTATTCCAGAAGATACTAGTAGTGTTTGTGCATAAGCCAGAGAGTTCATGTGAAAGTCAGTCGTAGGAAGTCGTCGATAGAGTCCTCGTTACTGTTATCTACTGTGCGAGACAGTAGAAGAGAATTAACTGGAGTGGACTACTGTCGTTAAAGTCTATACAGCGAACTACAGTGGACTTGAGCCGTTACTGTCGATACAGTCGATGTAAGACGTGTAGGGCTCTGAATCGGTAGACTTGAGTACGACTTGGTTCAGCTTTGGGAAACCTGGAGCGACACTGGGAAGTGTGTCAGTGGTCTGTTCTGTGGAATACGGCTCGACGCAAGTTAAGAAGAGATGAATCGCAACGAAGTGAAGAAATGAATTGCAACGAAGTATAGCTAACTGTAGACTGACATATTGTACAGTCTTCTACGCTACATGTTACAGTGACGAATTGTGTGAGTTAATAGTCAATAAAGTTATATGAAGCTGAAATTTAAGTCATCAAGTTCTTTTGCAGTGTTTTTATTTGTGTGCCTATTAGTATATTTAGCCAGAAGAATCAGAAATACGTAACAATATACTTAGCAGTTCATGAAGTGGCTTGATTAGGTCATGCTTTTAGATATATTAATTAGACTTACCGAGCCAACACGGTAGCCACTCTGCCAGTGAGGAGCTGTGAACGTAGAAGATTGTTTAGTTTTCTTGTTGTTTCTATTATCTTCTCCTATTTCATGTTTGAGCTCACTCAAACTCAGACGTCCTATAAAGAGGATTAATTCAGCTTATATCACCAATTCAGTTAAATACAATTTCTTTCCCTTGTTAGAGATACAAAATAAAATAATTAATTACTACTAGTTAATTAAATTATTGATTATTTCTTTAAATTAATTGTTGTACTGAAGATACAAAAAAAAGTGTGCAAAATTTAAGCTTGAACCGAGATTGGTTGTGTAGTGTATAATACCTTCTTAACAGACAGAGTTGGTATATATAAAATTTGCAAAGGGGATAGAAGACAGTGTAATATTAAGGCGTAATGCAGGACCCATAAGACTGAAGCACTAGGATATTTTACCATGACAAACAGAGAGAGTGAGTAGATATAAGCTTTGTAATAATGCCTTTTTAGTAAGCGTAATTACCTCAAGTCACTTTAATACGGTCATCGCAGTGATCAAAATACTTATCTTCCCTGGTTATATAAGGTGACAAAGTGTCACTTTATTAGTTTACACAATGTATATGCATATTATAATTTTTACTTATGCTATTTATTGTTCTTTTGTATACAAACATTTTGTTTAATGTATAAAAAATAATTTGTAAATCAAGTAATTTTTGTTTATTTTGTTTTTATAGCACTGTAACTTTGTCTGAACAGATGAAAATAACAATACATATGGCTACGAATGTTATTATAGGCGATAATATCAAGTTACATTGTTCGCCAAGACCTTCCAGCGTATCTGGTGGTTCCACTAAAACATTAACGCATTATGACCAAATTCTAAAAGAGGCAGATGACGAGTTGGAATTCATGGAAATGTTCAAACGTAATGTTCCTGGAACCATAGAAAAGTCAATAGACGATATATCTGAACCCATTGCAACGTCAAGTGACAGTAACCTTGAACCAACGGCAACAGCAGAAAACAGTAACCTTGAACCCATGGAAACGGCAAGTAACAGTAACATTGAACCCATGGCAACAGTAAGTAAAAGTAACCTTGAACCCACGGCAACGGCAAGTAACAGTAACCTTGAACCCATGGCAAAGTCAAAAAACAATATCCCTGAACCCAAGGCATCAACAGTAAAAAATATCCCCGAACCCATGGCAACGTCAAGAAACAATATCAGTGAATATTTCCTTGAGGATATTGAGGTGGACATAGGAGGTAGCGTCAGTGGAAGTAACGTCGATGGCGGTAGTGCCAGTAGAGGTGCGGTCAGTGGAGGTAGTGTCAATAGAAATAGTGATGCAAGTATTGGGAATAACGCCGGCACTAAGCCAAAGAAAACGTTTGGATCAACCTGGTCGCCTCTAGATCTACGAGCTACGGACAGTGCCAGTGCAAGAAGTGGAAGTCTGCCTGGTAGAAGCTCTGCTAACAAAAGCAGAAATACATTGTCAAGGGAATTAGAGAAAACTGCTGATGCGAGTGAATCTGCAAGCTTAACAACCATTGAAAGAAAAGAGAGTCGCTCTGAAGAAGCCTCAACTACAGAAAACGAGAAGGTCGATGAAACGAGCACTGACATAAACGTATCAATGTAGTATGTGCTCTGACGATGTGGTGTGTGTGGCTGAGATATATTCTAGCTGTTATGTTTCCTGGGAAGAGAGATGACTGTGGTAAAGCGCTTGGCTTGGGTTCCAATCCCGGAGATGATTTTGGTTTGGAAATTTTATGTCTCTAACTCTAATGGGTACCTGACATTAGTTATGGAAAAGTATAGACGTTTTGTATTTGTGCCGGCCACGTAATACCCTCATTTAACCGTGGGCCACGGAAACCAATGACCTTTGCGTCATCTGATCTATAGAGACTATAGATCGCTTGTTTCGAAAAGGGCGCTTGACTTTTTGTGTTCGCTAAGCCTAAAGACTACAAGGAAACCAACTCCCATACTCTCCTTCTTCCTATGTGCCATTATAGCATAGAAAATGCGATTTATACACAAAATAATTATTTTAAAAAAGCAAAAAAAAAAAATAAAAATAAAATAAAAGGATATGTATCTAGTGATTAAAGCTTGGCTTATGTAGTCTAAAGCATACTGAAACATCTTTGATCATTTTATTACCAATTCACGAGCCAACATTTTAAAGAGAAAATTTCTTAAGATATCTCTATGTCCCCTAAATCTTTATGAGATATTTTACGTATATAAGAATAAATGTATTGAGCTGTCTCTCTGTTTGATATATGATATCCTCATTAACAAATGACTTTAAAGATGATGTATTTCTTATCTGCTCCCTAGATTGCTAGAACACACTAAACATGCATTCGATGTTACTATTTCATTAGCAATGTTTGCAATTTGTTTGTAAGTCTTATTTTACTTTTGTAATTTGTAAAATGTGTCTCCATTTAGGGTAAAAGATTAATGATGAAATTATTAAAATGTAAACTTATTTTTTGCTGATAAAGTTATTTTGGTGCCATTATTTAAACTATTTATTTGTAGCTCGTTTAACTCGGGCTTATCGCCAAGAACTAACAATGACCAGATGATGTACTTTGAATATGAAAAAAGGAAATTCGTAAATACTATTAGCGAAAATCTGGCTCAAGTAATCGCACATATGACTTTTCAGTTGTTTATACACTTCCGGATTTTAATTTACTGTAAGGTAACTAATGCTGAATTAGTTTAATATCACTTAATGTCTTCATTATAAAAACAAGCAGAAAATATATTTTAAAAATCTTTCTAAAAAGAAAAACTAAGCTTATCTAAAGGGGCCTATAATAATGTAAAAGTTAGTTCCCTTATTCGATATCAAACAAAATAATTAATTACGGATAATTGATTGACTAATTAAGTATTTTTGTTTACTGATTCATGTTTTGTTATGTACAATAAATGTTTAAAATATCAACTTGATCTGTGAATGCGTGAGGGAGGAATAAAGTTAGCAATTTATTTAAGGGGACTAAACGTAACAAATTTAGCCACATCTGTGAATACTGAAGTATTATTTTCCCTTGTTGCTATTAAATAAAACAATGAATTACCAGTAATTAATTGTCTAATTGTTTACTTTTTTTTTTTACTGATTCATGTCTTGTCCATGTCAATGAAATGACTTGTGATCACTTTTTACCACACAGACAGACAGACAGACAGAGTGAGTTGATAGAAGCTTTGTAATTTAAAATGCTTTTGTTTAAAATACTATGGACAATTAATTGACAGTGGTAATTCATTTTACTAGTCCTTATTGAGTCGTATTTGTACAATAAAATATTTGAATAGCACTGATGAAACAAAATTTGAATTGTTTAAGACTTGTAGCTATCAAAGTTAATACTGATTTCAGACCATAATAAAAACACTCACATGGGTGAGAATGTTATGGACAATAATATGGACACTTATAAACGGCGTCAGTATTGAAGGTGAAATCTGACTAGTGTCAATAGTTTTAAATACCTCGGAGCTATCGTCTCAGATGAGGGAACTAAACCTGAACTACTGGCCCAAATCGTACAGTCCACAGCAGCCCTTTCAAAACTTAAAATAATGTGCAAAGACAAAGGCTTAGCACTCGTCACAAAAATCAGACTGATTCGCTCCCTGGTCATGGCCACATTGTGATATGCTTGAGAGTCTTGGACTCCTAAAAAAAAGCCAGCTAAAAATCTATGGCCATATTACAATGTCTTAGGGGCTCGCAAAGATCTTCCTTCAGGGATCAGTACCAGGAAAAAGAAGAAGAGGCAGACAGAGAAAGCGATGTGAGAACAACATATAAGAGTGAACGGAACTGCCATTGAAAGAGGTTCTATCTAAGGCAAAAGACAGGGAGGAATGGAGAAAGACGGTCGACGAATCTTTCGTGGTGCCCCAATGGCCTAACAGACTAAGGGATAGGTAAAGGTAATCAAGAGTGTAATGAAATTATCTTCAAAAACAAAGGGCAATGAATTGGTATTAGAAGATGGTACAGTCGAACTAGTTATAAGATAATATTGAATTGTTCAACTATTGTTTTTAATGATATCAGAAAAATGTAATTTGTCTAGTAGAGTCTTCTGTAGATATCTAGTATGTCTAGTAGTATCATAAGTTGTAGATCTAGTGTGTCCAGGATTTCAACAGAATATCTAATGTATCTAGTATTGTCAGTAGAATATTTAGCTTGTCTAATAATGCCCTTAGAATATCTAATTCGTCTAATGATAAATTTGTAAACATTAGAACTTCAGAAGAGTCCAATACAATTTTATCTGTAGCCTTTCTAGCAGCCTAATGTTACATTTTATTAGCAACCCCAGTAAATCTATCAAATTTCTTAAGCTCAATACATCCAGTGACCATAATACCTATAAAATGAAAAGCTCTAATAAAGAGAAGCCAATAAACAAAAAAGACTATTGACACATCAGATTAAATGCAACCTAAGTCAATTACATCAAGCTGCATTAAACTTTCAATTATTATTTCTATCAGAAGAGGACAGTTGACTATTTTTAGAATTGCATTTAAAGCCATGTTAAAAAAACCATTATGGAGGCCGTAGTATCGAATAAATATTCAACAAACTAAAAAAAAAAGATATTAAGTAACAAATTTAAACTAAGTAGGCTAACAGATAGATTGAAAGACACTATGGCAGAAAGAGTCCATAAATGTATCGTCAAAGAATGCTAACAGTATCAGAGTGAAAACATCAAAATGTAATCCCTAAGGATACGAGTAAAAATCTATGATTATACACTAAATCTAATGGTAATTCACTAAATCGAATGGTAATAAACTAAATCTAATGGTAATACACTAAATCTAAGTAAATGAAGTGGCCCCATTAAAAGTGAAAATAACTTAACACACAAGTAAATGAAACTAAAGCAAACATTATACATTAATTATTTTGCATCAGCATTCTCAGCTCAAGACATATTGCTTGGATCAAATCAAGTCAGATACGTAATACTTAGGAGATAGCTATCTATAGTTCGTCCATCGTGGTTCGATGATGACCACTTTTGTCATTCAGGGGGCTGAATGCTGTGCAATCTTGGTAGGGGGGGATGACAAGTGACTTGCGCTGGACTTTGGATTTAAGTGAGGAGGATTCGCGCAACACGTCGACCTCACTCTAACGCCCTAAAGCCCATCCTTAGGTTTGACATCACATGCTAGGTTTGACAGAACCTCAGTGTACTGAGTGACATGGTTACAAGATATAGTGATTCAAAGTCTAGACTTCACATGCTAGGTTTGACAGAACCTCAGTGTACTGAGTGACATGGTTACAAGATATAGTGATTCAAAGTCTAGACTTCACATGATAGGTTTGACAGAACCTCAGTGTACTGAGTGACATGGTTACAAGATATAGTGATTCAAAGTCTAGACTTCACATGCTAGGTTTGACAGAACCTCAGTGTACTGAGTGACATGGTTACAAGATATAGTGATTCAAAGTCTAGACTTCACATGCTAGGTTTGACAGAACCTCAGTGTACTGAGTGACATGGTTACAAGATATAGTGATTCAAAGTCTAGACTTCACATGCTAGGTTTGACAGAACCTCAGTGTACTGAGTGACATGGTTACAAGATATAGTGATTTAAAGTCTAGACTTCACATGCTAGGTTTGACAGAACCTCAGTGTACTGAGTAACATGGTTACAAGATATAGTGATTCAAAGTCTAGACTTCACATGCTAGGTTTGACAGAACCTCAGTGTACTGAGTGACATGGTTACATGATATAGTGATTCAAAATGAAAAACGTCCTAAGTCAAAAAAAGCCTCTGGACTCGAAGGGATTTCAGCATGATTACTAAAAAGAAATAAGGCGCGGTGGTTGAGCGGTAAAACGCTAGGCTTCCGGGCTTGAATTCTGGGATTTTTAATTTCGGGATCTTTCTGCACTTCTGAGTCAACCCAACTCTAATGGGTATCTACAGTTGGGGAAAAATAAAGCGATTGGTCGTTGTGCTGGCCACATAAATTCATCGTTAACCGTAGGCCGCAGAAACAAATGACCTTTACATACGGCTGGAAACTACCTTAGTTTCTCACAGTCTAGGTGTCACTGGGTTCAGCTGTAATAACAAAACGCTAAATAACTTGGGATTTTTAATTTCGGGATCTTCGGGCACCTCTGAGTCCAACCAGCTCTAACCTGACATTAGTTGGGGAAAAGTAAAGGCGGTTGGTCGTTGTGCGGACCACATGACAACCTCGTTAACCGTAGGACACAGAATCAGATGACCTTTACATCATCTGCCCTATAGACCACAAGGACTGAAAGGGGGAACTTTTAAATAACTTGATCAAGACGAACACAGAAATTTTACTACTCTTCATGGCGTATTTCACACGTTGGCTTCTGTCCTAGTCTAAAAACAATTCCACTTCCTGTCATTCGAGCATACGTTTCATATTGTTTTGTAAAGGGGGGATCTCTAAATCAAAACCTCAACAAAAAAACTCCCCCCCCCCCCAAAAAAAAAGAAAAAATTCCCTTTAGTTATGTTTTGCCATGTTTCGGTACCGCTGTGCAGTTCACGTGATTAATATAAAACATTAATAATTATTTTTTTTTATATTCCACTTGTATGCATATGTGAGCTGGCGCTCCTAGATCTAAAATTTGACCTAATTTTATCTAATTTGTAATTTATATAGGCCAGGGCTATGATGTTTGTAATTTAGTGTCCTTTTAGTTTATAGAGTTCAGTGCGGAGTATTTTGTAGTTTCCGCTATTTATAACTTTCTGCTAGTTTTAGTCTTTTTCTGTTATTTGTGTTTTACTCGTAGAGGAAAAGTAGTTTTTAAAATTGTTTACTAGTCTTAGAGCTGTGGATGATCTTTCCTATTTTTTGTCCCTGGTTAGTTCTGCTTATTTTTGTCTTTGGCGTTGGTTTGATTGTTATTTTTTAATATCAGTTTATGTGCAGGTCTGTAAACGGTATAGAGCCCCCATATGAGTTTAGAATAGAAATAACTTTTTATCTTCCTTTTTGTATTTTTGTAAAATTTAAATTTTAAGATTCTCTTTTTAATGCTGTTTAATTTGGCATATAATGTTGTGTATTCCGTGTCTTTAGTAATTTGCTAGATTTTATTGTTGTGTACGGCTAGGTACAAATTAGGGAAATCGGTAGTCCAGTTTAGTTTTAGAAAATTAGCGTGACGTCATGCTCTCCGATATGTTCGCGCTGACCAGTTATAGCTAGCTCCGGAACCACGTTAAGCTCTCTTTTGTCTTGACCAGTGGTCAGTGCTGACAGTGGTGCCTGTATAGAGCTAATTGTGTGTTGTATAATTTCAGCTGGGACCGCCTCTAAGTTGGAAAATGTTTTTATTTTTACTTTCTTTAGTTAGATTTGTATTAATTGTTCCTACATCTCTTGCTATAGTCCAGATGTAGACTGATTACTGTAGTGGCATCACTGACTAGTTAATTAGCCATGATTACCTCTGATGGGACCGGAAGTTCCGTAGACCCCTTTTAGCCATCCTTAATGATCCCCTTATTGTTTTTCTATTGTTTGTCTATTTGTAAATATTTTATCTTTTGCTCTAGAAGTATTTTTATTAATATTATAATATTGTTAGGATAACGGTTCTAACGAGTTGGCATGTGTCCGATTTAATTTTTAATGTAAATGATGGCTGCGTCCTACTCAACCCTCCATGATGGCGGCTTTGTTAAGCCAAATCTAGATTTATGTTTATTATTGTCGGGCCCAACATGTGTTGTGGTGTAAGCTTTTAAGTAGGTATCATAATAATAATAATGTATGGCTTTTTATTAGCTAAATGAAGGTAATAGTATTTACCTCATGCATTTAGGTATGTGTATGTGATAGACTAGGTCTAGTTCATTATTATTTTGTTATATTATGTCTTATGTTTGTTTATATTTGTAATTGCAGGCTATAATTCCTGCCTAACTGTCTGCCGCAGTTATTACTGTTGCCCTATAGCTGTTGCCCTATAGCTGCCGTAGTCGGCGTAGTAATTATTGCTACTGCAAGTAGCTTACTGTTGTAGTTTTGCCAAATAGCTGCTTTATTTGTTAGGTTCAGTTAAGTAGGGTTGATCAATCGTTTAGTAGTGTGTATATTTAGTTTTATTACTGTTGCTTTGGTTTCATGTAAATAAAGTATATATATAAGTTGTTTTATAAATTTAGTTGGTTGTTTTATTTTTAGTTTGTTTCCTTTTAGTTTAGTTTAGTTTGATTGTGCTGTCTGGTTGCTTAGGCGACTCTAGCCCCTCGGTCGCAGACCGAGATGCACAGATTGGGCTCACCCTGTAGAGCTACCACCTGCCTACTGTTATAAATGAATAAATGTTGAGCAGCAGATAACAAAAAGGCCTCACTCAGTAGCGCCACCCTGACCTGCTCACACATATTAAATAGATTATTCCTATTTCAAAATGAAAGTAAACATTGTACATTTTAAAAATTAAACTTTTCTCATTCAGAGAAGGACAAGAACATAGTAGCCGTTGCATCAGATCCTTGTATGGACTATAATATCAGGATGTCGAATTTTCAATAGGCTATCTAGTTTACGAGATCTAAACGGGGTGGTCGGGCAGACTGACGTACGGACAGACCACACAAAATTTATAGCGTCTATTCTCCTATCAGGGGCCGCCAATAAGGAAGTTAATAGCAGGAATACAATTTAAAAAAATGAAGGGGAGAGTACTTTGATTATTATTTTTTTTTTGGGATCAACCTTTAATAATAGTCGGACTACTTGTCAAAATCCCAGTTCTTATCTCCCTTATTTTTTTTGTTCTTGTGAAGTTTGAGTGGTAGACTAAATCTTTGTGAAGTTCATTATGCAGTCACCTATTTTACACATTTTACAAATGGTCTAACATAAATGGACCTCATTCACCAACCGTACACCAACAACATTTAGCCACGTGGTGCTCTATCTCTTCTAGATAATTTACGATCTCATGTTTAATTCATGATGGTTGTCACCTGACCGTTTTTTTTCTCGTTGTTTTATCAAGAAGATCACGTGACTAAATGTTGTTTATGAATGAGGTCCATGGAGTCAATTGACTCAATTGTGGAAGTAGTGATTTAGAACAAATAATAATAGAAAACAAGAGCACTTTCTCTCTCACTACTTCTTTCTCTGCTTCTTTCTCTCAATCTCTGATTGTATCTCTATATAAATACACATATGAGTGTAGAAAGGCGCAACAGCGCAGTTTAATTGTAAATATTTCCAGACATTTAGTTTAATTTGAACGAAGAAAGTAGAGTGTCGATATTGAAATTAAAAAATTAATTAGAAAAAAAAAGAATTTTAACTGACAGAACAAGTGCCATTTATTTTTATCATTAGGCGTGAATATTTTTGAAAAAAAAAAAGTAGAACCGTACAGGAAAGATCTTTGGAGGCTGAACCCCTATAATATATTTTGAGTATAATAAACGTAAGAATTTGTTTTTTTTATATAACAGTTAGTCTTTAACTTTTTATAATTAAAAACAAATAAAATGAAATAATCAGATTTATACTGAAATCTCATCTCATTTTGTTACAGTCATACTTTAATGACTCTTTTTTTTCTTCTTCTTCCTCGTTCAGATTTGTATGCAGGAGCGTTAAAAAATATTCTTCTTTCAGAGCTTGTTGTCTATAGGGCAGATGATGTAAAGGTCATCTGTTTACATGGCCTAAGGTTAACGAGGGTGTCGTGGCCAGCAGAACGACCAACCGCCTTTACTTTTCCACAACTTTTATCAGGTACCCATTAGAGGTAGGTGGACTCGAAGATCCCGAAATTAAAAATCCAGTCTTCACCAGGATTCGAACCCCAGACTCCGGTTCAGACGCCAAACGCTTTACCGCTAATCCACCGCGCCGGAGCGTTAATATGGCTAGACCTATATATGAGATGAACTGCGCAGTAGTTTCCAAATCAGGGAGCTCTCCATATAGTTTCTTTCTATTGGGGTGATTTGGGGCCAGTATTTTGTACAGGCCTCATGGCAAACAGAACAGTTTTAAAGGACATGGTCAGCATTCTCTGGTGACACTCTACATGGGCAGATTTCACAAATTTTGAGCTTCCGGTACATATGATGTCTCAATCTGTTGTGTCCGGTCCTGAGTCAAAAGATTAGACGCTTGAAGCTAAATGAGGTTTTCCTTCTTCATCCCAAATTTTATTTTTTTTGCTTCTAATTTGAAAATGTCGTTACGATGCACCTGAAACAAATTTGCTACACAAAGTTATTGAGCAGCCCAACCAGTATCAAATAAAGAAACATGCATTGCCCCGCTTGTTGGATTTTAGAATAGGCAAGGGCTGGCCCAATAAAATGTGGATTAGTCATGAATATGGTAAAAAAAAAAAACCGTTCACAAAATTATTTCTAATTTTTTTTTTTTTTAAAGTCAGTCCACTTCCTTTTCCGGTCTAATATGACAAGGTCGGTTTAAAAATCTTATTCCCCCCCCCCCCTTCCCCCTCGTCCCCCCCCTCCAACCCGCCGCTTCTTGTTCAAACATTACTACTACTTAATATTATTTACTATTTTGGTTCAAAGTAGAGGGGGGGGGGACTGATTAGAAATGCTGAAGCTAGTTGTTCGCCCCACACATCCCACCACACACCATTTATTATTTACTAATGACTCCTGGAAATTTGAAATCTGTTACGTAATATCTTTTTTTTTTGACAATCTTCCTTTGGAAGGAGTGGGCTCGGTCATAAAAGAGAGAGGGGGGGGGGGGGAAAAGAGATTTCTCCTTCTTTGCATCCTGGATCCGCCATCAAGTCAGATAAACTTCTAAGAAAATGGAAATTCCAAAAAAATCTATTTCGTCACCCAGTTCGGTAAGCAAGCAGTAAGCGATGATATCAGCTCAGATTAACGCCTTCTTAAATCGCTTCCTTGTTGGCTATATGCTGATATTTGGACACCAGATATTCACAGAGTCCCTGACAGTAAGACTTTTAGCACTTAATTTTTTATTTACTTACAGACTTTCCCCTCCAGGTAGAGGCAGTGCCCTTGGTAGACAGTAATATTATAACGATATACTTAATAAAAAGATTGTGCTATCCTTTATTAAAAGGTAGGTGATATTGAATGTAACAAAATCTCCTTAAATTAATTAGTTTAGTTAATAAGAAAACAAAATCCTCTGTAATAACTAATACTCATGATTAAATAAAAATGCAAATATCTATCTATCTATCTATCTATCTATCTATCTATCTATCTATCTATCTATCTATCTATCTATCTATCTATCTATCTATCTATCTATCTATCTAATCTATCTATCTAATCTATCTATCTAATCTATCTATCTAATCTATCTATCTAATCTATCTATCTAATCTATCTATCCATCTATCTATCTATCTATCTATCTATCTATCTATCTATCTATCTATCTATCTATCTATCTATCTATCTATCTATCTAATCTATCTATCTATCTAATCTACCTATCTATCTAATCTATCTACAATTCTATCTATCTATCTATCTATCTAATCTATCTATCTAATCTATCTATCTAATCTATCTATCTAATCTATCTATCTAATCTATCTATCTAATCTATCTATCTAATCTATCTATCTAATCTATCTATCTAATCTATCTATCTAATCTATCTATATCTATCTATCTAATCTATCTATCTAATCTATCTATCTAATCTATCTATCTAATCTATCTATCTAATCTATCTATCTAATCTATCTATCTAATCTATCTATCTAATCTATCTATCTAATCTATCTATCTAATCTATCTATCTAATCTATCTATCTAATCTATCTATCTAATCTATCTATCTAATCTATCTATCTAATCTATCTATCTAATCTATCTATCTATCTATCTAATCTATCTATCTAATCTATCTATCTAATCTATCTATCTAATCTATCTATCTAATCTATCTATCTAATCTATCTATCTAATCTATCTATCTAATCTATCTATCTAATCTATCTATCTAATCTATCTATCTAATCTATCTATCTAATCTATCTATCTATCTAATCTATCTATCTAATCTATCTATCTAATCTATCTATCTAATCTATCTATCTAATCTATCTATCTAATCTATCTATCTAATCTATCTATCTAATCTATCTATCTAATCTATCTATCTAATCTATCTATCTAATCTATCTATCTAATCTATCTATCTAATCTATCTATCTAATCTATCTATCTAATCTATCTATCTAATCTATCTATCTAATCTATCTATCTAATCTATCTATCTAATCTATCTATCTAATCTATCTATCTAATCTATCTATCTAATCTATCTATCTAATCTATCTATCTAATCTATCTATCTAATCTATCTATCTAATCTATCTATCTAATCTATCTATCTAATCTATCTATCTAATCTATCTATCTAATCTATCTATCTAATCTATCTATCTAATCTATCTATCTAATCTATCTATCTAATCTATCTATCTAATCTATCTATCTAATCTATCTATCTAATCTATCTATCTAATCTATCTATCTAATCTATCTATCTAATCTATCTATCTAATCTATCTATCTAATCTATCTATCTAATCTATCTATCTAATCTATCTATCTAATCTATCTATCTAATCTATCTATCTAATCTATCTATCTAATCTATCTATCTAATCTATCTATCTAATCTATCTATCTAATCTATCTATCTAATCTATCTATCTAATCTATCTATCTAATCTATCTATCTAATCTATCTATCTAATCTATCTATCTAATCTATCTATCTAATCTATCTATCTAATCTATCTATCTAATCTATCTATCTAATCTATCTATCTAATCTATCTATCTAATCTATCTATCTAATCTATCTATCTAATCTATCTATCTAATCTATCTATCTAATCTATCTATCTAATCTATCTATCTAATCTATCTATCTAATCTATCTATCTAATCTATCTATCTAATCTATCTATCTAATCTATCTATCTAATCTATCTATCTAATCTATCTATCTAATCTATCTATCTAATCTATCTATCTAATCTATCTATCTAATCTATCTATCTAATCTATCTATCTAATCTATCTATCTAATCTATCTATCTAATCTATCTATCTAATCTATCTATCTAATCTATCTATCTAATCTATCTATCTAATCTATCTATCTAATCTATCTATCTAATCTATCTATCTAATCTATCTATCTAATCTATCTATCTAATCTATCTATCTAATCTATCTATCTAATCTATCTATCTAATCTATCTATCTAAATCTATCTATCTAATCTATCTATCTAATCTATCTATCTAATCTATCTATCTAATCTATCTATCTATCTAATCTATCTATTCTAATCTATCTAATCTATCTAATCTATCTATCTAATCTATCTATCTAATCTATCTATCTAATCTATCTATCTAATCTATCTATCTAATCTATCTATCTAATCTATCTATCTAATCTATCTATCTAATCTATCTATCTAATCTATCTATCTAATCTATCTATCTAATCTATCTATCTAATCTATCTATCTAATCTATCTATCTAATCTATCTATCTAATCTATCTATCTAATCTATCTATCTAATCTATCTATCTAATCTATCTATCTAATCTATCTATCTAATCTATCTATCTAATCTATCTATCTAATCTATCTATCTAATCTATCTATCTAATCTATCTATCTAATCTATCTATCTAATCTATCTATCTAATCTATCTATCTAATCTATCTATCTAATCTATCTATCTAATCTATCTATCTAATCTATCTATCTAATCTATCTATCTAATCTATCTATCTAATCTATCTATCTAATCTATCTATCTAATCTATCTATCTAATCTATCTATCTAATCTATCTATCTAATCTATCTATCTATCTAATCTATCTATCTAATCTATCTATCTAATCTATCTATCTAATCTATCTATCTATCTAATCTATCTATCTAATCTATCTATCTAATCTATCTATCTAATCTATCTATCTAATCTATCTATCTAATCTATCTATCTAATCTATCTATCTAATCTATCTATCTAATCTATCTATCTAATCTATCTATCTAATCTATCTATCTAATCTATCTATCTAATCTATCTATCTAATCTATCTATCTAATCTATCTATCTAATCTATCTATCTAATCTATCTATCTAATCTATCTATCTAATCTATCTATCTAATCTATCTATCTAATCTATCTATCTAATCTATCTATCTAATCTATCTATCTAATCTATCTATCTAATCTATCTATCTAATCTATCTATCTAATCTATCTATCTAATCTATCTATCTAATCTATCTATCTAATCTATCTATCTAATCTAATCTATCTATCTGTCAAGCAGTTTGTCTGCCTGTCCGTCTGTCCCCACCATCTTCCGTCGTCGAAGTAGAGTATAGTTCTGACATTTCGACATTTACTAGCCTGCCTGTACAATAAATAACCTTTACATTAGACCGTAATTGTTTAATGCTCTTCTGTTGGAACTATATAACATACATCTTACCAGTTTCTTTAAGTCATTCATAATAATAATAGTCACTCCAATTTTTTTATTCTTCGCAAGTATATGTCATTCAGATGGGGACATAAAATACTGTCTAGTGAGACATAGTTGTAAATAATATAAACAAGGATTAGATTTTGTCAACTACAGGCTTAGTATAATACATTTTAAAAAATAATAAAAATACTTTTAATTTACACGCAATGAAAACAAAATGACCAGGTTTCTCTATGACCCAGAGATTTGCCATCACCCGATGTTTCGTTCTAAAGCCATAATGAATATATTAACTGCAATATTAAATGTCTGAACGTAAGCATTGGAGAAGTTACACTGTAAAGAATTTTGTTCCAAACCAATAAAAGGCCAATTGTTGTACACCAATGTAAATCAACACGACGTGAGCTTTGGTTTTTCTAGACTGTAAGGAAATGTAATTTCTATTCAAATGGTCATGTCCAGTGACATTTAGAACTAACAGAACCATTAAGATTGGTAGTCGTTTTCCGATCACTCGGTCATTTACGTCATTACAAAAATGTTTCCAATATAAGTTCGGGTAAATATACCAAATCCTTCAACCAAGCGAGGTTTAGTCACCTGGGACTAGTAAAATCCATACACTTTAGTAAACCAATAAAAATACACCTACTGTAATACCAAGAGGATCCAAAAAATGGTCTTCTACAATATTCAAATGAATACATATGTAGAATAATACTAAACTAAAAAGAAGAGGAAAGATTTGAAAACACAAAAACATTAATAGCAAAATATACTTGAACTTTAGATATTTAATGGATTTTATGAATATTTTGGATATTCATCTTTCACTGTTCAATAGATCCCTTTAAAAAAAACCCCATAAAGTAGCGAATCCGAGGAAAGATAAACCGGTAAGGAGTGGGTGATTACTGTAATATAGTTTAAAAGTCTCCTCTTCAGACCCTGCGATCTATAGGGCAGATGATGTTAAGGTCATCTCTTTCTTTGGCCAACAGTTAACAAGCAGGTGTCATGTGGCCAGCACAAAAACCAACCGCCTTTACTTTTCCCAACTAAAGGCAGGTACCAATCAAAGTTGAGTGGACTCAGGGGCGCCCTAAAATCCAAAATTCAAGACCACAGTCTTCACCGAGATTCGAACTCAGGACTCCAGGTTTGTAAGCTAAGCTCTTAACCACTCAGCCACCGCAGTGTAGATGAAAAAAGTATTGTAATGTTTATTATAATTTTTTTTTAAAACATGTACTTTTATAAATTAAACAAGACAACGAAAATTATCTTTCCGACAGACCGAATGCTACACCAAAGGATTAATGACAAAATGACGGACGCCATATTCAACGTTATCAGAACCGGAGATTCGGAAAAGCTTAAAGCTTTGTTGGATTCGCAGGGGAATGAAGATATTATTCGAATTCTTGATGATGTTGCATCGGATGGGGATGCCGCCATTCACGCTACCGTCAAGAAAGAAGACCTCGAGATGATTGAACTGCTAGCTGAAAGACACTGTGACTTAAACGTGTTGAACGCGCACAGGCTCACAGCTCTCATGATGGCCGTAGAGAAGGGTTCTCAGAACATTGCGTTGTTCTTATGTCAGAAAGGAGCAGATGTGAATGTCGCTGGGCACAACGGGAACACGGCTCTTCACTTGGCCGCCATGAAAGGTAACATCGAGATGGTAAGTCTTCTACTTGGGCCGAATTGCAAGAAAGACTCCCTGAATTCCGAAGGCCAGACCGCTGTTTTCATTGCAGTGAATAAAGGTTTTTTAGACATTGTAAAACTTTTGTGTCTATCAGGGGCTAACTTATCCATCAGCCAAAATGATGACGGAAATGTTATCATTCAGGCAGCTAAAACCAGAAACATCAAATGTTTAAAGTATTTTTTCAAGCAATTCGCCAAGAATAAACCCCTTCCAGACATTAATAGTTTCAACAGTCAAGGGCTAAATGCGTTGATGTACGCTACTATCGACAGGAATATTGAAATTGTAAAGATATTAATTAGCCACGGAGCCAATGTAAATCTCCAAAATCCAAACAATGGTCAAACCTGTCTTCATTTAGGAGCTTTAAATGGTGATAGCGACGTGGTGGAGGCTCTTATTGCAGCAGGGGCATGCCTTAATGTGGTTAATCATAATTTGGAAACTCCGCTGAGCCGAGCAAATAAATGTATAAAAAAACTTCTAATAGATGCAGGTGCTTACGAATTCAGACACGACCAAATAGGAATGCCTGTGTTTCCTAGAGTAGGTTCAATACACAGTGGTGCATCAAATCAGATCTACCACGAGATTGAGATTCCTTCCATTGAAATCGACTCTCACACTGTAAATGAGACGCACCTAATTCAAACATTTTCTTGTACGATGGAAGACGGTAATTTTTTTTAAATTTCTTTTCTTAATTTGACTTGATTGAATCTATCTAGTAACTCTAGCGATATTACACTTAGGTCTGTCTATCTCTGTCTCATTCGTGCTTTACTGTCGTTTGGTCTTCTCGATGGTCCCGGGACTATATCCTGCCTGGCGCATTCCTTTTTGTCCTGCGGAAGGTTTGGACTAGGAAGTAAATTTATTCAACTCTGAAGGAACAAAAGCAGCATGTAAAAAAAAAAACAAAAAAAAACAACAACTTATATACAGGGTTCTCGAAAAAATTAATCTGTAAAGTTAGTTTTGTTGTTTTGATAGACTCTCTGTACTAAAATATCACTAATACAATTACCAATATCACAATCTTCTCGTATGATTGATCGCTTAAATATAGATTAAACAATAATTTTAAATAGTAACATGGCTGCCAAAGTTTTGGACACGGGATTTTTAACTCAAAATTCCCTTTGCTACATTCATGGAATCGGTGACTTTACTTTGTTTATTTAAATATTTTTTTTTTTTTTTTTTTTTTTTTTACCAAAGATGTTATTTAACCTTAATTCCCCATTGGCAACGCCGAGGCAAGTGATGATTAAACACCAAAATCCCTCCTACAAAAAAAAATTATAATAATTAAATCAAAACAATTTCAATTCGGCTATTCCCCTTTTGGGGGTGGGGCGCTAAAAATAGTAGATAAGTTTTAATATTTTATAAAAAAGGCTCATTTAACAGGAAGAATTGCACACTTAGAGTCATATATCTCAGTAATGTAAGTTTTATTTGTTTTAATTTTAGCTGATGACTCAAAAGATAATGCTGACGATCATTTAAAAATTTCGGAAAGTCAGAAGTCAGCCATTGATCAGTACAGACTAAGCAAGAAGTTCAAAAATGCTTTAAAAGATTGTATGAATAAATTCATGGATTCTCATTCGAACAGCGGCAGGGTTGACAGTGACAAAGACAAAGCAAGGTACTACTCCAATGTTCATAATTTATCCTTCTGTTTTGTTTTACAAAGCTTATATCAATTTACTCTGTCTGTCTGTCTGTCTGGCCAAAAGTTGTTAGACGTTTTTTCTCCCACACCCAACATCTGATCAAGATGAAATTTTGTACATTTATTTCTTTGACTTGTTGGCCTCCTTCAGTCGTAGAACGACTATGGTTCATCTCAGAGCACACTTCCTCATGTAGCTGTGGAGCCCTATTTTGGAGAGACACTCCCGACCACAAATATTGCAGGTTAAGGTGGATTTCGCTTCGGTGGTAGAGGAGCTGGCCATTTTCCGCAAGTGAGATGAAAGCCTGGGCATTGTTTATGGTCGAAAAGATGTCCCCACAGCAATTTCCCCCCCCCTCTCCGCGCAGCTGATGTGACCAAAGGAACGGAATATCCTATACATTTTGGGATCAGTAGCGCCGCAGGCTCTGCCAGGCTGTAGCACGGTGTGTCGCAATCTGCCTAATGGTCACCAGCTCCTGATTTTTCCCCAAGGCTGTCTCCCGAAGCCTTTCCCGCGTTTTTGTATAGCCGAAAAGAGGTTTGGATTCAGAGTTTTCCCTCTCTTAGACGGGTAGCCAACCAAAGCTAACGAGCCCCTCCTGCCCAAAGCTTACTGATTTAGGCCCCATTTGCTCGCCTTTGTCCCCTCTCTTATCTGTGGTAACGGTTCCGCCAGGCTCAGTATCTAAACCTTGAAGGTCAGGAGTTGGACTGGTTGTCAGAGGCTATTTGAGACGCATGCCATTGGAAGTATTTTATAGGTAATGATGAGCTTAAGACCATTACCACTTCCGGCGTTAACAACCTTTACTTGAAAACACGAGAATCAATAAAAATAGCTATTTAGTTAATTAATTATTAGTTATTAATTATTTTATTTGGTATGTCAAACATGGTATGTTCTTGACTAAAGTGGTGGTATAAACGGAACTGTCCCCTTCATACATCGTCATCTGAGTCAGTGAACAAAACATCAACAAAGAAATAATAGATAACTAGACCATCTTTTATGTTCCTAGGCTCTGCACTAGCAGAATGGTTACCCTGTCTGCTTGAGAAGCATGATAGGACTTGAGACATGAGGTCGTTCCCCCCCTTTTTTTTAAATTTTCATAAATGATTTTCATTGTTAGTGCTGATCAATTACAAATGTAATGACATGACTGATTCAAACTTATTGTTACAAGTACGCTTAATGTATGCTTTGTTTGTAAAGAGTGGGAAGCGTGGGCGAGAAGCTTAGTACACTTGAATTAGGCTTGGCTTGGGTAACTATGAAGGGGCTCGAGGCTCGACACCTGACTCTAGCAGAGCTGAGTGCCTAAAGGCAGCACGGAAGACCTTCTCCCAGGTACTTTTTATGTATTTAAGAACCTCTTCAGATCTTGCGAACTAAAGGACAGATCTTATCTTATAAAATACAGACGTTATTTCAAAAAAAAAAAAAGATGATTATGTCCTACGCGTCATGCATCTAGTCATGCATGTTAACCAATGACTTAAATTCTGCCAAGTCACTGGTTTTCCTTGCTGACTCAGACAACCCTTTCCATGCTCTAATAGCACTAGAGAAAGAGGCGCAATAGTGCAATTTATTTTTTAGCATATGGAACTAGGAATGTGTATTTATCTTTGTGTCTTTCTGAGAATTTTATTAGATATTCGCTTTTTTGTATTGGAAGATTATGGTTCAGTGTTTATGGTTAACGTGGGTGTCATATAAATATAATGTATATTAGAAATATTTATTATATTTTAACAGGTTCTTTAATAAAACTATTTTTTTTCTATTTTGTTATACAGCAAAATATTTTTTTCGGAGCACATGACAGTAGTAATACTAAGGGCTGAAAATGTTATTGTCGGAGACAACCACGTGACGAATAGTTCAAAGAAAAATCCTTCTAACAAAATGAGGTCATTATCTTTCTCTGAGTCTCAAAAGACTTGCAGCGAATTTGGTGGTTCTAGTGAAACTCTCAACGGACATGAGCAACACCTGAAAGACGCAGAGGACGAGCTGGAAGCCATGGCAACAACAGTAAACAATGTCCATGGACCCTTGGCAACGTCAAGAAGCAATATCAGTGAAGCTATGGCAACGTCAAACAGTGTCTCTGATGGCTTCCTCATTGAGAATGTCAAAGTTCAAAGCGGATGTTCTGGGCATCTCAGTGAAACTTTGACCATGTCCAAGAATACTTTCTTACCGACCTGGTCGCCACAGCGTGCTACCATTTCCTTTACAAGCAGCACAGGAAGTCTGCCTGGTCGAATTATAACAGACAAAAAAAGAAAACCATTGCCGTGGGAAAGAAGAGAGAAAAGCTAATGAAGGCGAGCTTTCTTTCAAATTATAAAATCAACCAATGAAAAGACGGGAGGCTCTCCATCAAATGCTAACTATTGAAACGAGTATGACTTTAATAAAAAAAATATGTTGTAAAAAAAAAAATTCCATGCATAAAATGTCACAGGGGCGGGTTTAAAATATTCACCATTGTTGAAATCTTATTGATTTGTTATAAAGAGCTAAATGATCACTCTTACAAAAGCTGGTTAGCTGTTTATGTATAACTTTACTATTTTCTTTCCTGTTTACTTATTTTGTTGTTATTTAGGTATGAGAGAGTTAAGACTAAGACTGCTTTATTGATCCTTACGGAAATTTGTTGTGATTACAAGGACGCTTTTCTCATTTACAGACAACACAACAGAAAAATACACATAAATACAACAGACACAACATAAAGAGTTCATTCAGCGACTACACACAGCTATCTTAGTGCATTTCATGTTCCCTGATCAATGAGTGGCGATGATAGAGTCTGACCGAGTGAGGTACGAACGAGTTTTTGTACCTCTCTGTTCTTGTTTTGATTGACAGCAGTCGCCCACTTCGCGACGACCTGACGTAGTTCTGATGGAGCGGGTGGCCGTTGTCTTCCAAGATTTTTTCGATTTTTCTTAGGCACTTTTGTTCAAAAAGTTCCTTTAAATGTGGTAATGTTGTAAGTGTAATTTTAGATGCTTTTTTTTTTAGACGTCGCAACAGTTTAGATGAAGCGTTGCCTTGCCAACAAGTTATTCCGTATGTTAGCAGATTTTGTATAGTCGCGCTGTAAAAAGTCTCAAGGATCTTCTTGTTTAGTTTAAAGCTATTGAGTTTGTATTTAAAAAAAGAGTCGCTGGGCTGTTTTCTTTATCATAGTTCCAAGGTGGTCTTCCTATGAGAGCTCGTTGTTCACATTAACGCCTAGATATTTATATGCCTTTACTTGTTCTATAGATGTAGTGTTTATTTGCAGTTACATTAATTTGTATATAAATTCCTCCTGGGTATGTTTGTTTGTTTGTTTCAAATGTTTTGGATGTTTCTTCAGAGTTGAAGAAATTTACCTCCTAGTCCTAACCTCCCTCAGGACTACGGGGGATGGGAGCGGGCAGGGTTTGAACCCTTAACCATCAATAAATCCGAATGACAGTCCAGCGCGCATGAGTGTCAGTGTTGCACTATGGGGCATGTCGATCTCGTTCTATGAAGAGAAGAGTGCCTTGAGTGAATTACTTGATTTGTTGAAGAGAAAGAGGACTAATGCTTTGCTGTCCTCTGTGTTCTTTTTATTATTCTTTTACAAAGCTTACATCAACTCTGTCTGTTTGTCTGGTACACATTTTGAACACGCATTTTAGGATCAACTAGAAAATTGTACTCAACTATTTATTGTCCTTAACAAAATATAAATCAATCAAAACATTCACCAAATTAATAAATTAAACAGTGGTATTTAATTATTTTTGTTTAAATCGAAAAAAAAAAGGAAATTAAATCTAAATATTTTAAGAAATATGGATGTAAATGTGCAGTTCTTTCCCTTATATCAGGGGTTGGGCAACCTTTTCTATCGAGGGCCGCATTAAAAAAACAAATTTGGAATAGGGGGCCGCATATATACAACTTAGAAAAATACGCTAGCTAACTGTGCACAATGTTTTATACATTTAAATTTTATTGTTTATGCTCCCAATTGAGGAAGTACAACAAATGTTATCAATTTCTGAAACTAATTTTACGAATATATTTTTTTTAAAATTTGTTATTGTCTGTTTCGCATCACAACATTACATCACAAATGTTTAATTGTACTTAATGTGAAGTATTAACTGCTTACACTCATGCATGATGTTCCGGAACTCTGTAATTAGATTAGCTGACTAATTGTTATCCTTGCGACTGCTTTCAAACTACTGTCAATCTGCAACGACCTGTTCTTACACTTGTTTATTTTCAAACAAAAAACAATGCTTATTTGCCGTGAATGTGGACCCAAATGATATGAGCAGCAAGGTTGTTTTTTTTAAATTGTGGAAATACAGCTTTGGCACCCATAAAACTCCCGCGAAAGAAGTGACTGGAAAGGAACTTCTCTTTCAGGTCATAATTTGCTTTGAAGTGTGTCCTCTCGAGCAGAAAAGATTTAACATGCACTTCGAGGGTTAAAACATTGTATTCATTGAGATCCAATAATCTTCTTAATACCTAACCTGTTTTGCTAAAACAGCAGATTCTACTGTGGTACCAAACATCGGAATTTTTTGTTTTCGAATCTTCAAGAAGGCGGCCTATTTCTCGGAACTGCTTGTGATAAGCTCTGATAAGTTTCATCATTGTTGATATTAGGCCTGTAGCATGTTTGATATTCAGTGGTTATTCATGTAAACTTTCCCGTTTAGAGTTTATGGTTGGGATATTGTTCTTTAATTAATTTAAAAAAAACAACACCTGTTTTTCTCAGTCGAAGATCGTGTTCTATCAGTTGTTACTCTTGCCATATCGTTCCAAGCAAAACAACACTTTCAACACATATCTTCTTAGCTTCTTAGCATTAAATAAATGCTGCCATGAGTTTGTGTCTTTTACTAAATGTTTCGAAATATTGCCAATAAGAAATAATCTTCGTTTATTTTAAACATGTTAGAATGACAAGCAGAGACAATGTTTCGCTGGCCTCTTCATCATAAGTGAAAGAATCAGAAGTTTCAATAATATATCAATGTATAAAGAAATATGTATAATTATTTTCTTTTTATTATACTTGCATGTTTTATATGTATAATCTGTGGGCACACCTGATTTCTGTAGATGTCCAAGGGCTGCATTAAACACTCCGGAGGGCCGCATGTGCCCGCGGGACGTAATTTGCCCACCCCTGCCTTATACAATTCTTTTTTTTTTCTTTTAAAGTGTTTTGTATAATTAGTTGTTTTTTTTCCATTCTTGGATAACTTGAGTTTGGAATTTTATTCACATCTGTATCATTCAAAATTTATTAGCGTCGTAGTATCTTCAAAGCATCTTAAAAAGTACGTAAATAAAGTGTCTTCTAGACGCGATTTAGTGGGCGGATGATGTGTAGGTCATTTGTTTGTATAGCCGACGGTTAACGAGGGTGTCATGTGGCCAACTTAACAACCAACCGCCTTTCCCTTCCTAACGTAAGTCAGCTACCCATTAGAGTTTGGGTGTATTCAATCGAGTCCTGAAACAATTTGAAATCAAATACCAGTTTCACCAGGATTTGAACGCGTTCAAACCAAGCGTTTACAATCCGGCCACCCCGCCCTTCTTCGCATCTTACATAAGTGTCTACCATATTGATTACATGAATACCCCTGTTGTAAGATATAGAGATTCTGACACTAACAGTTTTCAAGTACATATAGCCGGATGTCACATCTAGTTTCAGCGATCGACATGCTCCCGAATGCTGGTATAAACTTCCAATAAAAATAATAAAAATCACATTTTAAAGAAAAGTTGGAGGTTGGTGGTTCATTACCCATATCAAACAATCATACTAATTAATTTAGCCTAATCGCCTTCTTAGTGGTAATCTAATCGATGCTCTATTTGCTTAGTTCTTTTCAACAGTAATAGCTGTGGATTTCAATCTTCGACATTAAATTTGGATCTCGAATAGGTTTAGTTTAATTAAACTTGCATTCACTCTGATCATGACTCAACTCAAGGGAAAGAACTCCGCACTTATATCTATATCAATAATGTAGAAGTTATTTATCTTATTCGATATCAAAAAATCTATAACAAATAATTAATTGACTACTTGGTTAGTTATTTAAACTGATGCATGTTTTGTTAGGCATAATAATATTTTTTTTTAACTTTCAACTTGATCCCATAAAGGGTGGTCAATTATTTAAGGGGACAAAACCCTACATATTAAGCCGTATATGTGAATACTGAAGGATTAATTTCCCTTATTGATAACAATCAAACTGCCCCAGACTTACTGATCTCCGCTTCGATAGGTCTGTACCTGTATAGTGACATGTATGCACTACGCAGACAGCAGGGTTTCTGTCCAGGGCTTTTGCAAGAGAGGATTTAAGCCTCTCAAGCCCTCACTCGAATGGAGTTTGATGATGATGATCAAACAAAATAATTAATTATCAGTAATAAATTGACTAGTTGTGAAATTCTTTTAAATGAATTAATACTTTGTTTATGCCAGTAAATAATTTTGCAAAGTTTCAAACAACTTGTTCATACGTTTTACCAGACAGACAGAATAAGTTGTTTTAAGCTATGCAAAAATAAACCTTACACAAATACAGACTCGAAACAAAAAAAAAACACTTAATCTCTACAGCAAGAGAATCTTTTGCTAACAGATGTATTTCATCCCTATTCTTTATTTGTCAGCTAAGAGTTCCAAGGACGTGTTGTTAACTAACTATCTTTTGCAATATGAGCTGCAGAAACGGCTTAACCTGGCGTCTACACTGTAAGCTTCATTAATATAAAATACTGTAGTTTAAATAGTTTTTAAAGTGACTGGGTGGACTAATAGTGAAGTGCCACATTTGAGTTCTCTTGCTACGTACTTCTATAACGGGCTTCATGGTCCTCAACTGGTAGCGGGGTTTTGGTCACGAAATTAACGTCTTTAGACAAATGGTACGCGGTTGGGTGAAATTCTTTCTGGGTGATAGATAGAATGGCGTTGGCAGAGACATTGAATAATCTTCTGCAAGAGAAAGTTCTGAGACAATCCTGTTAAGTATAACTCTCATGAAAAATGGTTTAACTCTTTCTCTTCATAACTATTTTTCATGATCCGATGGAATTATTTAATTTGCTCATTCGTAGTTCACTTCTCAGTTATGATTAAACCTCTAGAACTTTGTGATCAGAAAATATTTTATTTGGTCTAGAATTGAAGAGGAATGCATTGCTCTTTTGACATAGAACACAGAATAGTGTTTTATAAACTAAAAATTTATTTTATGATGCCAAATCAACTATAGTATCATAAATCAGGAGAGAAAGAGTTAAAATAACCTACCTGTAAGATGAAAAGACATCTCTTTGATTAAATAACTAAATTTCTTACATTTTAAAATAGTTGTAATAATGGCATTTTAATGGATCGAAAGTCACATGTGGATCTATAGATACAAATTAAGAGCAGAGTTTCTTTTTTTGTCCATCGAAAAAATTGCAGCCTTTCAGGCCTTCCACCCAGACAGTGTTAGGACGAGCGCTCCAAAGATTGAGAAAAGCTGCTTTTAACTCTTTCTCCCCTAACTGACGATACCAACGTTGATTCCACTAGAATGTGATAAATAATTACGGAACGTCCTGCATCGTATAGCTTCTTATAGAACAGTCGATTGAGAAGCCATACTAAAACGTGTCTAGCAAGTCTTGTTTGGAATTTCATTCATTGGAATAAAATTTAAATATCATTGACATAGTTGTTATGGAGTGTGATTGCGCGCAGTTTTCTGATGTAACCTTGAGGAAAATTATGGCAGATAATTTGTTTGTATACGGTGAATTAATTCCGACGTAACCAAAAACAAATCAAAATTCCATCGCAGTTCAGCTTATAAATGGGGGGTGGGGGGTGGTAGGGGTGTTGAAAGTAAAATAGAGAGAGAGACGTGTTCTTCTTCTTTTTGTACACGTCAGAGTCAGCTAAAAATTCTTGGTATTCTAGGCACTCGGAGGCTTGCTTCCATCTGACGGTCTGAACCAACTGCTTTGTCTGTAAAGATTCAAGTAGATGAACATTTTGTACATCCCTATTACTGATGGCTCATATCCCAACAACAACACGCTAGGGTTAGAGGCAAGGCCTGGATAACCTGGAAACTAATCAACAGGCTTAGCCGGTAGGTAAAGCAAAAATAAAGCATTCCAAGAATTAAATAGAATGAGAAATGAGAGATTACCATCTGATTCATGAAGCAGATATAAGTAATAAATTCTATTACTTTATTACTTTAATAACATACAAATCTTATTTCACTCTTACAATTATATTATATAATAATAATATATGCTTTGCTTCTATTTTTATTCATGTGTATATAAAATACAAAAAATTCTGGTGTCTTTCTTAAAGTACAAATATCTATATCTTTCTGTCTGATTAGAAATGTAAAAAAAAAACTTTATACAAATGATATTTCTGTGTAGTATGTCCTTTTAAATATGCACTTTTATCCTATGTGCAACGAACAGATACCAGTATTGTACAGCGAGTCGTGTGACATCTGAGCTGATAATTCCTGCATCTGCGATGAATGTTCTCATCTACTGAAGTTCTGACCATTTGTTATCTTCGTTCATAGCCGCGGAACGCATTTGTACGTAATCTTTTCGCTAGTTATTAATACAAAGAAATAGTCTCCATTTTATTATTCTTTAAGGAATATATTCCAATGAAAATGGTTGTATACATTAAATATTTTACGTTGTTGCACACAGACTCATATAAAATGCATAATTTCGAGAGTATCTCACAAGTTACTAACCCTACTAATTAGTGCTGAACTCAGGGCCGGCCCTGCTGGGCAATATTACAAAAGAAGGCTATCTAAATTGTCATTAATTTTAGGGCTATCTCGTGTTGAGAAAAAATATTAAGATAACTAGAGCATCTAACAATACAGAAAGACACAAAGAAAAAGACACATTACTCGTTCCATATGCTAGGACAAATTTGTTCAAATGCTCCTTCTTCCCAAGTGTTATTAGAGCATGGAATGGATTAGCCAGGAAAACCAGTGACTTGGCAGAATTTAAGTCACTGGTTAATATGCATGACTAATTCATGACACGTAGGACGTAATTTCTTCTTTTTTTGAACTAACTTCTGTATCATATAAGAAAATATAATTAACAAGCCATCTAGATTGTCGAAGGCAGTATTTTAGTAATGCTTTGTGACCTATCTAATGACAAAGGCACATTGTAATTAATGCAAGTTTATTCCATGCTTAATGAGTCATTAATGACTTAAATGTTTTCCCACTAATATCGTTATCAAAATGAAAGTTTAAATTTTTTTTAAAATTAACAGCCATATACAAATTCAACCCTTCTGCAATGCTGTAAACTTGAAATGAATTGGAATTTTTGGCTGTAGAAATATTCTGTACACAAATTCCACGTCAGAAGACTCGGGGTGTAGCTCAATTCTCATCTTCTGGAGAACCTGCCAGAAAATAAAGTAAACACGTTTCAAATATTTTAATAGCTTTTTTTGATGTGCAGAGTTTTTGGATTAGCAGGCGAAGACCTTGTACGCTATAGGTGTCATGGATTTCAGCTCTTGTAATTACACAAGGCAACAAAAAAAAATTTTTTTCTTGTTCCCTACAAGAAATTGTTCTTTTCTTGTTTCTTAGGTCCAGAAAACCTATTATAATTCATTTATTCAGGCAAAACTTTGGTTTTGTCACTGCTGTCTAACATTTTCTGTTTTGCAGTGTATATGCATTTACATGTATGAATCGATTTTGTACCTTTAAATATATGTCTGAATTTTTTTAGATTTTTCAGATAAAATCATTGTGAATATTGATTGTTGATTGAAATCAGTGACTTCATTGACTTTATGTAAAATATGGCATCTAGAGGTTGCACCTATCCAGCAGATGCCTTCTGTTATGTTTGCGGCGAATTCATAAAGAAACGTGCGAAGAAACATTCTTTGACAACATCAGCAACAATGAAGGAAGCATATAAATCCTACTTTGGCATGCCAGTTGGAGATCTAGATAAATCTTGGGCTCCACATGTTAGTTGTGACTGCTGCAAGAAAATTTTAGAAGGTTGGTTCAGGGGGGAGAAGAGAAGCATGAAGTTTGCGATACCAAGAATTTGGCGAGAGCCTACAGATCATCTGAACAACTGCTATTTTTGCATGGTAGATCCATCAAAGCGTCGATCTGGCAAAAATGCAGCTGCTGTGCTCTATCCTGATATCCCTTCTTCGATCGCCCCAGTTCCACATTCCCCTGATCTTCCCATTCCCAAACCACCGCAGAATACACTGCCCTCGGAAGACAGCAGTATCGCTAGTGATGCTGAGAATGTTGATGTTTTTCCAGCGGATGATGAAGGAATACCTCACTTTCCTAACCAAGATGACCTCAATGATTTAGTGAGAGATCTTGGTCTCACCAAAGCTAAAGCTGAGCTTCTGACATCCCGACTGAAACAGTGGAACCTGTTAGATGAGAGTGTTCAAGTTACATGTCAGAGAAAACGTCATCAAAGATTTTCAGTCTTTTTCACCCTTCATGATAACCTTTGCTACTGCCATGATGTGAAAGGTCTGTTCGATGCAATAGGGATACCCTGCAACCCACAGGATTGGCGTCTCTTCATCGATAGTTCTTCCCGCAGCCTGAAAGCTGTTCTTCTCCACAATGGCAATCAGCTACCTTCTATCCCAGTGGCTCACTCAGCACAACTTAAGGAGGAGTATAATAGCGTCAGACAGCTTCTGCAGGCTCTAAACTATGAACAGTATGGTTGGGAGGTAATTGGTGATTTTAAGATGGTGGCATTCTTAATGGGTCTCCAGGGTGGTTTCACCAAGTGTCCATGCTATCTTTGTCATTGGGATAGCAGAGACACCAAGCAACACTACCATCGTCGGGATTGGCCAGAACGGACCAACTTTACCATTGGGAGTAGCAATGTCAAGTGGGAGCCTCTAGTGGATCCTAAGAAAGTTCTAATGCCTCCTTTGCACATCAAGCTGGGGCTCATGAAGCAGTTTGTTACAGCTCTGGGTAAAGAGTCGGCAGCTGTGAAATACCTAGAAGAATTCTTCCCCAAGTTGTCAGAGGCCAAAGTGAAAGCTGGGATCTTTGTGGGACCACAAATAAAGAAAATAATGGAGTCTCAGCAATTTCTTAACAGTCTCACAGACATCCAGAAGGCAGCTTGGGGCAGCTTCATCGCAGTTGTTCAGGGATTCCTTGGAAATCATAAGGCCGAGAATTATGTGGAGCTGGTGGAGACACTTGTGAGAAACTATCATTCTATGGGATGCAGAATGTCGCTAAAGGTTCACATCCTAGATGCTCATCTGCGTAATTTCAAGGAGAATATGGGAGCATACTCAGAGGAACAAGGAGAAAGGTTCCATCAAGACCTGAAGGAATTTGAACGTCGATACCAAGGACAGTATACCGAGAATATGATGGGGGACTATATCTGGGGCCTAGTCCGTGATAGTGATTTAGTCTATAATCGTCAGTCTAAAAGAACATGCAATTTTTTACTTTTATTCATCTGTATGGACCATGTTTGTGAAGACTTTGTCAAACATCATAAGTGTATTATAAGTCTTACATGTATTTTAAACGTTGTATAATGCTATCCAATACGTGATCTGAACTATCAATGTCCTGACCACAAACCCAAACTTTTGGGAAAACAAATACTATTTTTGATCATTTGGATGTATAAGCTAACAGGAAATCATAGTTATTTCAGAGACACAAAAATTGTGTTGCCTTGTGTTATCGGTAACATTTATTTTCCCACACTTTATGTTTGTTGTGGCATAATTTGGATGTTCCTTTAAAATTAAAGATTATTACATCCTAGCCCTGGTAGTCCTACCTGGTATAAGTACAGGTGGTCCTCAGGTTATGACGGTCCCGACTTATGTCGTTTCATGATTACGACGCTGTTTACGACGGCTCAGTCCGACTTACGCGGTTTTGCGACGTATGGCGAATTACGTGCAGTGGCGGAGGAATACATTTATACAGTAGGGTAGTCCAGTACTGTACACTGTACCGTTAGAAGATGAAAACAAGTCTCCTGCATGCCATAGGACACTTCATTATGGCTCCCAAACGTAAGCCGGTTTTGCGACGTATGCCGAATTACGTGCAGTGGCCTGCAACAGAGCCTGCAGCAGAGCCTCCAACAGATCCTGTACTTGTACCCTCTACCTAACCTGCCCTTCTTGACTCACCTGCCCCAGTATCTCCAGCAAGTTCTGAAGCTTCCTCCCAATAAGCTTATTCTCTCTTTGGCATTGTTATTTTTGTTTATTACAGTACACTGTTTATTACTGTTACAGCTCTTACAGTACTGTATAGTACATTACAGTATTTCATTATTAAAATTACTTTTCTGCACAATATTTTACTGTTTTTATTGATAATTATGTATTCAAATATGTGTATGAATAGGCTAAGTGTTTGCAGTACAGTACAGTACTGTTATTATGCTACAGTACTCTGTATGAATGTATGATCCGACTTACGTCGAAATTCGGTTTACGACGCCGCGTAGGAACGGAACACCGTCGCAAGTCGAGGACTACCTGTATTTTTTTTATAGATATTGGAAGCAAATAGCCGAAACCTATACTTTATTTTATTTAATGACTATTGTACCATTGTGGAGAGAAAACTTTTACGATTCCATCACTATAAATAGATGGTGTAATAAAAGTAGTGGTGCCTGAGTTGAATTTATAGCTCTTACACGAATGTCCGACCAGTTGGAATGGTAACTAGTGCTTCTATAATGACACCGGTCTATTGCAGAACATGATTATTTCTAATGTAGTCTTACCAACGTATGCATATTATGGAGTAAAGGCACCTTTATTAAAAGCTTTCGGGAAGCCTTAGATGTCTTAATCTTTGACATCAAACACATTGCCATTATTATGATTAATAAAAGTAGTAAACATTATCACATTCAATCTTTTCATTTATTAGATTCAGGTTTTTAGGGAAAGATGAATCATTTTGCGTTGAACTCTGACACAACAAGTTTTTATGGGAAATTATCAGTGGTCATTAGACATTGGCTAGAAGATATAAAAATTATTAATATTATTCTGCACTTTTCACATTTTCTGTCTTCTGAAAAAAAGAATTTGTGCTTTTTTCA
The DNA here is from genome assembly GCA_030265305.1 of Biomphalaria pfeifferi. Lineage (NCBI taxonomy): Eukaryota > Metazoa > Mollusca > Gastropoda > Planorbidae > Biomphalaria > Biomphalaria pfeifferi. Next base: position 2,117,745 of record JASAOG010000034.1, read on the forward strand.
GATTTAGGATTTGGTATCTACAAGTAATTTATACCACAATGAAATGAGTCCTAATCGTCTAGGGACATGCAGTGTAAATAAAAGTTGAGAATCTTGCTCATTTAGAAAGTTTTGGAATGATGTAAGCAGGAATCTAGAAAGTGACCAATACCTTGATTGTGGCCAAATAAATTTCCTGGACAGCAATTCTCTGACCAGCACAGTTTCTTGGGCCCAAACCAAAGGGTAATACAGCAATCTTAGCAAGAGGGTCTTGTTTCGCTAGTCCATTATTTTGTAGCCATCGTTCTGGCATATAGGTCAGTGGATCTTGAAAACCAGAAATACACTTTGCATTGGGATAAATCATAATTGGCGTCTGAAATAAGAAACACAAAAGGCCACCATTTAAATCATTATTATTTTAAGCAATCCTTACCCACCGGCTACGGCCGCTGATTTGTACCCAGGCTATATATTGACTGTACCCCTTATCTTTATTTTTTACAATTTCAATCAAACTGACCCCATTTTAGCAATCCCATTTTGGCCAGTATATTCTAGTATGAGACACGTTTAATTGGAACGGCCCGCTCTCAAAGGACCTCACAAACACACTCACTTCTGACCAGTGAATTCAATACCTCATTTCTCAACCCACCAATCTCCTTAAAAACTTGGACGTTGTAATCTGTTACATATAATTGAATAGTGTAATGAATCTGTCCTACGCACCGACACCCTACGTGATATATCTCACATTTAGAACTGGACAAAACACACACTTGGTATAAAGAAGTCATTTTCGGCCAAAGAAACAAGTGCGGTAAGAGAGAAGTCTAGTGAACAGAGAACTAGAGAGGCATCCTTCTTCTGGTGTGGAAATGGCGTGTGGACCTGGAGCAACTCTAGGAAGTGTATTGTTAGTCTTGAAAGAGGTCTGGCATAGGACAGGTTGGTCTTGAAAGAGGCTTGGCATAGGACAGGTTAGTCTTGAAAGAGGTTTGGCATGTGACAGGTTGGTCTTTAAAGAGGTTTGGCATAGGACAGATTGGTCTTTAAAGAGGTTTGGCATAGGACAGGTGAACTTGTGCGTTAATTGAATCTTTTACTTGTTGAGTTGTCTCCCTTTAAGCTGGAACAATTGTTTCAATCTGCTTGGTATTGCATTCAACAAGGCTTAATCTCTAGCATACGAGTCATTTCTCAAATAAACTAAATTATACAATGTATAATGTACACTGAATAATAAATAATAATTATGTTTTAGAAGCGAAAGAATTTGTGTGACTGTGTTCTCCATCTGAAAAACTTCATCGGCTGAGAAATTTTTGAAAAGTTGCATCAGAAATATGTGACATTTGTTTTATAGCGCCGACGTTGAATCAAGTTCAAGATCTCTGTTTTCACAGGAATTCAAACTTGTGCCCCTTTTGATTGGAAGCAAGCTTTTAAACCACTCAGCCACTGGGTGAGATTAGGGAATTAATATTCTCTTCTTATTTAGATCTATGCACTAACCCCAAAATAAAACGCTTACCCGAGCTGGAACATTATAGCCACTGAGGCAAACGTCGATTGGAAGTAATCTGACCATAGTGTTACAGACTGGTGGACATAATCTGAAGAAAAAGTTCACAATGAAACACTTACTGATAGTATCAAGATATATATTGACAACATTTTTTGTTCGTTTTTTTGTTCGACAAGATATCTATTATAGTGACCTGTTTCCGCGTGGAGAGCGAGTACAGTAGAACGTCGTTTATCCGAACGTTTATTATCCGGAGCGTCAAATATCCGGACCAGTTTTTTTTTTTTTTTATCAACCACATGTACTGTAATGCACATATACTGTATGAATACGAAAAATAAGTGATTATTTTCCACAATAAAGGTAAAATTGCGACATTTGTCACCTATTTTGCTCGTTCTTCACGCACGTGTCCCGCATGTGATGATTTTCAATATTCGTATAGTGTCCGGTTGCATATACTGCATGGATCGCTTCGGTTTTCGGTTATCCGAACAATCGCGTATCCGAACGGTGTCCGGTCCCAATTGGGTCGGATAAACGACGTTCTACTGTATAAAGGAAGGCTCTCGGTTTGCAGATGCCATACACAGGAGTAGCAGAAAGAAGGGTTAAAGTGCAACAGCGCCTGGTGATTGCAAAAGCCTGACCTGTGACCGCAGCTGTGTATCGCGGATAGACCTGTTTGATCACACAGGAAGTTGCAAAGGGAAAAGATCGTCTCTCGAGACGTAAAATGCCACAGACAAGATCCTTATGTCCACTTAGTTGACTCATTTCTTTTCACTCGATCTTTCTCTACTTCAACTTATGAAACTGTTGCTTAAGTGTAAACTACTTGCCATGCCACTAATAGTCACTATAAATCATGACTTCTGTATTAATTATGACTTCTCTGAATTATGATTTGTCTATGAATTGTGATTTCTTCATTAATCTTAATTTCACAAATAAACATGTTATTATTTTACCCGAATTAGCATTGAGCAATAAATACAACAGATGCATAGATATAGTTACTTGCCTAATATTGGGAGTTGATTGGAAAGTACAAAGACAACTAATTACATGATATTGTTATTGTTGTAATATTCTATGAATGTTTACCTGAAAGATTCTTTGAGACAAGCTTTTAAGTACGACATGTTGGCGATGTCAGTGGCTGTCACGTGATCTCGCATGTTTAGTGTTTTAAAAATTTCTTGACGTAATTTTTCTTGTGTTTCAGGATTTTTCGCTAAGTTGTAGAACAGAGTCTCTAGAATTTTAGCTGTCTAGAAATATAGTCAGAAACATATACATTACTATCAATAAAAAAAATGTTTGCCCAAGTACGAAGTGTTTTGGTTCCATAGAAAAGTGCACTGTGACAAGCAAATCTCAATATGTGTTTTTAGACGGAAATGTTTCATTTAAACAGGGCTCTGAGGTCACAAGGCAAAAGTGTTTCGTATAGGAAGTTTAGCTTTTTTTTTTATAAAAGAGGGAGGCCACACATTAAAAATTATTATTTTTGTGGAAGTTATAATATTAGTCTATGGCTACATTGTCTTGTAGTTTTGCATTTTAAATTGTCGTCACAATGTTCCCGAGTTTGAACTTTGGCCGTTTTCTTCTTCTGGCCTACTGCAGTAGGTTTCAACTAGAATGTAATAAACATCATTTCTAAAGGAACATCCGAAAACCTCTATAATGAAAAAAAAAAATCATTATGAAACAAAAGTTCCGAAACACAAAAACAATTCTACTTTTTAATTTAGGTTTGAAAAGAACAATGGTAAAAAAAATACTCAAAATCTAATGCTATGCGCAACTGAAATTCAGGGAAAGTAAAGAAGGTGTGTCATTGTGCTGGTGCTATAGCACAAGGATAATAAGTAAAAAAAGAAACTTATCTTTTTGATGTAAAAAGAATAATAAACGACAATTTCTCCTTTACACAGCATATATTAACAAAAATAGAACTAAAGATTGTTAATGGTTTGACATAGTTTTTATAGATCGTATATCAACTCACTCCGTCTGTCTGTCTGTCTGGTACAAATTTTGAACACGTCATATCTTCCACTTTCCATTCTCGGATCAAGTTGAGACTTAGCACAATTATTCATGGCTCCTAATAGAACATGAACAAATACAACAAAAATTTTTGGTTACTTCTTGGTAATTAGTTAACCTTGTTTAATATCGAAAAAAATGAAATTAAATCTTACAGTATTGAGATATGGCTGAAAATATGGAGTTCCTCTCCTCAGATAAGCTTTTTAAAAATATGTTTTGCTTTTTTCAATATCTTTTCGACGAGTTGGGCTATTCTCAGTGGGGTTTTTTGTTTGTAGTTCAACCAATATAAAGAATGTTCTAATTCTAAAAGAAAGTGATTTGACACCCACCGACTCCGCTCCTGCAGTGTACAGAGAAATTAACATCGTGTCGACGTCTGCTCGCTGCAGATTTTCTTCTTTGAGTAAAGAAAGGAGTAGATTGGGCTCCTCGTTTGTCAATGTGCCGGCCCTCTTTCTCTCCTCCAGTACCTGGTGAGCCTTTAATGCGTGCACTGCACAGCTTCTGGGAAAACACATTTAAAATCGTGGCATTATAGTTAGCATTGAATGAACATTTAAATAAGTTCTAGAAATATGCAGATCTTCAGCAGCATTTATTACAATAAATTTATTCAAGTCATACATTCGGAGTGGGCAAAATTTGGAACCTTCTCCAAAACGGCTCAAACGATTGTCTAGAAATTGTATATTTGATGTGTATTGGTGTAAAAAGAATTATTAACTCATTGACTGCGCCTGGAAAACTCTAGTTTCCCGTTTTAATTTATCAAAGTATAACAAAATAATAATTTACATTTGGTTAGAGGACTAGAAAATATTTATCTTGAACAGACTATACCTCATCAGGTATTTCCGCATGTAGGCCCTATTCATTAAAGAGTTTTAGAAATATATGTTCAGAAAAATTTTGCGCAATTTGGGGGGTGGGGGTGACTTCGTACAAAGCGGTCACGATGTGCCTTCTCTCATTCCTGGTCTCTAAAAAAAAAATACTAGTTTCATCAATGGGCTTGACACTTAATGGGAAATGACAGACAAAAAACGGGAGCGGGGCAAATGTTTTGGATATTTTATAAGTCTAAGTAACGTTTGTGGAACGCATTTTGTGAGTTGACTACTTCTTCTAATTACCACGGTCTAGCCACCAAAATACAGCTCGCCGGAACGTTATTGGCGTTATAGCAAGTGCACATAATAGTAACCAAGAGCAAGAGGAATGGGCTGAGGACAAAACATTAAAATAAGTACTACTAATAATAGGAGGCGCGGTAGCTTAGCGGTATGGACTTCCCAACCGGGGGTCCCGGATTCGAATCCCATTGAAGACTGGGATTTTTAAATTTATTTTTGATCTTTATGCGCCTCCAAGTCCACCCAGCTCTAATGGGTAGCTGACATTAGTTGGGGAAAAGTAATGGCGATTGGTCGTTGTGCTGGCCACACGACACCCTCGTTAACCATGGGCTACAGAAGAAGATGACCTTTACATCATTTGCCCTATAGATCGCAAGGTCTGAAAATGGAACTTTGCTTTACTTACTTACTGCTAATAATAATGAAGCTTGTCCAAAGATTATTGAGGCCTACAGTATTTCACGTGATTACGCAGTATGAGCTGCGACGTACATATTTTGCCACATTCAAAGCAGACATAACTGTTGTCCGGCAGTGGTCGATTTAGGTTCTGTGTTCGCCGTCGTCGGCAGAGGATTTTATTTTGGTCTCAAATGTATAGCCCGCGGCCTTTGTTAAAAAAAAAAAAACACCAGCCGCCTGCTGCCAGGTGCACTCTTCGATGTCAGTTACAGCAAGTTGGCGCCAAAACTTGTCTTTTAAACGTTTCGGAGATACAACTCTGTGACGCCCAAAACCTTTCATATTATAAAAAAAAGATTGCCATTGGCATAAGGTCGTCTCCCGTACAACATACTAGCCCTACCCAGAGTATTTGTCGAACAATAAGCAGTTTTTCTATACCGACAAGAACATAGCTTCTTTTGAAGCCAATATATTATTTTATAATATGTACTAGATTACTAGAATATAGATATGAAATATTATGAAACCTGTAAATTGTTTTCAATATTGTCACTATGAAGAGTATAGACAGATACATATTGGTGTTATGATCTAGCTACTGAGATCACAGGTAGAGACTTACCCTCCAATGATGCCTAATGCCCGGGCATAATCTTGATATGTCCTACTCTTATACCATCGGTGCCCCACAGACTTGCCCAGGATCACGTCTTGAAGGATGGAAAATAATTTTTTCGCTGCGTCTAGGAAGTCAGACAGCTCTTCACTTAGCTGGCCTTCCAAAAAGCCGAGTCTGGTATTAAATACAACGACACCAGCTCCTGCAGACATAGAGATAGTAAAACGTAAGTGTCGATATATTTAGGACAAGATTGGGAAATTAGGCGCGAAAAGTTATTTCTTTCATCAAAAGGATAAAGTTTTGGCTTAGCGACATTGACGTGACGATTAAAAAACAAGCCTAGGTTCTGAAGTGTAAGGAAAGCAGACACAGAATACTCTTAGCAGCTTTAGGGAGGCTTTAGTTTCTGGAATTATCTAACTTAGTGATATTCTACGGTTCCTTTCGTTACGTAATATACTTATTTGGCATCATTCGGTCTTCGCTTGTTTTATTTCGTTATTTGAGTATTACCTCTGTTTAAACTTATCTACACAAGACATAGAGCGCAGGCGCCTAACAATATCACAATTTTTTAAATATTTTTTGTTACTATGTATAGCAGAAAAAAGAATGGAGCATCTGAAATTTATAAGAGCTAATATCTGCCTGATGTATATAACGCATGTTCCTCGAAGACATGTAAAGCGAAGTTCACTATTTTCGGTTTCATAACTGGTAAACGAAATTTGGTTATAAAAGATTTCTTTTTCATACTATCTATCATTTAGACTAGAGCGCATTGATCACCCACCCCCGAACTGTTTGGCGCATTGGGCGGGTGGCTGTCTCCACAGAAATCGTTCTCCAGAAATGTCTGCAGCGTTTTTCCCAGATGATGTCCACATCTCTGAGGTCCTACATGAAGTTAAGACTCCACGTCAAAAGAGATCGTCCAGGTTTAATTTTTTTCTCGTAGTAATCTCCAAGTTTTTTTTTTACCGTTTTATATGTAATGAATGTTGATGTTCACAATTGTATGGGTATCAGCACAAATCAATAATTCTCTGATTAATAATAGTATCGTTCAAAAGTTAATTTAATTATTGTTTCTAGATTGAAACTGTTGACTTGTTAGCCTACATTGTAATTTATCCCCCCCAAAATACAAAAATACATAATAAAAATTTAATAACTAAGACAAACCTTCAGCGGCGTATCTCGCAAAGAGTGTCTGGAGCTCCTGTGCCTTTAGATTTTGCGTGGCCAAGATGTCTACAAATTTGTTTGCCACCTGGTTGTGATGTTCGAGATAGTGTGTCGCTGAGTCAACCTTCATCAAGAGTTTGTTTATTGGTGCTCTCAGCTTGTGCCAGTCCTCTCCTTGGCTGGAAGTTTATAAAACACACGTTAGCAAACTTTACATGAAGTGCAGTTTTAATGGCAAAGGTATATAGGTATTTAGATAGAGTGTGTTGTATATATTGATGTGTTGTAAATATTTAAATAATTTTTTTTTATTATTATTAATCCAAAAAATATATATAAAAAAAGGGATGTACAAATTGCCAAATTAGTTCGGTTAAGATAAGGAGGGTGTTCGTTCAGTTCGGTTCGTACCGAGCAGTTTCAAAGTTCGGGTTCGGTTCGGTCATAAGTGAGGTTCGAGTTCTGTTCGTTCGGTTCGAGTTCGATTCGTTTCCCATCTCTAATTTTTATTTGTCAGAGCATGATCCTGAGTTGTAGATTTAATGCAATGCTTGAAATACCTCTAGCATACTCCATGTTACATGATCTTTTAAATCAAAGCCAAAAGAATTATGTTCTAAAGGGGCATGGTGGCCGAGTGATTAAGGGCTTAGCTTTCAAACCTAGGATACAGGGTTCAAATATCGGTGAATACTGGAATTTTGAATTTTGGGATTTATTGGGCACGCCAGAGTCCACCCAATTCTAATGGGTAGCTGACTTAAGTTGAGGAAAGTAAAGCCGTTTGGCCGTTGTGCTGGACAAATGACACCCTGCTCGTAAACATTTACATAAAAAAAACAGATGACCTTAACATCATCTGCCCTATAGATGGCAAGGTCTGAAAGGGAAACTTTATATCAACTTACTCTGTCTGTCAAATTCAATGTTTATGCATGTTATTTCTCCCACTTCTCATTATCGGATCAAGTAAAAACGTATCACAATTACTCACTGTACCTAACTAATTATACATCAATAGAAATATTTCCCTTTAGGTCTAAAATAAAATTCTTGCAAAGCTAAATGGTTTTATAGTTTCAGAGAATGTAACCTACATATCTTAATAGTTGAAACATGGAGAACAAGTGAAGCAACAACAACAACAAAAAAAAAAAAAAAGAAAAATCACAGACCCTCATCCACAGATGTCAGATATATATCTTGAAAATACACTGGTATGACAAAATAGAAAACACCAAACTGTGGGAGATTGGTGGACAGATAAATGTAGAGGTGCGGATCTTAGAGTGAAAGTGGAGATGGATTAGTCAAACCCATTCAACAGAGCTAGGCAGGCCTTAGAGTGGAGCACCCAGAGAACAGACGTAGAGGAAGACCAAAAAAACATGGCGGCGCAGTATACTAGATGAAGCCGAGAGGACCGGAAAGAGCTGGGAAGCCATTAAAAATCTAGCAAGAGACCCTGGAGAGTGGATTGTTTTTACTGAGGCCCTATGTTCCATGAGGAACTAACAAAGAAAAGATGATGATGATGACTTAATCGCTTAATCCTTAAGCAGATAAAAAGTAACAACTAGACATTTGACATTTAAACATTTGACCTACTTACGCCAAAGTTATGGATTTGACAGGGCTGGACGTCCTAAGGACGATCATCTCTTCAATATCAAAGGATGCGGTCATCGGGTACTTTCCTTCGTTTCTATACACTGTCTCGATATCCTTGGGGTCAGAAACAATGACTATTAGACGGCCAAACCGAAGTTTGATTAACGGGCCGTACTTTGTAAGCAATTCGGCAATCAATGTATGATTGGTTTCTGTTGTGAACTGGGCTGAAATTTGAAAAGGGAAATAAATCTGTAAAAACAATTTCAAGATCTTAAGCCAATTAACCAGACATGACAATGCCAGTGGCGTAGTATCTATGTTGCGATGGGGTTCAATGAACCCTAGGCCACGATCATTAGGGGCCCACAGCCTAAGTCGTAGAGCAATGGGGGTTTCTTTGCTATTGGAACCATGATTCGTGACCGTTAGGGCCCACGTGAGCCCATGGGGGTGACAGAAAAGTGAAAAAAATAATTGCACTTTGATTTGATTTCCAAGTATAATTTAGTGAAGAAAACCGCTTACCTCGCCCCAGAATTTCAAAACTAGAAAATTGGTTTGTTGGTTAATGCAGTTTTTGCAAAAATACTAAAGGAGATCCAATCCGAGCCATGTCTTTCTTTTTTAACAGCAGTCAAGTCATATCAAATTAGCATTAGCTTGATTCGGACTACCTCAAGAAATAACTACATAACTACCAGAGAGCTATTTCTCCTTCACCTATTGTCTGTTGATTTTCTAGGGGGGCACAACACATGATCTGTCAACTGTCTTTCTCCATTCCTCTTTGTCTTTTGACTTGGATAGAATTTTTTTCACTGAGAGGACCGTCTTTTCTTTTATGTTGTCTTCTCATCTCTGTCTCTGTCTCTGTCTCTTTCCGAGCCCTGAGGACCTTGTGATGTGGCCACAAAGTTTCAGTTTGCGTTTTTGACATTTACTCTTTCTCTCCGTAATTATCTTTCTCATACCGATAATATTATTCGTTTTGCTCATTTATATTTCACTACCCTCGTTATGATTAAGCTTCAATAATTTTTTTTTTGTTATCAGAACATATCATATTTGGTATTGAATTCTAGGAGAATGCATGCTCTTTTTAAACAACACAAATTAAAGTTTTTAAATCCAAAAACCATTTTAGTTTAATTGGAGTCAAATCAACGTTGGCATCGTCAATTAGGAGAGAAAGAGTTAATTAGCAGGTCTGCGTGGGGCTCTATTACCGCTGTGATCCTGCCTCTAATCTCTACAAATGTGGCTATGACCAAGGAGCGCATCAGTCTGATTCTAGTGTCGAGACCTCAAATCTGAAGCCATTTCTAGGTTTTCATATTTGTGAGAACCAAAAGGGTACAGCTTTGGCTGAATAAATAGTCTAATTAAAAGGAGAAATCACGATGTATCTCCAAATATATTGGTGGTGGTTCCAATAAGACCATATTACTTACAATGAGTAGTAACTGAATCAAGTGTAATGACACTATTACTATGACAAAAAAACAATAACAACAACAAAGTACACTACTTTTATTGGAATGTTTTTTAGTAAATGTACCGATACATACAGACTACTAAATTTCTTTGTCGCAAACTAAATTTGTCCTATGGGGTCGAGGGCCCACCAACATATTCTTGAACCCGGGCCGACTGGTAACTGGCTACTCCAATGGATAATACACCTGCGATCAAATCCTTAGTACCTGAGATGGCAATCTTGTTGACCTTTAATCCTTATTACAAACGTTTCTTGAAAAAAAAAAAAAAGTTCATTAAAAGGGCAAATAAATCTTCTAAAAATATCAATAAGATCGAACTAAGGGATTATGTCCCTTTGATAAGAATCTCTGCTATGGGTTGTGTCTGACCAAATAAATAATGATAATAAAAAAAATTAGTTTTTTGGTGCTGTAATTGTTGTTGTTTCTACACAGTAAACTTCAAATACTTGAAGAAGAATCTAAACATGCAATAGTTAAACAAGGGGAAAGAAAAGCAAAATATTATTTAGTTTTAACGTACCCCACGGATATTAATATATATTTATGTATTTATGTATGCATCTATTTATCTATCTATTCATCAATCAATCTATCTGTTTACTTTTTAAAGAGAAAAAAATCTTTTTAGTATACATATAAGTGAAATAAAATTTAAAACATCAATTAATAATTAGAGTCTTACGCCTCATACACTGAACTATAGCGAAACATAATCTTTTGTTGTATTTTTTTTAAAGGGAAGAGTTATATTTGTTTAGGCTTTAAATGAGAGACTGGCCCCTTACAAAACAATTAGATCAATTAGATAATCATTCAATAACAGCAGGTAGCCCAGGTTCACATGTAAATTCACTTTCACATATCCCTTAGTCTTTTGGGGCATCACACAAGATCTGTCAACCGCCTTTCTCCATTCTTCTCCGTCCTTTGCCTTTGGTAGAATTTCATTCAATGACAGGCCTGACCATTCTTTGATATTGTCTTCCCATCGCTTTCTCTGTGTTACTCTTCTTCCTGGTACTGTTCCCTGAAGGAAGGTCTTTGCGAGTCCTGAGGACCTTGTGATGTGGCCATAGGGTTTGAGTTTACGTTTTTTACAGTTGTTAGCAGATCATCATTAGGTCCATTTGCTGTATTAATTCCGTTTCTAATCTCTTCATTCGTGATGTGGTCTTTTAAGTGACTCCTAGGATTTAACTATATCTTCATAACTTTCATTTCATTGAATACAATATTAACAATATATTAATAATAGCATTAATAAATCTCCGCATCCTGAGGTATCAAACTAACACTACAACAGTATTGTTAACACTTTCGACACAAGCGCGTCTCCTCTTTTTTGTATCGACGGAGATAAGGTTGTAGTGCTTGAAAGTTTGTAGTTCATAGTTTCTGATATTCTTTCTAAAAATATTGAAAATTTTTTTAAACCTACCAATTTTTTCCTGCCATAGCGGACCACTTCGGGGGCCAACTTTGAGTTTGTGTTTCCACATAAACTGTCTTTATAACCGTGTTATTGTTAAAAAAAGATTAAATTATTCTTAGTTGGCTTTTATGTTGTCTTTTTAAAATTAACATTGACATATTAATATATTGGATAAAATAGACTATTATCTAAAAAGCGCATTACGTAGTTTGTTTATCAAATCATAAACATTTTACGGTCCGCACAAGAACTAGAGACAATAGATACCACCCGATTACAGCAACAGAGCATGAATTTAAAAATAGAAAAAATTGGATTCCGGAAACTCAATTTCTAACATTGTTTGAACGTTGTTTCTGTTTTTAAAATAGAAGCGGCAGCTAACTCTAATTTATCTATAGATAGTTTGCCAGCTTTAATTTTGAAGAAATTTATTTTGTTTCAGTGCACCACGAGTTTATTCTATCATCTCTACTCCCCCTTTATGTTCAGGGCCCCCTTACCAACCCCATTGTTCCCAGCGCCCCTTACCACCCATTTGGCTCCCAAGGCCCACCAATTTCACAGAATCGCCAGCCAGGAGGCGCTAGCCCCCCCCCCCCCCTTGAAGAACACTGATCTAGATTTTACATCTATTGATTGAGAAGAGCTTTACGATTTCCACGGCCAAGGGTTCAAACAGAGGTCTTTGTGATGTTGAGGTAATACCCTCTCTCTCTCTGTCTCTCTCTCACTCTCACACACACACACACAAATCCAGGATTTACCCCCAACTGATTAAGTGCACAGATGCGATCTCTAATTAGAGACAAGGTTCAACGACCAGAGCACTTGCTGACAGAATACAAAGCTCAGAATCTGGGTAGTAGGAAGCCCCAGATCAAATCAATACTTATCTTATCTTATATACAATAATGCTGACTGTTGCTGTTTCACTATAAAACAGAAGACCTTGATTAACGTTTTCCCCCCCTTGTTATTTTTTTAGTTTCGTATAGGTTTTATATGACGTCTGGCAACGTGGTCTAGAACATAGGTGTTACGTCTTCATACTAGATAAGACCCTTTAGACATGAAAACGACAAATCACAGTTTATAAATACTTTAATCTTTATTAACACTCAAAAACACTTTCTTGTTCATATTCCTCCATTTTGGTTCTCCTTCCCCTTTCAACACGCATTCGCACCATTTCACATTTACACTCAGATGCGTACGTAACACCCCCCCTGTTTAACAAGTTCGATGTACATCGAACGTCCGAAATACAAATCACTGAATATATTATCAGACTATTCCAAGTTTAAAAAAAAATCTGTAACATATAAAACCATAATGTAACAACCAAAAAAAAATCATACTCAATGTCTTGTTAATACCACTACAATTCCAATACAAAATGACAATTATATTAATCACAGTAATAACTGTTATTATGAGCAATTGCAACAACTTCTGTTAACATATATCTATAAGTAATCATATTTCTATTAATGATTTGCTAAATAAAATTGTATCACATTTCATTAATACAACTCCCCACTCATAATTTTATGCCTGTACAAAACACCCTCATTCCAGCCGCAATCAAATAGTAAACAAACCAAATCCATCTTTCTCCATGCATATTGTACCCCCAACAACATGACCCAGCATATAACTAACTTATAACACTCCGAATATCATAGATTTAACCCAATGCTATTTACTTCTTAGTAACATCCGGTATATAGAATAATTCCAGTCTTGACGTTTCTTTTTTATGTATTTCCACCACACCATTTCGATAATTTTCTTACAAATGTAATTTTAATAGAATAATTATAATCAAACAGAACCACGCAAAATCAAATACATTGTGCAAAATCTACGTATCTACTTTCCACTACTTATATTCTTTTACATTCTCTATATAGCCTTTACTAAACTTCTATAATGTAGTATCCTTAACCTACATGCATACGTAACAACTATATCCAATTCATTACACATATATTTATTCATTGTAGAATCTAATCCTATCTATATAATATTAACATTTTTGACATGCCATCCTTTCCGCTTCCCTCCTTTGCAATGATGTCCCATTGTGATCCCACTACAGAATGGTCTAGCTGTACTGTTTACTAGCCTGCTAATATCAATATCTTTTCTCGTATACGCCTCTCCACTATTGTACCTTAATTCCTTAACTCTGATTAACTGTTGACACTGTCTTCTAGTATGCCCCCTTCTCCCACAATTAAAACATAAGATGTATGGACTTGTACGTGTGTATGTGGGTTTAAATCGCGTTCCCTGTACCACTGATTGCCTTACTTTACTTTGATTTGGACCCATTCCAATTGCATTGCTTTTTACCTTATCTGGTAATTGTTTCTTCTCGTGCTCTCTGCTACCCATGTCGTCTGATGTATAGGATCTTATGTCTTCTTCCACCTCCCCATTTCTACATCGAGTAGTCTTTATCCCATAATATTTCTTCCAATTCTCAATCTCCCCTACTGAACATATTTTCACCCCATGAATGTTCCCAATAATTAAATCTATCTCACCCTGATCTACAACACAAGCTTCTACTTCCCTTAAAATACGGTGTGTCTATAATAACTTTAGCAATCGGTAATTGTACAATATTCCCATTAAACATAATACACTTCCTAGATTCGCCTGTATATTCATGGTCTTCCACTAATTTCTTATTCACTCCAATAATAGTGCTCCCTGTATCCCTGATGGTCTTGGCTGCATTGTTCCATACGAATGTCTGAAAAACCTCCAATGTTCCAGTATCAGATGACAATGATAAGCCTTGCTCTATTCCACCTTTCTCCCAGTCCTTTCTTTCCTGTCTGTTTCCTTGATATCTTCCATTGCGGCTATCATAGTGTCTTTCATCTGTACCACGTCTATAATGTCTATCCTGTGTCTCCCTTGTTTTGTGAGAGCTATTCTGTGTCTCACATGTTCTGTTAAAGGCAACTATTTCTTCTATGTCGCTGCCTCTGGATAGTTTCTTATCGGGATGTGCCACCTTATAAGCCCTTATCAGTCTTACTATGTCTTTTATGGATTTTGGTTTCCTCTCCAACAGAAATATTTTTAATTCCTCCTGACACTCGTACATCACTTTGTCCCGCATGAGAAATGTCTTAAGACTGTCAAAGGTTTTTTCTACCTCAGCGGTTTCTATCCAGTTATCGAAATGGCTGCTCATTTTGTCCAAGAAGGTCTGCGGGTCATCCTCTGGTTCTATCTCAAAATTAACAAACTGTTGGCGATAGAAAGCTTCTGTTTTCCCGAAAGTTCGAAGTAGTTGTTCTTTCACAATGCTGTAGTTACTCTGGTTCATACATATTTTTGACGGCACCTCCGCTGTAAATGATCTAGACAATAAGAATGTCCATTTGTCTTCAGGGTACTCCAGTTCTCTCATTTCTATTTCGAACTTCTTCAAAAAAATGTCAATGTCCATTTTATCTTCGTTGAATATCAAACCTTTATATTTGGCCAGTTTATTCCCTGTAGTGTCACTCTTTCTTTTATCACTCTCTTTTTCTTGGTTTGTTTTTAACTTTTTCTCTGCTGTCTCTTTTTCAAACGCTAATCTTTCTCTTTCAATGGCAACTAATTCATTTTTCTTTTCCCTTTCAATTGCTACTATCTCCTTATCCTTTTCTCTTTCTCTTTTGTCCTCCTTATCTAATCTCTCCTTTTCTTTGTCTCTTTCCATCGATAATCTCTCCTTTTCTTTTTCTCTTTCCATCGCTAATCTCTCCCTCTCCATTAACCTTTCTTGTACGTATTTTCTTAGTTCTGCCCCTTCCAGCTCCAACAACCTTCCCTCTTCCTTCAACGCTGCTACCTCAGCCTTGTCCGCCATAGTCTATTTCTAATAATATCGACTCGAATGTTCTCCTGTCTCTAGATCTAGACTTTACTATCTCTACAGTCTGCTGACAGGAGATCCACTGTGTCTAGAGGGATATGTGGGTTTTACCTTTTCGTTGGGCGCCACTTGTTACGTCTTCATACTAGATGAGACCCTTTAGACATGAAAACGACAAATCACAGTTTATAAATACTTTAATCTTTATTAACACTCAAAAACACTTTCTTGTTCATATTCCTCCATTTTGGTTCTCCTTCCCCTTTCAACACGCATTCGCACCATTTCACATTTACACTCAGATGCGTACGTAACAATAGGTTAATATTTATATATATTTATATATTGTATTGTTTGACCCTTGGATACCCAAGGCCAGTGTTGACCAAGAATCAAAACAAAAGCTGGTCAAAGGGTTACCGAGGTCCAGACACATGGGACACAGTTTGGCGCTTGGCTTTAGCCTGGTCATACAGATGTTCAATCGTTGACATTAACATTAGGTCACTAGATTCTTCTTATACAAGTGTTCAGCATTTCTATAGAACTGGAGAATTCTTACTGGCACGTACCCCATTTAGAAAGACAAGGAGATGAAAGCAGGCAGAGTTGGAATTCGGGGTCATAGTCACGACAGTCCAAAACCCAGACCACACGAGACCAATCGTTAAAGTAGTCATGGCAAGCTCGGGTATTCTGCCTCAACGTGGCACTCGAGTGGAAACGACCATTAGAGGAAGTGATTAGATTAAAGAATAGCAAAGCAAAACTCCTGTGGGAGTGTCCAAGGGAATGCGAGAGCGTTCCCATTGCACAGTGCAGAGTTGAAATAGAGCTTCCACGTCCCTGTCGATAATCCATGAGCCGTTCCTCAAGAGACCGCTACACTAATGGCGAGTCCTGCACGGCTAGCATGGTAAAACATAGGAAAATGCCGGGGTTTTCCGGTGTTTTACGGCCTTCGGCAAATGCAATCTAGTCGATGCGCCCGGAGTGCTTGATATATCGAAAATAGCAATGTTAACATAGACATAGACTTGGACCTCTTCCAGACAGAACGGTTTGTTCAAGAAGGTTTACACGCCTAGAGTTCGAAGAGCTTCGGCTCAACTCTTTTGACAATCACACGACAAGGCATGCAATAGACATACTACGAAACAAAAAAGTGCGTTGTTGACGCCAGGAAGACGAATTTCTGCATCTCAGAACACAGAAAAACAGTTGGACAAGGGACGTCCGTATTGCGCGCGTACGTCTATAATGGCGGTGAGATGCCAGAAAAGAAACAAAAAACGTTCTACCCATTTTGACCAATGGACCCATATCTATAAATAGCCACAGGGACTTGATTTCCTCCGCGTCACATTCTTGATTTTCAAGTGTTTTACAACAGTCTATGATATTTTGTTGGCCTCCTTCAGTCGTAGAACGACTATGGTTCATCTCGCGCACTTACTTATGTGGCTGTGGTGCAATATTTTGGAGAGACACTCCCGTCCACAAATATCGCAGGTTAAGGTGGCTTTAGCTTCGGTGGTAGAGGAGCTGGCCATTTTTAGGATTGTACGTTTTTCTTCTTGAGCTGAGACCCATGTTCTCTCACTGTCCATAGCTTTCTTGAATAGTGTCTCTCTTCATCTGGTGCGGTCTAGAGTTATGTCTTCTCAATGGTCAGTATTGATGTTCACTGATTTGAGGTCCCGTTTTATTACATCTGTATAACGGAGGTGGGGGCGACCAGTTTTCTTGACCCAGTCGAGAGTTGTCCGTGAAGGATGACTTTCGGATGCGATTCTATGATAGCTGTATTTAAAACATAAACCAAATACTTACTAAAGGGCTTAAAGTGAAGGAAAGCACCAATGACTGGCCATAAGTAGACACCTCTTGGACCTGGGATATCCTTGAAAGGTTTCGCCGTTTGAATGTGACTGGTGGATTCTACCAACATACTTCGAGTACCCATCAATCTATTTAAGCATTTGATGACGTTGTGCACAAATGATCTTTGTAGCATTGTGAATATGTACACACAATATGTACCTGAAAAGAAAAAATAAATTAATAGATTTAACATCACAATTATAATAACAAAAATATACAAGAGAATAATATCAATGGCGGATAACGATAAATATCTGGCTTTTTGGTGTATCCGGTGTTCAGAATATAAGAAGCGTTGACAAAAATTGTATACATTAAAAAAAAATATTAGCACCATAAAAACAAATTTATAAGTTCTTTTGTTTGTTACTAAAAGTAATTATTATTAGATTGAAATTAGTTGTTTTTTTTTCAATAAGGCAGTCTAGTCATTTCCATTTCTTTAAACAGCTTTCTCTGCTTTTCTATGTTACTGTATTTTTATAGCTAATCAGTAAATAAGATCTTATAAATCGAAATGCAAAGAAACAATGGTGTGAAGCAAAATACTTGTATTCAATACATAAAGGATACATGAAAGAAAAAATTGCCACAACTTCATGTCGGCGTGAGAAAAAATATCAACAATTGTATCTCAAAGATTGTTTCGGCTCCAGAATTTCATCGCATTAGTTGAAGGAGAGTACAAAAATTGTGATCGTAATACTACACACGTGACATCTCTTTATCCTTTTGTCTCTTATAAATAATTATGCTACTTATAGATAACTAGGTCTCAGAAAAATTATGCTACTTAAAGATAACTAGGTCTCAGAAAAATTATGCTCCTAATAAAAACTAGGTCTCAGAAAAAGTATGCTCCTAATAAAAACTAGGTCTCAGAAAAATTATGCTCCTAATAAAAACTAGGTCTCAGAAAAATTATACTCTTTATAAAAACTAGGTCTCAGAAAAATTATACTCTTTATAAAAACTAGGTCTCTAAAACATAATAGATAACTAGGTCTCAGAAATACAATAGATAACTAGGTCTCAGAAAAACTAGGTCTAAGAAATAGGAATACTCATAGATGATTTGGTCACAGAAGCATTAATTTCTTCATATACAAATAGGTCTCAGAAACAGGCTAATCTTTAATCTCTAATGAACACACCAGACTAGACTAACAAGTGGATACGAGTAGAACGTAATTTATCTTCGCTTTTGAAAAAAATGTGTAATTTGTAATATAAGATGAAATGTTCTGAAAAGTCTATTCATGTTTCTATTGGACAAGCTGCTTTGATATACAATCCATTCAAGTTGTATTTTTTCCTTAATAAATCTGGACACATCGGTGTGTTTTATTTATCTAGAGTGTTGTTTTTTTATTTCACATACACATTTTTAAAAAATTATATTAAATTTGAATACATAACATATTTCCTTTTTTTTATGTCGAATTTTAATTAAAACTACAAGAACTAATAAAATAAACAACTTACTCTACTTTGCTCTTTCTTAGTTGTCGTCTGCAACAAGAAGCCACGTGTGATTGTCATCAAAATTGTCTGATCTACAGATTAGTTACTGGTCGTGCTCATATCGATTATCTTGTGCTACATCTGGAACTAAATAGAAATAAAATCTGACTTTTGGTGCAACTGACTGAACTAGCGAATAATTACTGACCAGCGGCATTGTTCGAAAAGCTGGGTATTTCCACCAGGATCTGGGTTGTTGTGCATTCTATAAAGAACAGAGATTTCAAAATGTAAACACTGTTTTGTTTCTCTCACCACTTGGTTAATTTGTGCATTAAAAGTGATTTTTTTTTTGTGCCACAAGAACCATTTCTGTGTTTAACATAAATAAACTTTAAGCAATTATCAGTGCAGGTTATTATGAGGGGAAAAACGTTAAAGTTATTCATAATTTAAAAGGTTCTGGATTTTTACAGAGCTTATATCAACTCACTCTGGCTGTCTGTCCGTGTGTCTCTCTGTCTGTCTGGTAAAAAGTTTGTACACGTTATTTCTCAACACCCGATCTCGGATCAAGCTGAAATTTTGCACAATTATTTCTTTTAGCAGACAACAAAAGAATCAATAAAAAAAGTAAACATTTATTGGTAATAAAATATTTTATTTGCTATCTCAAAAGAAGGAAAGAACTGATACTTGACTGAGGTGGTGGCACAAACTGCATTAGTCCCCTTTATAGTTCATCGTCTGAGTCTTAGTTATAACAAAACTGTAAAGTAGGATGAGACTATAGAAACGTGTTGGCTGGAGAAGCCTGGGAAGGCTTCGTGGGTATGTTTAAATTTTAGGTCGTTCCCCCCCTTTTTAAAAAAAATTATGTTAACTTTTTATTGTGAGTCTAGATCTATTACAAATTTAATTAAGTACATGACTGATCCAAACTACCTCATACAAGTGCGCTTAATCTAAGCTTTATTTTTAAAAAATTTTTAAAAACATATTTTCTTGTTTTTTTATTAAATTACCATAAGAACCACTACTGTTCTTACCATAAACAAACTTTTAGAAATTGCATTTAAAGTGCAGATTATGAGGGTGGAAATTGTGGAAATTATCTACAATTAGAAAGTTATTCTGGATATTTTATTCACAACGCTTCGCGACAGCTGTTTAGGCCTTTAAAATCAGTCTTGTTGACAAAGATGGCTAGAAAACAAAATTACTACTGGACTTTCCAAGAGGCACTGCGTGAGATTTTTAAAATCATGTGCCAATAGTTGGTCTCTCGCTGGGCTAATCTTCTTAGGAGTCACTCGAAGGTCAGTTGATTGGTTGAATCGAGAATTCAGTCAATTATTTAAATTGATGCCTTTATGTAAACAAAAGACTAATTTATCGTTTGGGTATATTGACTATTATTAACTTGTGTAAACGTTTAATTTTGTCTACTGTGCTGTGGTCAAGCGGTTCAGATTTCTAATTCCTTATTTTGTTATAATTATTATTACTAATTTTATTCATCATTTTGAAGGCGTCTTTCTGTCTACTGTGAACTAGTAGGTACCTGCCATTAGTTGAAGGAACTAATGGCGGTATTTTGTTGTTTTTTTTTTTATCTGGGCACATAAAACCATAGTTGACCGTTGGAAATAAAAACGGATGACCTTTTGCTCCATGGCTTGCAGGGCATAGCTTATGAGGCGTCAATTTATTAGGCGTAAGTTTGTAAGGCGTCAATTTATAAGGCGTACGTTTGTAAGGCGTCAATTTATAAGGCGTACGTTTGTAAGGTGTCAATTTATAATGCCGATTTTATGAGGCTTTAATTAATAAGTTTATGAGGCGTCCATTTATAAGGAGTAAGCTAATGAAGTTTCAATTTCTAAGGTTCAAGTTTAAAGACTTCATGTGTGAGAGGATACTTTATTAATCATAGATTTGTGAGGCATCAGTTTAAGAAAAATATTGAGTTTATAAAATATGTGAGGCGTCAATTTATAAAGCATAATATGAGTGAGGCATATATTTATAATGTATCAGTTCGTAGGTGTTAAAAGTATGACTTGATGAGGAGATTGTTTTACATTTGTGAGTTATAGATTGAAAGTTGTGGGGCTTCTAATAAATAAATTGTAATTGACTGAAGTGGTGGTATAAGCTGAATTAGTCCCCTTTATTGGTCATTGTCTGAGTTTTAGTAATCACAAACCTGAAACATAGGACGATACTATAGAAACAATAGATAACTATATAATCTTCTATGTTTATTAGCTCTCCACCAACAGAGTGGTTACCGTGTTGGCTTGAGAAGCCTAAAATTTGAGCCATAAGTCGAATTCAGGTCGTTCTCCTTTTTCAGTGGCCCCCGAAAGTGGAAAATGTGCTATTTCTTTGTGTGGCTTGTCTGTCCGTCTATCAGTCCGTCCGTCCCATTTAGATCCCAGAAACTAGAATAGAAAATAAAAATCGGATATCATGATATTTTAGATCATTCAAAGTTCTGATGCAACGGCTTCTTTTTTCTTTTCCGAAACTAAACCATTTAATTTTCAAAATTATATATGCAAGCAGATTTTTCAAAAAATTACACCACTTTTGAATTTAAAACTCCAGGGGAGGTAACTTTTTTTTTTAAAATTGTCATGGACCTCTTCATTAATAACTCAAGCTTCATTCATGGATTCTCGATTTGGTACAAAAAAATTGCATCCAAGGTCACAATGGGAAAGTGTCAATGGTTCATTATAAAATGTGTTTTCCATCAATAACTAAGACATTGAATAGAATACTGATTCAAATGTTGTTTTAAAAAAATTGTGATACGAACTTCGTTTTGGTTATAAGTTTCAAAAATAAAAAACTACTGTTATATCGCGGAGTTTTGACAGTTTCTACATATTCTCATTATAAGGGCCTAAATAAGACTAAATAAGACTAAATAGAGCCCAGATCTAGATATATTTATAACAAATGTATTCATAATTTGAAGAAAATTTTAATTATTAAGGCAATAAATTATCTTCTGATAGCGTAGGGGTGCAGATTTATTTATTATGTTAACAATAGTATCACATTAAGAAATAATTCGGATAAGAACAGCATAGTACACCATTAGTAATGGCATTACCCGGTAACAAAAGGCCAACTATTTATAATCATAACATTGGCCTAGGTCTAGCAATTTTTAGATTAAACGTGTAAATTCATACGAGTTCTAGTTTAGATATAGTAGATTCTATATCAAGATTCTAAATCTAGTTCTAGATCTAGAATTAGATCTACACTTAAATTTAGATCTGATTCTAAACTAGAATTCGATCTATTTCTAGATCTAGACTTAGATCTACTTCAAGACCTAGACTTGGATATTGGATCTAAAACTATGTGTAGATCTAGCTAGAACTATGTCTAGTTTTTATGACAAATGACAATAGAGATATTAATATTTATTTTGCGAGGGGAATGTTTGGTCCGAATAGACCTATTGCAAGACTTTCAAGTCATTTCTAGCTAGCTTACTAATTAAAATAGGTCAAGAATTTTTTTTTCGTGTTGCCAATTTATGTAACTTAGTAAGAAGAATAAATCTTTTTTTTTTCTCTTTATTACATGTAACATGTGATTAGTTTTAAATGTATGGATAAGGTTAATACTTATTATTTTTTAAAAATATAAGTGAATGCTAAATGAATATATTGGAGATGCTGTGGCTGAGTGGTAAAGCACCTGGAACCAGAAATCCCGTGTGAAGTCTCTAGGTAGACCACTTGGGGGGCCGATTTTGAGTTTGTTTCCAAACAAACTGTCTTAGTAATCTTGTTTTTTTCAAATGTTTTTTTTTATAGTTAGTCTAATTACATTACAGATTCAAACTAATTGATACAAGTACGCATAATGTAAGCCTTTTTTTTTTTGAAAAAAAATTAAAATACTTTCTTGTGAGAAGACAATTTATTAATCATATATTTGTGAGGCATATGGTGATGAGAACAAATGAAACATTCATTGCCTTAAAGGATTCATTGGCTGACCACTCTGACCCGTCTTTGATTGAAGCAT
This sequence comes from Biomphalaria pfeifferi, assembly GCA_030265305.1. NCBI lineage: Eukaryota > Metazoa > Mollusca > Gastropoda > Planorbidae > Biomphalaria > Biomphalaria pfeifferi. The sequence goes on from JASAOG010000034.1 coordinate 2,140,517, forward strand.
CGATAAGCTGCCATTATCGGATTATGTAGCTGAATTTATCCAATCTCTTCGTTCACAAAGAAGTTTAATTCTTACTCACCAGGAAAGCTCTTAAGACAGTGCAGACCGCGTGACCAGGACACCCCCCTGAAAGTCCTGAGATCCTCCATCGATTCCAAAAATATATTCTCTTCTTTTTTAAATGAGCATATTTAATATTTGAAGAGAAAGAAAATTAATTTAAATTTAAAAGTACTATAATTCTTTCCTCTAAAGTATAAGACCTGTTTTGAGATTTATATAGAAATTTAGTAATATGTTCAAATATGAATATATAAGCTGTAGAGTCACTGTAGCTACAACCGAATTTTTCCATAGAAAAAAAATTACCTTCAGTCCCACGTCAACAAAAAGCGCACCACATCTTAGAAAAGCTGATTTAGGAGTTTAATTTTTAAGTTTAGTCTCCAAAAATGAAATTGTCTTTGAACAAAAAAAATTAAAAAAGAGGTTTATATTTAAGTAATTAATTTTGTGGCTCCGCAAGGTTGTTAACGCCGGAAGTGGTAATGGTTCTAAGCCCACCATTACCTATAAAATGCTTCCGATGGCATGCATCTCAAACAGCCTCTGACAACCAGTTCAACTCCTGGCCTTCACGTGTGGTTCAAATACTGAGCCCGGCGGAACCGTTAATTTAGACAGGAGAAGGGGCAAAGGCGAGCAACTGGCGCTTAAACCAGTAAGCTTCGGGCAGTAGGGGTTCGTTAGCCTTGGTTGGCTACCCATCTAGGAGAAGGAACACTCTAAATCCATAACTCCTTGTGGCTATACCAAAACGCGGGAAAGTCTTCGTGAGATAACCCTAAGGAAAAATCAGGATCTGGTGACCCTTAGGCAAATTGCTGCACACTGTGCTGAAGTCTGGCAGAGCCTGCGGGGCTACTTATCCCAAACTGTATCGGATATTCCGTTCCTTTAGTCACATCAGCTGCGCGTAGAGGAGGGGAGGGACTGCTGTGTGAGTGACATCGTTCCTACCATAGACAATGTACAGGCTTTCATGTCGCTTCAAGATGATCCATAGTCGTTTTACGATTAAAGGAGGCCAATGAATTAATTTTGTACGAGGCTTCGTTTTCTTACACAATTATATCCCGGGCCTGCTACCCTGCCTCACAGTGGCGCCCCGGGTGGAAACGATCGTAGGAAGAAACGATGAGGCTAAAGGGTAGCAAAACAAGACTCCCCTGGGGGTGCCTAAGGGGGTAATAGGCTTCCTCATTGCACTGTGCGGAGTTGTAAAAAAGCTCCCACAACCTTGTCACAATCCAGGCGCCGTTCCTCAAAGGGCCGTTACATAAATGGCGTGTCCTGCACCGTTAGCCTGGTTTAGAAAAGGAAAATGGCAGGGGTCCGGTGCACGCGGTCTCTGGTCGCGATTCTGACACCCCGCCAAAAAGAACAGTGTACACTGTTCTCATTCAGGCCGGTAAAAGGGAGCTCTTGTTCTTTTTTTGCTGGCTTAGAGTTCCAAGAGCCGAAGGCTCTGACAGTTTCAAGAAGAAGAAGAACACAATTATATTTTTTCTTGCGAAATTCTGAACAAATAATGAAAATTTTGCATGAAAAATGAAATTGGCCTTCATTCTAAATAAAAGTTTATTTTAATCAGCTTAAACATCATCCGTCCTAAAAGTCATAGACCAAAAGTTGTGTATACAATAGAAAAATGCCAGATTCTGAAAAGTCTGGAAGTCTAGGCGACTAAAAAAAAAGTATTTTGGGCTAAAAAAACTCATCTCATTTGTTCTAATTAAACGCGTTTCTTATGAATTCTAAATTTTCCATAACAAATTGCCACAAATTCATGCCAGAACCTGAGGAAGTACATAAAACTGTCGCCGTATTTGAATGTCTTGTTTTTAAAAGTCATATTTTCTGTGGTAAAGGGGAGGGGGCGTTACAATGGAAACGATTAATAAGATAAAGTTTTCTCTCCATTTATTTTTTACTAATTATATTATTTGACATTAACTGAGGAAAGTGCTACTCGATACAACTAGGTAAATATAGCAAATATATTTTATATTAGTGACATTTTGTTTACATAAATTATATAATTTCTCCACGAAATTACACCTACCCCCCCCCCCTCAAAAGAAAGGACCTTTATCGGGGGAAGGGGGTGACTGCATCTGCCGCCCCTCCTACGGTCCAGCCTAGTCAAGACAACATAACATAATATAAAAATAATGTTAAATTATTATTCGAATCGGCCAACACTCCATAGAAGAGGTAAGCGACATAACACAAATGGATTAACATGTTAATAACTAGAATTTAATATATAGATCTTTGACCAGTCTTGTTCACAAACTATGATTTCTGCTCAGAATTTAAACTGAACGGTTATTGCTTGGAGTGGGGGAGGTGATTGATGCCTTCTCATTGATTCTATCACCCGCCCCCAACTCTCCAGAAAAAGGGGGGGGGGGGGAGATGACTTATGATACAAATTAGTAAATATAATTTATTTGTTTATCCGTAACAAACATTAATAATTATGTAAAAAAAAATTGAGCATTTGTGTATAAACTCAAGTTTCCTCCATTAAAGTAACAATATTTTTTTTAAAATCTAATTTAAGACCAGAAAAAAAACACCTCAATGTTGTCTGGTTCTAATGTTTAAAAAAAATCATAATACACTACACTTTTTAAAATAATTGTTATGTGCCGAAACTATTATGACTATTAGCATGCTAAGAGCGTTATGGTGCGATCTTTACTTATGAACCAGTGGCTGTGGTGGTACCTGGGAAAAGTTCTTCAGTGCTGCCTTTAGGCGCACAGTAAATACAACTCAGCTCAAGTCGGGTGTCGAACTCAAGCCACCATGATAGGTAGCCAAGCCCCCATGATAGGTAGCCAAGCCCCCTTGATAGGTAGCCAAGCCCCCATGATAGGTAGCCATCCCCCCATGATAGGTAGGCAATCCCCCTTGATAGGTAGCCAAGCCCCTTAATAGGTAGCCAAGCCCGCTTGATAGTTAGCCAAGCCCCCTTGATAGGTTGCCAAGCCCCCATCATAGGTAGCCAAGCCTTCTTGATAGGTAGCCAAGCCCAATGATAAGTAGCAAAGCCCCCTTGATAGGAAGCCAAGCCTTCTTGATAAGTAGCCAAGCCCCCATGATAGGTAGCCAAGCCTTCTTGATAGGTAGCCAAGCCCCCATAATAGATAGCAAAGCTCCCTTAATAGGTAGCAAAGCCCCCTTGATAGGTAGTCCCTCAGCAACACATCCCACAATTCTTGCTATTCTGAGCACACTCTGTATTCATGATTTCCAGCTATATTGATAGATGATTGAATTCAAACATTTAATGACGTAAACGTGTCACTGTGAGCAATAAGATGTTCTGGGGAGAAATAGGAAATCACCAGATTATACTGTTACGAATCTCACTATCCAGGCTCTCTGCAAACTGCACCATACACCACCAACTTAAAGGACTTGACAACTCAGGGCTCCAAAGTAACGTAACACTTTAATAGTTGAATAAATAACAGCCAATACTGTACAATTGGCAACACGTACACTGTACAAATATCTCTCCGATAACACCGTACCGCCGTATCAACTCTTGCACTGGCCTCTCCGTCTCGTTCCGGGCTTGCACTGGGTTCAACAGTTCAGGACTGACTTCACACACTAGGCTCGTTGTGTCGGACTCGATCGCACACTAAGATCAAGACGCCAGTCGTCTCAATTGTACTTGACAGTACTCCACACTGAACCGTCGTAATGCTCCGTACAGAACCACACCGCTGAACTGTGCTGTAGTCGACCGGACTGTAGTGAACCGGGCTCTGAACCGTCTTGACTGCGTCACCTCCGCTCTTATATAGGGTCACTACTGGCCTTCTCGAACCGGACGGAACGCCGCTCGACGTTTTTAGGTGGTCAGATGACTACAACTCTCGTGACGCTCCTGAGCTCTGTTCACGACGGCGATCCTTCCCGAACCGTCCTGTTGACACTCGTCTCGGGCGACCGCCGTAACTCGTCACGGTTGACCGCTCGTCTAGCGCTGGCCTGGGGCGATTTGCGTTGGCTGACTACACTCACACCACTACCCCTCTCTGTGCCACCACTAAGTTTATAACAACATTAATCGGAATCACGAGACCATTTCTTGTTTATTAAAAAAAATCAATATTTGAGAATAAAGATAAAAATGCCATTTTTATTTAGAATTTTTGACGGTGTAAATATGTTATCTAGCAGCGTAAGTGTGTCTTCGACACTAAATCATTGACATATCATCTCGAAGTGAGTATTTAGCATACTTTTAATTTGATAGTTTCATAAACAATATAACAAGAAAGATATTTAAAAAATATTTGTTAACAAGCCAAATACACTTGAAATGAAGCAACTTTAAATGCACTGTTATCGTATAATTACGGTAATACGTCTGTCTACGCCATGTTGGCTCTAGACCTATATAGATTTATAAGTCTCAAGCCAAATTTACATTTATTTTTTTTTAATTTGAAAAATTATAACGGCCAAACTAGGGTTTTCCCCGTGGGGCCAAAGAGCTGGTCATTCTTTTGTAAGAAATATTTCTAAATTAAATTTCTAGAAAAATCGTCAGAGCAGTATCTGAGATCAGCGTCCACTCTCCATGAAGGAGTGACTTGAATAGAAGTATTGTAAAAAGCTAGAGTTTTTGAAATAAACATTTCTGAAAACTTTTTTTTAGTGACAAAAGGTTGATTTGGTTGTCTTATTTCTATAGCTCCACCTTCATGGTCGAAGATGAGCACATTTCTGATATCTCTATGAACTCGAAGTTGACTGTAAAGTCCAATTCTCGCTTTAACTCTTTCTCTTAGTAATTATATTTACCACATTCTGGTGGAATCAACGCTGGTATCGTCAGTTAGGAGAGAAGGAGTTAAGAAGCCGGCTGTATAAGTGGTTTGGGTGGATTTGGTTAGTTGCAGACAGGCCTGCTTCTTCTCTCAGCTTTTTTGTGTTGGTTCAACGCTCTTTCACACTTGCCACTCTCCTTGCTTCGTATCTCGTGACCCTCACAACCCTCACAACTTCACGCCACGAGGAGTAATCGAGAGCTAGTGCTTCCCAGCCGTGAATATCAATATCTCACTCCTTGAATGAGTTCTTAAGTGTGTCTTTATAGCGCTTGTATTGACCCCACTGGGAGCGCTTTCCTGCACACAGCTCCCCGTGCAGAAGTCGTCTGGGAAGGCGATTGTCTGGCATGCGGACTACATGTCCCGCCCAAGGCATAAAATACAATTTAAAAGCAAACAAAATAATATTTACAACCATATGTCTCAATTATGTAGAATGTATTACCCATTCGATATGAAAAATTAATTAATAATAATTTATCGACCAAATGGTTAGTTTTTAAATTGGTTAATTGGTTAATCTTTAAATAGATTAATGTCTTGTAAGGTATAATAATTAATTGTGTAAAGTTTCAACTTGATCCGAGATTGGTTGTTGGAGAAATAATGTACTCAAAATGTGAACCAGACAGACCGACAGACGGACTGAGTTGATAAAAGCTTTGTAAAAATATCGTGGTGTCTTAGAAATATGAAATTTAATATAGATATTAGATAGCATAAAAATTTTCACTGCGATGTTTTAAATTAAATTGTAAGCTTAGAATTTAATATTGGCTTATTTTTCTTCATTCTAGGGAAGTGTCCTTCTGTCTTCCTTTTGTGTTTGGTTACCCCACCTACACTGGTATTGCTAACGAATACAAAGACATACTCTCCAATATAACACACACACACACACTCTTTAATACACGTACACTTAAGTAGACGAAGACCAATCTAGACATTTAGAAGTACACGCTAGAACACATACACTTCAGTTACACATGCACTCAAACATAATCCTCCTGTTGCGAACGTGACGAGTTTTTCTGTTTCATATTCCAATGTCATCAAACTCCTGGTAAACATGAAACAGAAGTTACATACAAGGGGACTTGACAATACAAGTACGTGACTTTTAAAAGTTCTGTGTTTTGTGATTGAACTGGTTTCCTAGATATCCGCTCGGAATGATTTTGTTTTTTTATCAGCAAGAAAGAAAGAAAGAGAGAGAGGGGGGGGGGGAGGGAGAGAGAGAGAGGGGAGATGACTAGTAAAATTGAAAGAGAACAGAGAGAGAGAGAGAGAAAGAGAAAGTTCAGGCTGATAAAAGGTAAAGGGAAAAAGAGATAAGAAAAAGGAAAGAGAGAGCTTTCTCAATGCACTATGATCCTATTACTTGTCTGGACCAGTTGTGAAAAGGGGAGGGAAGAAGGGTGTATCTTTGTGAATGTTTACATGATCGATTTTTAAATGCATACAAAAATTTTCACTCAGGGCTCAAGAGATCTTGATGGGACTAATTCAACTCATACCACCATATCTGCCAAGTACGATTTCTTTCCATTGTTCAAGATAGGAAACACAATAATTAATTGCCAATAGTTAATTAGCTAATTCGTTAATTTTTAAAAAAATTAATTCTTGTGTTGTCAAGTAAAAGAGATAATTGTGCAAAATTTCAGCTTAATCCGAGATTGGGTGTCAGAGAAATAACGTGTACAACCTTTTTACCATACAGACAGACAGACGAAGTGATTTGATATTAAATAAGTGTGTCTAAGTATAAGGCAGTAAATCTTCATGTTTGCGTGGGGAATAAAAAGAGAGAAATTTATAGACTAATTTAAAGCAGAGAGAAAGAAAGTGAGAGTCAGAGAGACACAGAGCGCCATAGAGATACATATAGAGAGACAGAGAGACCTAGAGAGAGACACAGTGAGAGATACAGAGACACCGTGAGAGAGACAGAGAGCTCAAATTTACACAAAAAAAAAAGACAAATTTTGTGTAAAAAGAAGGGGAGAGTATCTCTGTTTTTGCGTTTTTGTGAATGTGTGTGTGTGTGTGTTTGTGTATGTGAGAGAGAGAGAGTGAGAGAGACACAGAGAGAGAGAAGCTCTGTTTGTTGATGTTTACAAACTCGGGCAGATGTCTAAGTGAGTTCATCGACCTCAAAGTCATGTCGAGGTTCTCTCCACTTAGTTCAGGGATAATCGTCTCGATTTTACAATAAATACATAAAATAAGTAGGTATATGTATATATACCTTTCTAACTGTGTACATTATAAAATAAATAATATAGAATACATAACTACTATTCCGAAATTAAATTCGAATTTTAGATTTCCAGAAATGTTTTATTTTTTATTATATTTTTTAATATCTTATTCCATTAAATGGAAACTTATTTGTGTTAATAAAGGCATCAATTGTTTGCTCCGTTGGTAACAATCCCGCCAATCGGGAGGTCATACTATTGCTTTAAAAAAGTACACACTTTTAACAAAGCTTATATCAACTGTCTGTCTGTATGTGTAGTTCAAAAGTTTGTTTCTCACACACCCTATGTCTGTTCAAGATGAAATTTTGCAAAATTTTTTTTTCCAGACAAAACAAGAATGAAGAAAAAAATTACCCAAATAGTTAATAAACTATATGTAATTAATATTTTGTTTGGTGTGTCAAACGAGGGAAATAAATTGTACTTGACTGAAAGGGTGGTATAAGGTGAATTAGTCTCCTTTAAAGGTCGCAGCTTTAAAGTAAGTTTGAAAAAAAAACAAAGGATAACTAACTTTACAATCTTCTATTTTCAGTAGCAGAGTGGTTAGAATGTCGGCTTGAGGAGGTGTGAGCCATCAGTTCGAATTCATTTTGTTTCCCATTTTTTTTTTAGTTAATGCTTTAAAAAAGTGATTACACTAAAATTCACATAGAAATCTCTTTCAAGTGGAATCAACGCTGGTATCGTCGGTCAGGAGTGAAAGAGTTAAAATAACGTTTTGTATCTAGCTACAAAGATCTCTTACTTTAGTTAATTATTTTCTTAAACATTAGTAAGCTTGTAATATTGTTTTTAATTAATTACTACACAAATATTTATCAACGAAATGACGACTGACCATGCGCTGGACTACACGTAATAATATTCTCTTATTTTAGAAATAGTCTTCATAATTAGAATCACACTTTATTTTTTATTTTTTTTAAACCATTGTAACAACAAAGGAAAACAAGAAACAAAACAAAAAGTGTTGATATAATCTCTATTTCACTCCATCACGTCTGACGAGATTAATTTACAGAAGTCTAGGGCGTTACCCTAACCAAGTCTTGTACGTAAACAATCTTTAAGTCGATTTCTGGTGACATTTTTAGTTCATAAAAAATATTTCTGTTTCTTTCATTGTTCTTTTTTTTTCCACTTGAATGTTTCATTGTGTTTGTGTTTCATTTTTTCATGTATTTGTCTTATCATTGATATTGAATGTTCAAGTCTCTATGTACGTTCTTTATAGAAATATAATACGTTTGACCCATCGTGACGAAATCTGGTAAGAAATATATAACCGTTTTTATCTAGGCTGGTTCATTGTTGAGAAGTGCACTAAATGTACACATTAAAAAGGTTTTACCTTTTAGAATAAAACTAGACTCGAATTGTGTATTTCGGTTACATTCGTTGTATTTAGTTTTATTAGCAGTATGTAAAGAATTGTGCAATAAGATCCGAGGGTATATGTACCTGTGTTATCATATGAGTTTAAACTGAGATTTTGATGAAAAATATCTAGGTAAGTGAAACATTATTTAAAAAAAAACGGTTATTACAAGAACTTCTAAACTTCTTCCTTTTTTAAAAAATTTTTATGTTGAAGAGTTCAGACAAGTAGTCCTATATCTGAGATGAACTGCGCAATGATTTTCTAGATCAGGCAGCTCTACACAGTTTTCTGTTTTTTTAGCGGCCAACGAAAGGGGAAAAAAAGCAATTAGTTTTGTGTGAAATGTCTGTCTGTCCGTCCGTCCCTCCCGTTTAGATCTCGTAAACTAGAAAAGATAGTGAGAATCAGACATCATAATATTGTTATAAACCTGGTGGTGGCACAGATGGAAGTGGTGGTGTGTGTGTAGTCAGCCGACGCAAATCGCCCCAGGCCAGCACTAGACGAGTGACGAGTTACGACGGTCGGCCGAGACGAGTGTCAACAGGACGGTTCGGGAAGGATCGCCGTCGTGAACAGAGCTCAGGAGCGTCACGAGAGTTGTAGTCATCTGACCACCTAGAAACGTCGAGCGGTGTTCTGTCCGGTTCGAGAAGGCCAGTAGGGACTCTATATAAGAGCGAAGGTGACGCAGTCAAGACGGTTCAGATCCAGGTTCACTACAGTCCGGTCGACTACAGCACAGTTCAGCGGTGTGGTTCTGTACGGAGCATTACGACGGTTCAGTGTGGAGTACTGTCAAGTACAGTTGAGACGACTAGCGTCTTGATCTTAGTGTGCGATCGAGTCCGAAACAACGAGCCTAGTATGTGAAGTCAGTCCTGAACTGTTGAACCCAGTGCAAGCCCGGAACGAGACGGAGAGGCCAGTGCAAGAGTTGATACGGCGGAACGGTATTATCGGAGAGATATTTGTACAGTGTACGTGTTGCCAATTGTACAGTATTGGGTGTTATTTATTCAACTATTAAAGTGTTACGTTACTTTGGAGCCCTGAGTTGTCAAGTCCTTTAAGTTGGTGGTGTATGGTGCAGTTTGCAGAGAGCCTGAATAGTGAGATTCGTAACAATATTTTAGTCCATTCAAAGTTCTGATGCAACGGCAACTTTGTTCTTTTCTAAAAGCGAAAAATCTAATTTTTTAAATCACTTATGCAAGCAGATTTTTCATAAAAATACACGACTTTTACAACTATTCATTATTCACAGTAACAAACACTGGAAGCTCTTTAGTAGGGAGGATGTTTATTTACCATACTTTTAAAACATTAGGCAAACGTTTTTTGATTTTTTGGCAAACAATTTATTTTTTTTACATTTGTATTGCTAATTTAAATAAGTTCTGTCATACTAACTGCTACATTTACACGAAAAAAATGTTTACTTTTTTTTAAAGACAAAAAATCTATTTAGTATGCATATAAGTCGGACATAACTTAAAACAACAATTAATAACCAATTTTTCATATAATAGCGTTAACTGCAATGCTACTATATGCAGATGGAACACTTAACTAAAGTGTGTTTTTTTTTCTTTGAAAAATTAGAGATTGACCATTTGCAAATCAAATAGATCAATTGGATATTTTTTATAAGACATCAGTTAGGCCAGGTTCACATTTAAATTCATATTCCTTTTCACCTATCCTTTGGTTTGCTATACCGCTGGGGCACCACACAATATCTGGCAACCTTCTTTCTCCATTCTTCTCTGTCATTTGTCTTTGATCGAATTTAATTCTGATGTTCTCTCTGAAAATGTTGATACCCGCCTTTTTACCTGCACAACTTCGGGGGCCAATTTTGAGTTTGTGTTTCCACACAAACTGTCTTTGTAATCTTGTTATATATAGCTCCTCCATCGTGGTCGAAGATGATCACATTTCTCATTTCCTATTGACTCGAAAATGACTGTAAAGTCTTATTCTCGCTTTAAAAAGCTGGCTGCATACTAGCATGGGTAGGTTTGGTCAGTTGCAGACAGGCCTGCTTCTTCTCTCAGCTTTTTGTTTGTTCGGCGCTCTTTCACCCTGGCCACTCAAATTAACCCTTATTTCTACAGTCTTGCAATATAGTCAAGTTTGACATAAAAAATATAGTTTAACAACGCAAAACAATATTGTTGTCATGATGTGTTGCCAACTGTCGGGCACATTTTGTCCTAAGAAAAACAACGCAGAAAAAAACTGAAAGGCATCAAAAGAATACAAAAACTGATCGGATCATTTCTGGTGATCTTTGCACTGCAAGAACAAAAAAAAATCAATTACATCTGCAAGAGCGTGGTGACCTAGTTATAAGTGCAAAACATGTGAACAGGATAACACACACACACACACACAAGCAGACAAAAAAAATCGGTTCTCAAATGATTGATAAGGACACTTGACTAAGTCAATACTGTTGACCTTGTGCCGGGTGTCCCACTGAGTAGTAGCCCGCTCACGAATTGAAGGATCTCAGTTAAACTTATATAAAGTATATGACTGGAAGGCTATGATTCCTTTATCTAAGAACCACCGGTATGATCCGTTTCAGAGGTTCATATGACGTCTCTCTACGCAATATTATCTCAGTTTTTAAGTTTTGGTAGAGTATGTACACATACTAGACATAAGACATTTTAAGTGGGGTTTTTAGAATAAAATACTTCCAAACATTATAAAAACCAATGCAACCGAATAACATTATAGGGGCATTGGAAACATTGTGTTTTATGTTAGCAAGTGCACTGTATTAGAACCCCTGGAAATAAGACACCATTGTTTTGCCTTAGAACAGTGCGCAGCACGATATTTGAACCAATTGAAGGTACAGCTACCAAAAACACATCATTAAAATAGTATTTATGAACAAAAAAAAAACGTACAAATACCCACACGGTACGGATTGATGATGCATAGAAAAAAAAATGGTGCATTTTTTTATGCATTAAGCTGGGACGAACTTCGTACAAATGATCTCTCTTCCTTGGTGCCATTAGAGCAGAAAACCCAATTACTTAGCAGAGCTTAATTCTTTATAACATGCATGTATGGCTCCTTCGCGTGATATCGTCGCTTTAAAAAGCCGGCCGCATACGTGGCATGGGTAGTTTTGGTCAGTTGCAGATAGGCCTGCTTCTTCTCTCAGGTTTTTGTTGGTTCGGCGCTCTTTCACCCTGGCCTCTCTTCTTGCTTCAAATCTTGAGACTCTGAGACTCACAGCTTTACGCCATAAGGAGCGACCGAGAGCTAGTGCTTTCCTGTCGTGAATGTTGATATCGCATTCCTTGAAGGAGCTCTTGAGAGTATCTTTATAGCGCCTTTATTATACGGGGTTGGGATGGGGCTAGGGCCAGAGTCTTGTATGGGTCTTTCAATAGAGTATGCACTATGCAGCTTTGAAGGACATTGTCGGCAATATCTGGCAATGTTCAAGAAAAGGTGAATAACTCTACAGGTTCCAATTTTAAACTTTCTGAACCAGTGCTATAAGTTGGTCTGTTTATGACAACTTTCAATTGGCAGTTTTCTTTCTTAAACTTTGGTCAAGAGCTGGTCCATTTTTACAAATCTTATATCAACTCTGTCTGTTTGATAAAAAAAATATGCACACCTTATTTCTCGCACACACATTCTGGGATCAAGCTGAAACTTGGCATAATTATTCATTGTCATAGAAAAGACATGAATCAATTTAAAAAGTAAATCGTTTAGACAATTAATTACTTGTACTTAATTACTTTGTTTTATACCAACAATGGAAACTAATTCTTCTGTTTTCACAGGTATAATAAAACTTGTTGGGTTTAGTCTCCTTAAATAATTGTTAACGCTATTACTTCCTTACGACTTCTCTGATCAAGTTGTTTGTGCCCAACAAAATATGCATCAATAAACAAAAATACTCAATTAGTCAATTAATGATAGTTAATTAATTATTTTGTTTGATATCGTATAAGGGAAATAACTAATACATCACTGGTAGATAAAGTTTAAGTTCTTCCCCTTTAGATAAGCTTTTTTTATTTCTTCGGATAGAGAAAATTTATCGATTTTTTTTTTCGGACCAATATATTCTGCTTTGTATTTTTAAAACAAGCCATTAACTTTAATTAACAGAATTCCGAACACAGTTAAATCAATTAGGGCAAGAAGCAATAGAGCAATCCATTTATCTTCAGACCAAAGTTAATCAAGGATCACAATATTTATATAGGTACCCTGCATTAAAAATATTTATTTATAACATCTATACAATTAATAAATGATGAGAAAAAAAAGTGTATTTACAATTCCTCCAATAAGCTTGCGAACTCTTCATAAGTTAAAAAAGTACACTGGGTGGAAACTGGACGAATTTTTAAAGAAAAAAAAAACGCACTCTAACAATATTGCAATTTGACAGTTGATGCATTTCATTGGGTAAAAAACTAGCTGCCTAGTTGGTCGCACAATAAAAACTCTGATCTGACCGTTACAAGTTATTAAAAAAATATTACCATCTTAAAATTAAATTTGGCTTACGATACTTCATTTTGAAAACTTTGAACACGCTTTCACTAGTCAACCCACGGCGTAGCATACGCCGTTATTTTGCAGGGCCGGCCTTAGGCCAATGCAACCTATGCGACCGAAGTGGACACAGCACTTTCAAAGGACCCGCGCTAATTCTAGGTGTAAATTATTAAATTAAACTTAACTAGACTGACCACAGGAAACTTATTATCCCTCCCCCCCCGCCCCCCGAAAACTCCGAGCTAAAACAGTTCACGCTCACAACTAATAAAATAAACAAACACACACACAATCTCACATCTTACACACCCCCGCTCTTGACAGTTGTAAAGCTTGCTACCGGTGTTCCTGATAATTTAATTAACGTAGAGAAATGCAGCCATTTAATAACGCGTGAAAATAAAAAGGTAAGGTTTTACTATCCCAATAATTAATGAAGTACTGGAACAACGGGTTTCTTATCAAATAGTACCTTTTTGTTCTTGTGGCCCGCGTCACGAGTGTCAGAAATTAAAATGGCCCGCGTGTTGATCTAGATTGGGCATCTCTGGGTTAAAGATTAGCTTTCGTTAAAATTCTCAAATACTTTAAATCAAACACCGTATACTTTGAGAATCTACGGTCGTATTCCGAAATAGATAAATATAATATTTGAAACACCATTGAATATGATTCTGGTTTTCACCATAATAGGAGATTAGTGTGTCTGCTTCTTCTATCTGATCAGATGACTCGGGCATCATGACTGACCAAGTCAACAACCTCTCCAGTAGAGGCGTACAAGCCCAGGGCAATGAAAACAACTTGAAGTTAAGAAAAAGAAAACAATTATCAGAGATCGGATTTTAATGAGTACAGCAATGTACAATTCCTACGTGAATTATGTATACAAGTAAAACAAAACTGTAACTCAAGGTGGTTTATAAATGTTGAATAACAGACACATTTTTTTTAGTGAGTTACTAGTGAATTATATATAAATATATATATATATATGATATAGACAGATGGATAGATAGATAGTTATATAGATAAGAACGTTTTGGGTGTAGCTCAATAGCAAGAATTGCCAAATGTTTCAATCTATCTTCGAGAATTGTTGACATCAAGTATTTTTTTATTAGTTTGAGGCGCGAGAAGCTTCTTTCACTACATTCAACAATTTCGGGTATTGCACAATGTCGTTGTTTTTTTCATCGCGAGTAGGATTGGCGTTTTCAATATTGAATGATACCCCGCCGCCAAGCGCTATTTCTGGTATTGAAATCAAACAAAATGAATATTGTGAGGTATGTACGGTAAATTTTCCTGCTATTAAAAAGTTTTATTTCAAAAACCTAAAATGCTATTCTTAATGCCTTACTAGCGCCAAGTTGTACTAGAATGTCATCGCAACCCTTAGTATGCTTGATTCATTTTGTCGGAAAACATGTCCAGCAAACCTCATGCGACGCTCTGTCACAACCTTACTAAGGTTCTCTATAACTGACTCCTAAAATCTATCTTAGCCATCTTTGTTGAGCCACATTTAGAGTTTTTCAATTTCGACAGATGACTATTCAATGCACCTTATTAATAGAGCCCAGCCACAGGTAGAAATGTGTAATCTCTCTTGAATACGCTCTTGGAATTAGGTGACTGTAGTTTGGTTGAGATTTTATATCGAAAAGGGAAGTTTTATCGTCAAAATCAACTGTTGTGGATTTTAAACTAAAAAATACAGTCGTTTTTTCTTAACTTCAAAACCCCATTTAGCTACTGTCATAGAATTTGGTAACTGTAGTTTGCTTTAGAATAATATTGAAAATATAGGTTTTCCACCTCAAAACGTTTTGTAAGGAGATTTTAAACTCACAACCATCTGGAGGGGTTTTAAACTTTTAAAAAAGCCTTCTGTAGGAGAGGGGTTTAAACTCAAAACCTCCAATTGGCTTGGCTGCGCTTAAATAATTTTAGTGTGTAATTTGATTTTTTATATTAAAGAGGTATTTATTTAGCATCAAACCTCGCTGAAAGTGGGTTTAAACTCAAATCACCTTTTGGCAACGCTCATAGGACTTCTAGTGCGTAATTTGCTTTTTTTTATATTGAAGAGTTATTTTTTTTAGCTTCAAACTCCACTGAAGTGGAGTTTAAATTCAAAATCCCTTTCACTACACTCATAGAATTTTGAGTGTATAATTTGCTTTGTTTTTAATATTAAAGAGGTATTTTTTTACCTTCAAACCCCGCTGAAAGGGGTTTAAACTCAAAACTGAGTCAAATCCATTTACCTACGATCATAACATTTTGAGTGCGTAATTGCCTTTTTTTTTATTATTGAAGAGATATTTTTTAGCTTCAAACCCTACTGAAGAGGGGAAGGGGTTTAATCTCAAAACCCTTTAACTGCGAAAACCCCAGGTAGGGGTTTTAAACTCAAAACCCCCTGATAGGGATTTTAAACTCAAACCCATGGTAGGGGGTTTTAAACTCAAAACCCCTCGGCTGCGCTGGGGCAAGTGATGGTACAGTATTAAAATGTCACCCAAAATAAACAAAATCAAAGCAAAAAAACAATTACTGAATTCCGCAGGGGGGGGGGAGGGATATCATTTCGGTGGGGGGGGGGGGGGGGGGTTGAACCCCAATCCCCCCCCCTCTCGGCTACGCCCATGAAATAAAGTAAAACTTAAAATTTCGTATTAAATCCCTTTTAAGCTCCAATCTTCTGTTTAAAAAACTTTGAATGTAATTAAACTTCCTGTTCACACTTTTCTCGAGACCTTGACGAGCACATCACGTGTCACAATCAAATAAAAAAAAAATTAACATTGTAGATTGTTGTCATTTTGCCGTATCAAAAGGCAGAACTATGTCTCCACCTAGGAAAAAAAAAGTGGATCAGTCCAGAATAACGTCTTATTTCTTTTGAGGTGATCGTTCCAGGCCTAAACTTTGCCTTGAAAGCCTCCTATTCAAAGATTACTTTTCGAAATCTCAGAAAATAATTACTGAGCTTATGCGGTCAACTATATCAAACCTTCATCTTTCCCTTATTCTGAAAACCGTTGGGGCGCCACACTAATCTGTCAAGCTTCTTCCTCCTTTCCTCTCTGTCTTTTGCCTTAAAAAAGAATATCTTTAAATGATAGAAACGTCTATTCGCTTTACTTGGGTATTCCAACTGAACAAACGGACAAAATGGTGTCGCCCATATTGCAATTCCACCCTTTCATCGTTGGGGACAATGGAAATGGAAATGGAAATACATGACACCGTATGGAATCAGAGGCGCAGGATCTGCCCAAATGTAGCGCACTATGTTTGCATGCTGCTTGAGTGTCACAGGATTCTGATTTGTCCCCAGGGTTGACTCCCAAAGTCCTTGCCTTTTGACTTTGAAGGCAAGACGCAAAGGGTCGGATTCAGAGTTTTTCCTTAGGTAGTTGAGTAGCCTGCAATGGCTAACGAGTGGTACGAGTCCCATCTGCCCAACGTTGTTTGGTTGATATTATCTTTTGCCCTGTCTGGAACCAATAACCTTACAGCCGTGACTAATGTTATGAAGTATGTGTGTGTTTGTGTTTTCTAGGTGACGGTGCGGAGAGTATAAGGGATTGGATGGTGGATGTGCATTGTAGAATGATGAACTATGAGCTCATATGTCCTAATTTATGTCTTAGAACTGCAGACGATCTAGAGACGCAAGAGTTAAGACGAGATTTTTAGTTGTGACTTAGATTTTGTGAGAAGGTCAGTTTGTGTCATTAATATTGGATCTATATCTCATCTCAAGTTAAATCTGTGTTTTTAATTCACTTTTACTCTGACATTATATGTTATTGATCGGTCTAAAATGCCTAGTAGCCTACAACTGAACCGAAATATACGCAATATTTTTTATATAAATAAACTTTAAGTAACTTTAACATTATTCTATTGGGAACAAAAATTCAATATAATATTTATTACAATATATACAGATTAAACTTGAGATGAGATAAATCTTTTTTATTAATATTATGGGTGGTCGTATGCTTATAAAAACTACAACTTCCGGCAAAATAAATGTTACGGTACCTACTACTTATTGTTATAACCCTGCCATGCGCACCGCCATCCAAGCTAGTGCAGAAGGTGCGCACTGTTAGAGACTAGACTGAAAAGGATGTTGGCATTAGGAAGATGAGCACAAATTCCGTCCAAGTCTAGAGCCGATATGAAGAGGCTGTGCTAAAAGAAGATGTTTTTATATACTTGTGATGTCCCGTGAATAGTTGGCTTGTTGAGTTGCCTCCCGTAAGTCTCTACAGTATTTAAAAAGAAACACCAACTATTCGTAGTAAGATAATGTTAGCTGAGTGTTGGTCAGTTGCTCCCCGGAACGTTTTAAAGACAGCTTTAAAAACCAACTTAGGCGCCAACTTAATCTAACCTAGAAGAGAACACCTGACAGCATGCGGTTTCGTGACGAGACAGCTGGATATTTCTTACAAAGGCCGTAGGATACACATTTCAGACTAAAAGAAAATCCACTGCTGAGGACAGAGGCAGACGGCAAGAAAAGAACCATACGAGCCTTCTGTTGACAATGCGTTCCGCTATCTTCCTAACGTTGGATGTCAACGAGATGGGTCGATAACTTTCCGCCCGGTCTGGGACTTTCTCCTTTTTAAGAAGGGGTACGATCGTTGCCTCCCGCCAAGCCTTAGGGAAATTCCCTTGAGTCCATGTTCGATTGACCGATTCCAGCAGTTTCCGTCTGCCGATGGGGCCAAGATTCTTAAGCATCTCATTTGCTAAGACCATCTGGCTCCGGTGCTTTCCGTAACTTGCACTTTTAAAGACCAACTTAGGCGCCAACTTGTTCTTACCTAGAAGAGAACACCTGACATCAAGGGGTTTTGGGACGAGACAGCTGGAGATTTCTTACATAGGCCGTAGGATACACATTTCAGACTAAAAGAAAATCCACTGCCGAGGACAGAGGCAGACGGCGAAAAAAGAACCACCGGCGAACAACAGATATGTCTGCTCTGGTTGTGGCAAAAATATGTAGATCGCAGTTGGGACTGTGCTAAAATATACCTCTTATAAATCTTGTACCTCGAAGACAAGCCTTATCATTGTAATGTTGTTGTTGTTTTAAAGTTAGGTATTATAATTTAAATATTTTCTTTTCAATTGAAAATTTAAATGTTTTTTGTTTTGTTTTTTTGTTTCAGTATTTTAACCTTTATCCTTCTTTTACAGTCTTCTTTCTTTCATAAAAACATGCAGAAACAACCTAACCACACACACTTCCTGCTTTAAGTATCGATACTTGAAAGTAATGACTACTTTTTTCTTCCCTCTACGATACGACGACACTGAGTACATTAAGGACTCGCATTCTAATTGTATTTGTCGATTGCGTGCAGTGCTAAATTCCCATCCCTCCCCTCTCTTATATGGTTATGTCGTGTTCCTCCCCCATCGCTCTCTCTCTCTCTCTCTTTCTTCCTCTTTTCAATTTCGACACACACACACCATGCACAATACACAAACACACACTAAAGCGTGACGTCAATAGCTGCACACGGCTCCAAATTCGTTTTAACAGTAGCAGGGGACGTTGACCTACATTAGCAGACGTCAAGTCATGTAACGATGTCAGTGAACCAAAACGAATTTTCGAGAGAGGTTCTCAAATTGAATAAAAACAATTAATTAAAAACGTATCTGTTGGACTGTTTGATAGTACGTCTGGATAATAACATTACAGTTTAATCCTACATTATGTACAGTTTGGAAAAAAGTATAAATGTTTTATTGGGATTCGTCAAACTAACAGTGCCACAGTGTGTGTAACAGTGCAGATGAGAAAACTAATTTAAAAAAAAGAGAATGAAATGTAGATTAGTCGACTGTACAGGCCTCACTTGATAGTCGAAAGGAAATGTGAATTCTCCAAACCCCCTAACCACTATGTTGTCTGACATAAATGTATGGGGTGGGTGGGGGAGGAGAACACTTACCTCTGATTCACATGTTGGACGTTTTCCCATTTTCTGATCCTCCAGTACCCAAGTCTCAGCCTAGTTTTGAGAAGGAAAGGGGGGGGGGGGGGCTAATCCCAGAAACGTTTGTGATTAAATGACCTAACAGTTGAAGCCGACGTGAAAACATACATGTCGGCATAGAGCCAATCGTTTTTCATTACTGGTGGAGGAGATTCATTCCATTGAGACAAATGCGATGCTCTGTCTTTAAACATTAATTGAAAGTTCAACATAGTGCTAGCCATTAGATACACAACTGCCTGTCACCTAGTAGTGCCTAAATGACCTAATGCTGTTTTAATCTACCCCATCAGCTAGAGTTTTGCAATCCTTGATTATTGTTAGCTAAAACATCTGTGGTGGTAAAGAAAATAAATGTTTTCCTGCGTAAATCTAAACTCTCAATCCATGGGCCAGTTCGGGTGAAGGTTAACGTGAATGTCGTATGGCTATCGAAACGACCAATAGCCATTGCTTTCCCCAACTTAAGTCAGGGATGTAGCCATTAGATATGAGTTGACCAGAGAACGTCCTGTGAATATCACCCAGCCTTCACGTCCATGTCAACACGTATCCCTCTTTTCTAATGCATAAACAAAGAACTCTAAAAGCCTCTTAGTTCATCAATGTATAAAACTGTAAAACATGCAGACATTGCATTTGTAATGAGTATAAATAAGGTCAGAGATTTCGATCAAGCTTTTGGGACCTGATCCTCCAAGAAATTAGGTAACGGAAATGTCCAGAAATTTCGAATGATTTCAACATTTAATAATTAGATATTTTTACAAAAATATTATTTCATGAACAAGAATATTTTTTTTTAGGATACCTCGTTTTTTTGTTGTTTTTTTTTCTTGTGACAATGTCAGGCTGTTTACACCCTAGAGATCCTTAGGCTTTTGTCTCTTTTTTTTTTCTACCAGTTTTAGAAATAATTTACTAATAGTAATAGCAATACACATAGGCACACAATTACAGATACTGGTTGTAAGGGTTATTAAGCATTTCAAAATATGAAAATAATGGCCCCTGATCATTTGCATACTAATGACTTATTTATGGTTCTTCACTTCTCATTTTGTTTCTCAGTAAATTATTCTTACTTTCTTGTGTATAACAAACAGATTTATTTTACTTTAATTTTTAACATTAGATTCCTGCAGAATTGTAAATTGCTATGTTTTGGTTTATCTTTCACGAATATCTTTTGCAGATTGTCTTCACCGTGTTCAAGACATGTCCCCGATGTGGCTAGTGTGAACACTTTGTTATAAGTGATTATGAATTCTATATTTACATTATGGATTGTGTCTTTAATAGGTGTATAAATTTTAGCATAGTTTCTTTCCGACTGTAACGAAAAGATATATCAATACTCAATCAGCCATTTTTTTTCTGAAAGTAAGACTACAAGTCCATAAATATAATGAACACACTAAATGCTGTCATTCACAAATGTCTCTTCTGTTTTTTTATTTTTATTATTTTTTTTATTTATGTTTGTTTTAAAACCATTCTAGAGCATATTATTAGAATTTAGAAAAAAAATTCTTGAATGTATTACCACCCTTGCTTCATGATACAATATAGGTAGTACTAGCCAACAGTGCTAATACTATTGGCGATTATATAGCATATTGCTCAAAGGTAAAGCTTCTGCCCGTAGAATTCCATACGATCGATACTCAGTTCATAAAGGCATTGTTAAAAAACAGTAACTATTAAGTTTTGTTTATTTTTGTGACTTAAGCGCCAGACAAAGGGGGAGGGCATATCGACTTTCATGGTGCACTGTGCTCCGTTAATTGATTAACTTTTCGCCTGCTAACGCTTCACTTATTTATGTGCATGTACGTAATCTATACATTAGGCCAGCATCTGTGTCATTCGCCGATTCAGACAGACAGTCCGTGTAGCTCGCTTGGCTGGTATCATACTGATATGTGAAAAAAATGAGATGCCGAAACTAATGACGTAATCATTTCTTGATGCTGATTTATTGACGCAGTTTAGAGAACTCTTTGATTTTGGCTAGAGAGTAAGTTTAAAAACAAAGGCAGACAACACACCATCTTCTGCAATTCTTATCTAATTAGAAAACGATTTCAAAGTTGTAATGTAAGCGTTAGGAATGATTTATTTCTGATATTTTAAGCGCTGATAGGACAGGGTGGGGTGCCTCTATGGATCGCCATCCCCCTGTATCCTGTCGCCCTAGATCCATCGTATCCTTGTCATGAAAAAAAAGGAAGGAGGTGTAGGCTAAAATAGTAAGCGTGTATTCTGGGAAGGGTAAGTGATATCACGTCATCCGAAGCCTTGTCATTTTACGACCATTCCAGGTATTAGATAACATGGCATTTGAATACTTGAAATGTTATGCCTGAGAGAGCAAATCACACACACACTATCTAACGATTACACACACACAGTGTGTGTGAAAGAAGGAGAGAGAGAGAGAGACACACACACGTGGGGTTGTCAGGAATAGTACTGGCTGTTAGTTGGTTGACTGCATGTTGACAGAGGACCATAGATCGAGTTGACATCAGAGCACAAATTGAGCTGACACAGGGATCCTGATCGGATATTTCTGCACACCAATAAAGTAAGATGATGTCATCTCATAGTATAAGTGTTAGTGTGGTGTCAGGTCTGTGTTTGTTTACAGCGCTTAATTGTTTAAATAGGAGACTTTTAATTATTGTTTTATTTATAGATTCGCTATATCGTTATTAGCAGTGTGAATAGAGATATGTATAAGGCTTTGCAGAAGTAGGGCCGAAGTTTGTCGTGAACCCCGGGTCACCTTTATTCTTGCACTAGCTAGGGACACACTCGATTTATATATGTAGATTGTCCTATTTTAAGCCCATGGTTCACGAGGATATGCACAATGTAAAACTAACCCCTCGCTTTAATCACCAACACTTATCGATTTACTTAACAGTCTTTTACATAAGGCGAGCTTTAAGTCTCTAGGTTCCGAAGCTCATTTCTGCTACTTGGCCGTAACTTTGAGTCATCATTGATAAATGGCAGTGTTTCCCAAACAGTTATCCGCAGAAACCCAAGTGTTCCACGAGGACTGAATAGGTGTTCCACGTACTTCTGGAATAATTAACTTGTAGGCCACCACGTGGAGGCGGGGTGGCTAAGCGGTAAAGCGCTTGACTTCCGAACTAGGAGCCCCGGGTTCGAATCCTGGTGAAAATTGGGATTTTTAATTTCGAGATCCTTCTTGGCGCCTCACCCAACTGACACACCCAGCTCTAATGACATTAGCTGGGGAAACGTACAGGCGGTTGTTCGTTGTGCTGGCCACATGACACCATCGTAACGGATGACCTTTACCTTATCTGCCCTATAGACCATAAGGTCTAAAAAGGGAATATAAATTAATCTCTCTAAAAAAAAATTAAGCAAAGTGTTCCGCTAAATACTCAGACTGCAAAGTGTTCCTTTAAGGAAAAGTTTGGGAAACACTGACCTATCTAATGACAGTGGACTTCATGTTTACAATTACAAGACTTGAATGATTGTCTCTCTTTAATGCCTCTTACTTACCAGAATGCACCGGAAGAAGTGAAAAATGGTATTCAGTTGTAGATGTTTTGTTTCGTTGTTTTTTAAAATGTATTTGTTGTTCCTTTTTTTTTTTACTACCTGTGTCGTTCAGAGAGAAGAAGATACAGACACACGTTTATATGATCATGTATTACCAACATCCTAGTACCTTTATTGAAGTTTATTTTTTTTTTTTTTAGTAAGCTTGTATTAACTCACTACGTCTGTCTGGCAGGATTTTCTACATGGTATTTCTCATTCTCGGGTCAAGTTTAAACTTAGCACAATTATTCATTGTTGATGACTGCACACGAATTAATGAAAAAACGAAGTAGCCGATTAGCTAATTAATTAGAAATTAAATAATTTCGTCGTATAAATGAAAAAGGAAAATAAATATTGCAGTATTGAGAGATATAGCAGTAATTGAACATTCTCCTCTGTATTTAATCATTGTTTTTAAGAAAGGATTTTAAAGCAAATATTTTGCATGTTTCTTTTAAAGGTGTGTAGAAAATGTTCTGCTTAAAATTGGTTACTAATGGCCATGGTTACAAAAATGAATGTTTTATTGTTGTGCAATAAAGCGTTTCCTGTGTCCAGCCCGTCTTCATACGTCCTATGATCTCAGGGGGGAGGGGGGGGGGGGCTCGTTTCTGCAGATAAGGACGTAATTCACCTGGACTTTGTCACGTCCAGTTGTGTTGATAAGAATACGGCCAACGTATCGATCCCCCAGCTGTAATGGATACCTGGCGTTGGCTGGGTAAATAAAAGTCGGTTGGTCGTTGTGCTGGCAACATGAGACTCTCGTTAACCGTCGGCCATAGAAACGGAAAACCTTTACATCATCCGAGCCAGTAGATCGACAGCTCTGAGAAGTTTTACTTTTTACATTTCTTCTCGATGACTTAGTGGGGAAAAAAAAAAGTAGTCAGTCTTGTGGGTTTGAACTTAGGTTGGTCTAAATTTCCTAGACCAGACTAGTCAGAACAAGGGGCGTCATCTATGGGTATGTGTGTTGTTGTGTGTGTGAGTATTTGACTCTGTGTTTGCGCCTGTGTATGAGCGTGTGAAAATTTAAGATTGTAAGCGTCTTGAGCCTACATCATGTTTGTAAACAGCTTTCTGTAAATTAAAGTTATTATTAGTAGTAGTAGTAGTTGTAGTTGTAGTATTATGTTAGAAACGAACGAGAATTCATTCTCTGGCACTGCCAGGGTTGAGTTTCGCTATAGAGAAACAAAATTCATTGTAGTCCATTTATCAATGTCCACTGAGGAATTTTCTGCTGATGTGGCAAATCTGCAGCAGTACTGCTCACTGACAGGCAACGAGAATCTTCTTAGGAATGTTAAGGGCCTTGAAGGTATCTTTGAGGTCAGTTGTCAATAGTTGTCATTATCCCCTCGGTTGATATAATAATGGGGTATATTCTTTATTTTAGATAACTTCCATAAACGCTCAAGTTCCAAGCCTAGGTTCCCATACTTTCTTTTTTTTTTTTTCATTTCAGTTGTTCTTATATAATGAGACTGTGGTACGGCAATGTCAATACTGGTAGTGGTGTTTTCTTTTTTTATTATTAGCATTTTCGAAGTGCGTTGACATTAGAGACCCAAAATGTCGCGGAGTGATACACCTACGTCCAAATATACACCGCATCTATTTGTGGTCGTTAAAATTTGCGTTACCAAACGCAGCTGGATCTACAATACTAGCAATCAGCTCCAGATGGTATCGTTGATTTGCAGGTGTTTAAATGTTTCGAAAACTATGAAGCTAATCTCTTTCGATCGTACTGTCGAAGTTTTATGTTGGGTCGAATGTTCACCTGCAGTTTGTATTGCACAATGGGCCTGACTTGATTAACGTCACCACTTTGTTAAAGACCGTTAATCATAAAAGATTAAAGGTCGTGGTCGCTACCAGGATGACAGTAATAATAGCTATTGCGTCATTTCTCTTGTTTGTTATCTTTTTATCTGCAAGCTTCTTTCAATGTTACAGAAAAAAAAAACAATAACCTCAAACCCATTTTTATTCCAAAACATATATCAAAACTCTGTCTGTCTGATAAAATTTATTACATGTCTTTTTCTCCCACACCCAAACTCGGATCAAGTTGAAATTTCGCACAATTATTTCCTGCACCTGCCAAAACAAGAATTAATTTAAAAAATAACCAATAAGTCAATTAAATATTGCTATTTCTTTTTGGTATTGAACAAGGGAAAGAAATTGTACTTGACAGATGTGGTGGTATAAACTGAATTTGTCGCTTTGAGGAGGCTTAAGCCTTAAATTTTGAACTCAAGTCGTACAGCTTAATTTATTTAATGTACTTAAAAAGCGATCACGGTAACATTTACTCAGATTCCCATTTCTCTCCCCCTCCCTATTATTCATTTCCCATCTGGTCTAGGCAAGTGATATGGTCAGAGCGCACCGAGAAAGCCAAAAGAATGAAATTGCGCTAAATTAAAACTATTGGAAAAAATATTTCTAATCGCACAGATGTATGGTTGTTATTAGTCAAGATCTAATACAAATTTAATTACATGACTGATAAAAACTAATTGATACAACTAAATTTAATATTAGTTAATTTAGGCTTTGTTGTTGGTTTTTTAAAATTATTTTTTATGTTTTACTTACTTTGTTGTTTTCATTGATGTGAATGTGACAATGTTTCTGTCGCCTAGT
Source organism: Biomphalaria pfeifferi (assembly GCA_030265305.1). Lineage (NCBI taxonomy): Eukaryota > Metazoa > Mollusca > Gastropoda > Planorbidae > Biomphalaria > Biomphalaria pfeifferi. The sequence goes on from JASAOG010000034.1 coordinate 2,165,946, forward strand.
CATCTAAGGAATTGGTAAGACAATGAGTTCATTAATTGCGTCTTGCGGGCCCTATCTGGCCCTAAACTTAATGTTATCTCTACCATTAAAATTTTCTCCCAACAGTCTCCAAGTAAGCTCTAATTTTTTGTGGTCACTTGGCCCCCGAAACGAGTCTCCAAAAGGCCGGAAAAGGTTAAGCATCACTGTATTAAAAGGTCAAGAAGAACTAGCATGCGATTGTGTCATTAGTCAGTGTCTTGGAGAGTTAAGATGTACTTTTAGCGTCTTGCAGTAATGTTCTCCAGACACGCTAACCAAAGCATTCATGGGAATAAGTTCTGCTTCAAAGGGGAGTAATTCTTTAAATAAAGACCGAGTCAATTACAACTTTCGACCTGGTGGAGATAATCCAAAGCTTCAAAGATTTTTTTTTAGAGTTCTATCCTTTTCCATTAACTGTCCAGTCGAAGGGACAGCCTATTTAAAATTTGCTCTATTTATAGCAAGCTTATAATAACTCACAATTCACATATATGGCTAAATATGTATGGCTCAGTCCCCTTATATAATAGTACACGTAGTTTCTCCCACACCCATTTTTGGATCGAGTTTAAACTTTCCACAAATATTGATTGTACCTAACAAAACATATCTTCATGATTATTAAAACAATTAGTCAATTCATTATAGGTCATTAACTATGTTTTTATATGGAATAAGGAAAATAACTTCTACAATGAAAATAATTTTTTTTAATACTTTGCTTGTATAAATTTCAAAGTTCGTTCTTCGTAATACTATAATGACCATTTTCGTCATCCAGGGGGCTTTGCACTGCAATTTTAGTGCCTCCTCGTGGCTGGTGAGACTTTCGCGAGCCCGTAACGTTCGGCTGCACGCTGGGCTGGCTAGTCCAGCTTGAGTTTGTGTAATTCGCCTTGATTTTCACCTCTGAAGCTTTCATTCTGCCTAGGCTGTTTTCTTGTCCTTAGGGATATCTTTTCCCTTGTTCAAGTAGCGCGGTGCCATGACGATCTGTCTCTTGCGTCTTTCTCGGCAAGCGGTTATACGACCCATGTAGAAATGTGACCTGCGAATTGCGATTGAGGCTGTATCAGGATCTTAAGTATGGCATGGAGGCCCCCGCTCTTTATTGGAGATTTTCTCACAATATAGTAAACTAGGTCAAGGACGCTAAATATACTTCGATAATTTCCAACTATATAAAAGTCACAACCAGATGAGATTTAAAAAATTAATTCCCAAAGTGCTAAATTGTATTCAAAAAGGTGATCATGTGACTTTCATAGCTTTATCAACGCTTTCTTTATTTTGAACACCGGATACTCCAAAAAATATTCTATTGAATATACTAACAAAACAAAACAATGAAAAACAAGCAAAACATAAGCCTCGGCCACATGGATACAAAAGTGGTTAGGATCGTATTACGAAGAACGAACTTTAAATATATAAAAGCAAAAATTTGTTTAACCCCCTTTTAAAAAAAAAAAAAAAAATTTAGCTCATCTAAGGTGAATTCATGACTTAAAACTATATTTCTCACTAATGTAGAAGTTATTTCCCTTATTTGATATGAACAATTGTAATTAATTACCGATAACTAATTGATAATCGTTTATGTTTTTAATTGATTCATGTTTTGTGATAATGTCATACTTGGTCCTAGAATGGGTGTTGGGAAAGTAACGTGCTCAGTTATCTAAGGGGACGAAATCATATATATTTAGCCGTATCTGTGACTACTGAAGGATTAATTTCCCTTGTTGTCATCAAACAAAATAATTAATTTCCATTAATTAATTGACTACTTATGTTATTTTTTTTTTGTTACGATAAAAATGCAGGGAAGTGCCTTGGTTATAACGTTTCGATATTGTTGCTAGGGCGAAACAAAAATGTCCTAAAATTAGGCATGCCATGCCTAGGCCTACATATGTAGCGCATGACCAAATACTGGCACTCTCTGTCTACTTCGTGTGTGTGTGTGTGTGTGTGTGTGTGTTTGTATCTGTCAATGTATCTGCATATCTTTTCCTGTCGCTCTAGGTCTGTCTGAAACTGGGTGACCACATAAAGAAAGATTTATAGTGGATTAAAATATTGTAAGCTTAAGATTGTAAACTTGAACGGACTGAGGACTTGTTTAACTTTTAGTGGCTCATACCCCTGTCCCCTCAAGGATTGTTCAAATATAGAAACTCTATAAAAAAAAAAGATTTATGATTTACTTTCCACTACATTATAAGGGTTTGTTTTTATCGTTTTGTTGTAGAGTTTTATATAAGTTGTTCTCATTGAGCTTCAGTGGTTCTTATTCAGTGCAACTGTTCTCATAGATCGCAGTGGTTCTAAGGATAGTTACAGGTTGTCATAGGAGACACTGGTTATGTTATTGTGTTTTGATAGTGTGACTCAGATAGTGGGTCCGGCTGAAGTGTGATCACTGATAGGAGAAGAGGCAAAGACGAGTCAATGGCGCCTAAACCGTAAACTTCGGACAGGAAGGGCTCGTTAGCCTTCGCTGGCTCCCCACCAAGAAGAAGGATAACACTGATTTGAAACCTCAGCTGCAGGCAGTCCAGCTATACTTCTAAACCAAACATAGAAAAGGATTCGGGGGTCAACCCTGAAGAAAATTGAGGAGCTACATCCAGATATAGCTTGCGACGCCGCTGATCCCAAACTTATTCGGCACTTAGCGTTCCTTTTCTGACACATCTTGCTTGGAGAGGGGGGAACTGCTGTGTGGGCGACATTGTTCTGACGATTCATCTCTTTTCTATGCAATGATCCACATCTTCGCTTCGCTACCGAGGAAGGCCATAGATGTGGTGTAGAAGTCATAGAACACAATGATTATAATACTGTACTAGTCTTGCCATAGAGCTCGGAGGTTCTGATTCTTAGCACAATGTGATGGCGGTGTATCACTGTAATTTGGCACTGAAAACCAGGCTGGGTCTAAGGAGTCAAATGCCAAATCAATTTGATTAGATAACCACTCAGTTGATGGGGGACATTTGGACAAAAGAGTTGGCGAAAACTCTCATTTCTGGTCACTGGAAGAAGTTCTTCTGTTTTCTTAGGAATTCTTGGGAATTTTGGCTCGACTCATTTTGAACTTTCCACAAAGGTAATCCTCTTTGCTGATGATAAATCCATTCCTTTTTTCTTTAGTTCTTCTGTATGGCCTCCTTTCATCTGTCAGACTGTAAGCATCCAGAGACACGTGACTTCAAAATGAAGGTCATGGGTCATGCTAGAATAAAGTGTTTTTTTTATATCTCAGCTGGAGTCTGTGAAAGTTTATTCTGGGGTCAATACGCTAGCACCACCCCTAATCCTTTTTTAATCCTGACTTGAGACAGAAAGACTTGCGCCATGGGAAGCCTCTGATTGAGCTTTTTTTATCTGATCTTATACATTATTCAAACGAAAAAAAAGATTTTATGAAGTAGTATAAAATAGTATATACTTTGTTCAGTTGACTATTAATCAAAGGTTACCTTCATATTTCATTAGTTCTAAAAATACAAGATTAGTTCATTTTCAAATAAAATGTGGCCTGTAAATCACTAGGCCTGAAAACTTTTTTTTTTCAGCAACTAGCAATAGTTTATAGACAAGCAATAAAAAAAAGAATAGTTTTTAAAACCAAAGTTTATCTAAGGGGAAATAACTGCTGATTATTTCAATTTATCGGAAAATGTCTGGGTTTAGATCCCTTTCTGCTATAAATAACAAAATTAATGAATTAGTTCTAAATGATAAAATAATTCGTAAATTTTTGGATTGATTCGTGTATTGTTATCGACTGTAAATAATTATATGCAAATTTCAACTTGATCCGAGAATAGGATGTGGCAGTACAATCGTGTCCAAATGAAACAAGGGTCTAAATCCATGCATATATATATCCACATCTCTAATTAGGTAGTATTAATTCCCCTTATTTCGAAATAAAAAAAAATTAATCATCAACAATTTATTAACGAGTTCAATTTTTTAAAATTGATTTATGTCTTGTCAGGTTCAATGAATAATTGTTCAAAGTTTAAACTTGACCAGAGAAAGGGAAATTGGAGAAAAAAACTGTTCCGACCCCTTACCAGACAGACAGTGAGTTGATATAAGCGTTGTAAAACCTAAAACACAAAGTTGAACTCCGGTAGATCTGGTCGGGTACAGGAGTATCGTACTTGTTCATCGACCCTACTCCAGGACTAGCATTGTACTGTAATCAAACTATTATAAACTGGTAATAGTTATGATAAAAGTCACGTGTCTATACCTTGCAGCTGGGGTCACGGTGATCTCAGGGATGTCATCGATTATTCTTAGTGCAATGAACTTTGCAAGGTGAAGGTTCATAGGTCGTTTTAAATAATCAGAGAGTTTAAAAACAGGTCTGTTTTGTTTTGTATCAACTTGTATTAAATGTGTTCAGAAAGACTGATATAAATAAAGTGTCATGTAACAGTAATATCGAACCGTTTATTCTTAGTCATACACCAGGTTATGATTAGCTAAAAGATTGATTGAGATGTCATGCGAAACTATTAAGTCAGAGCGAGTTCGTACAGTTCCTCTTACAAATATAGCCCAGGGTGATAGGACCACATAACCAAAAGCATACAACTGACAGGAGAAATAAGTATAATATTGTCATATCCACATAAACGATAGCATAGAAACTAACAGGATAAATACTAATCTTTCTATGTTGAAAGAAAAAAGATTATCTCATTTATTTCTTCTTTGAAATTATGATATTTACTGAACAATTATCTTCTAGGATTTATGGGCATTCTTAAAATCGGCATCTAGATATTTTAGGGGCATTATTCATTAATCTTAACGTTTATTGGCCGATCCTTAGAATGCATTGTTTTTCTATTTTTGTGATCGTATGTAATGTATAAAACATTCTTTAGTGTATCATCTTTTAAATGTTATAGGTCATTATAATACATTCAATTTTATCCATTTCTTTTCAGAGTTTTGCAAAACTCTTTTTTTTTACTCATCTTTTTAAGCAATATATAAAACTCTTCAACTATTCGTCCTTTTAATTATAAACGAAAAAGTGTAAATAATTTTCTTGTAAGTATTATTTAACATTTTAGAATTTAATCATCCTTTAAGTATTGTATGAAATTCTTCGATTAATATTTTTTAAAACTGTTACTGTTTGAGAACCTTTTACTTTCATTCTTCAGTGCAGTCTAGTGACTTTGTGACCCAGGCTATAACAAACAACATTACCTTTCAGAACTTTTCTATCTTTAGGAGGGGGGGGGGGGAGAAGGAACTCTCTTGTGATTGTATGCTTTTTTTTTTTAACCAACATTAAAATTAAAAAGACATTAGCACCTGACAAGTCGCAGTAGCGAAAGCACTCCAGGCTATAGATGGCAACGTAAACATGTAGAAAGCGAGTACAATATAAACAAAAATACTTAAAAACTAATATAGTTATATATATAAATACTTAAAAAACAAAACCTTATATTAGGCATGGTTGTATCAATTAGTTTGGATCAGTCATCTAATTAAATTTGTAATAGATCTAGACTAACAATAAAAAAGCGTTTATAAAAAAAAAAATAAAGGGGAAACGACCTAAATTCGAAGTCATGCCTTACGCCTTCTCGGGCTTCTCAAGCCAACACGGTAGCCACTTTGATAGTGGAAGATTGTTAGTTTTCTAATGTTTCTATATTCTCGTCCTATTTTCATGTTGTGCTCATTAAGACTCAGACGACGAATTATAAAGGGAACTCATTCAGCTTATACTACCACTTCAGTCAAGAACTAGTTCTTTCCCTTGTTTGAGATTTCAAACAATGTAATTGATTACCGATAGAAATTATTTAACTGGTTAAATTGTTTTATTGATTCTTGTGCTGTCAGGTTAAAGAAATAATTGTGCCAAATTTCAGCTTGATCCGAGATTGGGTGTGGGAGAACTAACCTGTACAAACATTTTACCAGACAGACAGAGTGAGTTGATAAAAAAAAACTTTATAAAAAAGACAACTCCTTCCTTCAACAGCTGACAAATGTTAGTCAGAGTCAATATTTTTAACTTTGTGGAAGATATGTCATTAAAAGTTAATGTGGGTTAAGCCATTATGAATAATTTTGCAAATATGTATAGATAGATTGACATTAATGTTGATTTGTATTGGTGTATGTTAAACTCTTGAAAGAATGCAGAAATAGCCGGAGACGTATAGTCCGTTTAAGATAAATATTTTCTCGTTCTATAGTCTAATTTATAGTACGAGCTAGTAATTTTTTTTTCTCAGCCATATACATCCACTTTAAAATTTCTAGGAAAATCGTTGCAGACGTTTTCGAGATCCATGGCAAGGTACGAAGAAGCGAGTTGAATAGAGGCATTCTATAAAAGTCTCAGTTTAAATTCTTTGTGTCTACAGTGAAGAAAAGCACGTCTTATTCTAAGCAGTGTCACAGTTGACCCACATTCGTTCCGTCTACTAATTAGTTGCGAAAAGTTTGTTATCACCAAAAATGTCCGATTATCACAAACTGTCACGCAATAGTCTATTGAATTACTAGAACACCAACATTCAAAACTCTGTGAAAATCATTTTAGCCATTTTCGAGATCAGTATCCAAGTCTTTGTTGTTTTGTAAATGTCTTTTGGTGTATTTTTAATGTTAATAAGCCAGTAAAAAAGTATGCAACCGGGAAAAAATGAAATATAATGAAATTTCGTTTTTCCACAAACATCTCAGCCAAAATGTCAGACTCTGGTTTCTTCTCTTAAACAAGGGCAAGAACCCTAAGCACGTTGAATTCACGACTATTTCACCTTAATCTCCTCTTCTGTCTCGACGTCTTATACGATCGTTGGGGCACCCCGACATGATCTGACCAGCCTTCTTCACTTCTCTTGTCTTTTGCAAGGATTGGGGTCTCTTCTGGGGACAGACCGGCCCGTCCATTCCTTGATGTTCACCTCCCATTGTTTTCCTTGTCTGCCTCTCCTTTTTTCCTGGTACTTTCCCCCTGCAGGAAAGTCTTTGCGAGCTCTTAGGATCTTGTTACATGACCGTACAGACTTAACTTTCTTTTTCTATTGGCATTGCGGATACCTCATGGGGTCAAGTCAATAGTGTGATTATGTTTCATATATTCACATCTGTAATTTGGTCTTTCTAAAAATAATTAAACACGAGAAAGTGGTGCGTCTGGAACCAGATTTAATTTGTGTTTATTTTTAATTCTATGTAATTCTAAACTTTATTTATTTTTTTAAATTATGGCCCAACGCCTCGAACAGAATGTTTTCAGATCCACTGCAACTAATGTTTTTAAATCTTTACAAAAATAAAGATACACTTCTTTGCTATTGTAAATTAGTTTAAGAAAAAAAAGAAATAATATGGAGGAGGGGGGGGGGGGGGCAGGGGGTCACAGTTTTCTGAGGCGCATAAAAAGTTGTACATTTTAAATCAGCATTCACGTAGATATAAAGCTCTAGATTTCTATAGTTTCAGAAGTCAATGCCCACATTTTAGCTTGGTGTATTTTGTGTGCGGGTGTTTCATAAACTGTTCCTCCCTCCTTGCCTCCACCTCTCCCTATTCTCTCTCCCTCCTCTCTCTCTCTCTCCCTCTTTCCTCTCTATTTGTGTCTCCTGTAGGCCTATATCGATTTTTTTTATGTAAGCCTAACTGTATGTGCATATGAAACTGTATCTCTGGTCTGTCACGCTACAAAGGGAGACCATGCTGTTCAACTAGCATGTTAGGAAGAAAAAAAAAATCAAAACCTTTATTCACCTTGACCCTGATAAGAGACTTTGCGAGAGCCCAGGAATAACTTTGGCTACAAAAAGGTCCATTAACCTGATTTTTCATTTCCCTTATTACATAGGACCGTTTTGAAATGGTTTTGCATAGCTAACAGTGGGTCTCAACTGGGAATTGATACTGGTTCTGTGTACTGTGATAGTGAACGGGTTTGTATGTCGCACACGTTTTCTTTATGCTGCTGTTCAAACTAGATCCTTGTGGTTCTAAAAGTATGCACTTGTTATATTAATGTTATCTAACCGTATGCACTGGTTATAATAATCTTATCTAACCGTATGCACTTGTTATAATAATCTTATCTAACCGTATGCACTTGTTATAATAATCTTATCTAACCGTATGCACTGGTTATAATAATCTTATCTAATCTTACAAGTTTCTGACGTTCCCTCAAATAAAAGGAGAATTATGGCATAAGCGTATCTATTGGCATTAGTGTAGTGTTCTCTGCTTGAGGGGGAAAGCTGGATTTCACAGAAGGGCTCATTCAAGGAGTGTAATAGTGACATTCATGGCTGGGAGGCACTATCTCTAGATCGCTTCTCATGGCGTGAAGCTGTGAGACTCGGAGTATCGAAGCAAGAAGAGTGGCCAGCGTGAAGAGAGAAGAAGCAGGCCTATCTGCAACTGACTAAAGCTACCCATGCCACGTATGCGGCCGGCTTTTTAAAGCGAGGATATCACGTGAGGGAGCCTTACATGCATGTTAATAAGGGACTTGGGCTCTGTTTAGTAATTGGGTTTTCTGGCTGATTCAGGCAACCTGTTCCATGCTCTAATGGCACCAAGGAAGAGAGATCATTTGTACGAAGTTCGTCCCAGATTAATGCATAAGAAATGCACCTTTATCTGTATTCTTTTTCTGTGTGTTCCGTTATATTTTTTACATATAGGTGCATATTCTTTTTTTATTATTTTTTTTTGTTCATAAATACTATTTTAATGATGTGTTTCTGGTAACTGTACCTTGAATTGGTTCAAATATCATGTTGCGCTCTGTTCTAAAGCAAAACAATGGTGTCTTATTCCCAGGGGTTCTAATACAGTGCACTGGCTAACATAAAACACAATGTTTCCAATGCCCCTATAATGTGTTTTGGTTGCATTGGTTTTTATATGTTTGGGAGTATTTTATTCTAAAAACCCCACTTAAAATGTCTTATGTCTAGTATGTGTAGATACTCAATCAAAACTTAAAAACTGAGATAATATTGCGTAGAGAGACATCATATGAGCCTCTGAAATGGATCATTCCCTTGGTTCTTAGATAAAGGAATCATAGCCTTTCAGTCATATTAGTTAAACTGAGATCCTTCAATTCGAGAGCGGGCTGTTATTCCGTGGGACACCCGCACAAGGTCAACAGTATTGACCTCTAAGTCAAGTGTCCTCTATCAACCATTTGAGAACTGATTTTTTTTTGTCTGCTTGTGTGTGTGTGTTATCCTGTTCACATGTTATGCACTTATAACTAGGTCACCACGCTCTTGCAGATGTAATTAATTTTTTTAGTTCTTGCAGTGCAATGAGCTTGGAGTGAAAAGGTCACCAGAAATGATCCGATCAGTTTTTGTATTCTTTTGATGCCTTTCAGTTTTTTTCTGCGTTGTTTTTCTTAGGACAAAATGTGCCTGACAGTTGGCAACACATCATGACAACAATGTTGTTTCGCGTTGTTAAACTATACTTTTTATGTCAAACTTGACTATATTGCAAGACTGTAGGAATAAAGGTTAATTATATATTTTTTTCCTTAATTGCATAACGAAGAATTGCTCTTAGGGTGGCCAGAATATTTAAAAGCTGTTTACTATGGTGTTATATGGCCATCATAAAGATGTTCTTACAACTTTTCTTTAGCAGGTAACTTTTATTGAAAATATTTGTTGAAACATCAGATAAATATTTTATTGAATGTATATCTCGAATGTCTGGTTATTTATACAACAACTGCTGCTTCGGTATTGAAGACAATTCAAAGGCCTATCCTTGAGTACAAATATTTATTCAAACTAATCTCAAGTAGATTAAAACAAAATAGTAATGACGTAACCGACTTAGAGTTGTAGTCTTATTGTTGCTTAATTTAGAACACAATTTAGAACACAAGAAGTTTTGAGAATTGATGAAGATGTCCTTCCCTAGTTACGCAGAATAAAGGATGGCTGCCTTGTCTTGTTGTATACGCTCTGGACTTTCATGCGAGAGGTTTGCTTTAAATTGCTTCAATTTCTGAAGAAGCATCGGAATAAATATACATAAATCAAAATAAAGTTCTGTTTATGTTCACAAAGTCAGAGTAATGGATTCTCTCTCTCTTTCTCCCTCCCTCTCTCTTTTTTATCTCTCTTTCTTTTTATCTCTATCTCTCTCTCTCTATCTTACTTTCTCTTCCCTCTCTATCTTGGACTTTCCCGCTATCTCAGTCCATCTCTCTGTTTCCTTCTCTCTGTTTTTTCTTTCTCTTTTACCCTCTTTCTTTCTCTCTTTCCCAACTATCTTTCCATCTATCTCTCACTCTCTCTCTTACCCTACTCTATGCTTCTCTGTTTTTTTTTTCTCTCTGTGTGTGTATTGTCTGATGAGGTATTGCTCTAGTACATGAACAGAGTGAACGGAAAACGAATGTGAGACGAAAGACGGTATTGCGTGTAATTACCGTGTAGTAGAAACAGTAGTTTTCCTCCCTTTAAGTTAACATAAACATTTTCAAATCATTAGACATGCTGTACAGTAATTTGCATATTTTTCATTGAAATTGAGATTTCTAAATCTTTATTAACATTCATTTTATATTGTTACAAAAAATTTTCGTACTTTATTCATATTTCATTATCAAGTTCATATTTATTCGCATGACAGAGTAAGTTACACTGCTTTTGTATGAACTCAAAGCAGACCCCCATCTACAGATAAGTCTTGTGTATTTAAAATTCTATCACCAAATACTAAACTCGCTTAGTAAAACACATTCTACCACAAGAAATACCAAGCTCAAAGTCTTGCATTCCAAGTGTCATCCAACGTATCATACTCCGCAGTTAAAGAAAATGTATACGTCTGGCTCATTATAACTAATCTTGTATATAAAGTTCTTTGATCAGCCTTGAATGTCATTCTCACAAAGCTTATATCAACAGACTCTGTCTTGTAGATAGTTTGTACTCTTATAAATTTCTCCCACTCCCAATCTCGGATCAAGCTCAAATTTCGCACAATTATTTCTTTTTTTCCTGACAACACAAGTATACATTTAAATATAAAAAAATTGTTAATTAACTTTTGTTTATTCATTATTTTGTTTGGTATTAAACAAGGGAAAGAAATTTTACTTGACTAACGTGGTGGTATAAGTTCTAGTGGTCCCCTTTATACTGTATAGGTCGCAGATTTCAATTTTGAAGGTATTAAGCCTTTTATTTTCAGAAGCAATTCGCTGGCACAACGGTTAGCCTTGAGTCCTCAACTTCGATTTCATGTCTTTCAAATTAAAAAAAAAAATAAATGCACTTAAAAAGTGATTACGGTAACATTCATGAAGATACACCCTTCTTCCTCCCCCCCCCCCCCCCACACCTTTTCTCAACTGGTCCAGACAATAGAGAGCGTACTGAGAAAGCTAAAAGCATGAAATTGCGATTAAAAAAAACAATTGGTAAAAATATTTCTAATTGCACAGATTTATTATTGTTTGTCAAGATCTATTATAAATTTATTTACAAGAATTGATTGATACAACTACTCTTGATAAAAACTTTTTAAAATTTTTTAACCCTTTCCCTCCTAACTGACGATACCAACGTTGATTTGACCCCATTAAATTAAATTACATTTTGATTTTAGAAACTTGAATTTGTGTTATATAAAGAAGAGCATGCATTCTTCTATAATTCTATACTTAATGCAACATTTCCTGATTACATACAAAAAAAAATATTTCAGTTTAATCCTAACAGGGTAGTGAAACACAAATTGAATAATTCCATCGGAACACTATTGACGGAGAGATAGAGTCAAAAGAATGTTTTTATATTTTCTTGTTTTCCTTTTCAATTGTTTCTTATGAAGTGCATCTTTCATGCCTATAGCATGCTCAGTGCACTATGGTCCAATCTTTCATGCCTATAGCATGCTCAGTGCACTATGGTCCAATCTCTTTAGAGAAACAGTAAAGGGAGAAGGTTTGCGTGCTGTCAATAGGCTCTCAACAAACAACATGCACGTGTCGGGATTCGATTTCGAGCCCCCTTGTTAGTTGGCCAAGCCGTAGTCAAAAGGTTTCGGCCTCTCAGACATACATCCCACACTTCAGTTGTTGAGAACCGTTGTCCTGGATACCCTTATTGTTATCTTATCATTTTCATCGTGAACCTTTTGAACATATACAAACAATAGCAATACTTTACTTTAAATCACGTGATCCATTATGTTTTTTTAATGGTCGGCCATGTGTAGGACTTATTTTTAAACAGGTCTCGGCGCCCCCAGGCGACTAAAACTGTCACGGTCAAGTAATAATGATGAATGACTGGTTCTATTTACGACTGTAATCTGTATATTTATAACATGTATAAAAGACTGATGTGCGGCTGAGTGGTATAAACCACAATCTGCTTACTAGCAAGAGTGCTCGAGTTGAAATCCTCATTTGAGCTATGCCATGCTTGCTAAGCAGCACCCCATCACCCATTGGTCAATAACAAAAATTAAATGTTTCACTTTAGAAAAGAAAAGAATAGCCGTTGCATCAGAACTTTGAATGATCTAGTTTCTGAGATCTAAACGGGACGGACAGACAGACAGACCACACAAAACTAATAGCGTCTATTTCCCCGTCAGGGGCCGCTAGAAATGATTGAAATACGCGCTATGCAAGAGGGAATCTGAAAATAATTATAAAATGTGAAATTTTCTAGCGAAAAACTAAAAAAAAACAACAAAACTCTCTCTGAAGTCCCCACACAATGTTTCCTAGGCGCTCATTAGAATTGTTTTAAGGTGAAATACGTTTCATAAAGCAAGCAAAGAGAAGTCAGGACCATTGTTATGGAGCGTGTGTGTGTGTGTGTATTCAGCGATTGGTTGTGAATGATGCAACATTGGTGGCATTGTCGTCACTTGGTCGTAGTTAGGGGAGATGACTCCAGAACGTTACACTAAAAGTTTGTGTTATTGTTGTGAGTTGACTTTGTTATAGAATATTATCACTATAGTCTACTACAGTTATTTTATCTCATTTTAACTTGATATAGATCTAGTTATGTTATAAATAAAGTGTTACATAATCTATTCACAAAAGAAAGCTATTCAAGTTACCATACGTTTCATTTTGGGAGAAACATTACGCATACAATGGTTTAGTGCTGAAAGTCAATTACGTAACAATAACATATTCTTTCTACCTCTCCATAGTCTTCTGTATCTGCATTGTATTCTTTTATTTAGCATATCAATGTATCTGGGTGTTTCTAGTATATAGAAGTGAAAGCGCCAATTTGCATTTTAAAAAGCATGTTTCTCTTTCTGAGGAAAGTCTCTTTCCCGGCATTCCTTTTACAATGCTTATATTGTCTCAGTCTGTATCTTTCCTGTCTAGAATTTTTCCCGAGTTTTTCGACCACATCTACTCATTTAATATTTGCGTACAAGATCATGCCCGATGACACATGAATCTTTAAAAAAAATAATCATTAAATTAGTTAATAAATTAGTCGTAATATACTCATTTTGTTTTTATTTAGAAACTGTAATAGGCTGAGGAGAGAGAATTAAGAAACTAGAATTGGAAAGATAGATAGAATGGAATAAAATATCTTGTCAATGTGATTATTATAACATATTAATCAATCATTAAGAAAATTTTGTAATGGGTTTTGTAATTCATTGCTTCGATCACCATTTTAAGATACAATAATTATTTATACAAAGATACATCTACATTTCGTCCCTTTGTACGACCCATACGGTTAGTCACCTTAGACTTATATATTAAATATTTGGTAAAAACTAGGACTTACTAATAATAAAAAGATTAAAGAAAAAAGGCCTAAGGTCCAAGGATTCCTATGACGAAAAGCTAAAATTGAATAGCGCAAATTCTGAGGTTTCATTAGAAAACAATTATAAAAAAACAATAACTAAGACTAGAAAGGCTGGATAAAAATTAAAACGTTTTAAAAAAATATGTAGTAAATAATTAATAATTAAAATAATCTTTATTATCACTGAGGAAATATGTTTTACAATTTTGTGTTGGGTTTGAATTTCACTTTAACTCCTACTGAACCCAACAAACGCTTTGATTATTTAGTCATTAATCATACATCTTGTGTTTATTGTTGTTTTGTCTAGTGCGTTGTAATCTAATGAGTAGCGATGTTTTCTTACTTTTTACTATTTATTATTATCGTTCAATCCGATTCCTGCGACGCTTTCAAAGGTGATATGTTTTATTACGAAAGGTGCTAAATGTGCAGTGGCGTAGCTAGGGTGGAGGAAGGGGGTCCTAATTCGAAATTTTTGTTTACACTAAATATTAAATATTATGCCTTTGTCATGTAATCTAGCGATTCACGTGGAGTCAAAAATACTAGACAGCATTGATCTAGATGATGTTATAGATGCCCTTGGTACACAGAATACACGACGTGAGGCGATATGAACTGAGATTTGTCACTTGTGCATTTTCTTGCCAATAAACAACGGTATTATTAATTTTAAAGTGTCTTAGTGATTATTCTTTGTTAATTTTACTTTTATTGTATTTAAATTCTGTACCAATTGGAATTATCTCATAACATGATGTCGAATATCAGAATTCAGGGACCCCAAATCCCTAGAAACGCCTCATGTTAAATCATAGAAAGTGTTAAATCACAGAAAATTAAATCATAAAAACTTGAATTGTTAAATAATAAATTAAAGGAAATGTTCAATCATAAGAAATGTTCAATCTTAAAAAAAAAAAAAAAAAAAAGAAAGTGCTAAATCATAAATCTTAGGAAACGTTCAATCACAAAATGTGTTCAATTATTAATCCCAGTGAGTATTAATCACATTAAGTGTTTAATAATAATTAAATCGAACTATTTAATTACTGGAGCTATTCTGTTAAATCACAGGTAGTGTTAAAATATAATTAGGTTACCATTTACTAGTGTTTATTTATACTCTAAGACTAGCCTCTCTTGCCCCGAGGCAAATATCTAGTCACAATGCGACAACATGCAAAACCTCTTTTAAACTGCCTTGTGCATGACTATTCCCAAGTTTATTGTAAACAATTTCTTCAAATGCGGTGAGATGCATGTGGATTCATTTTTGGTGTGTGTGTGGGGAGGAATCTAGAAATCTACACTCATCTGTGGTCTGTATTCATATATATACATCCTTACGTCTGCATGTAGCAAAAGTTGCTTCCCCCTTCTCGATTTCTCAGTAACTTACCTATGGTTTTTGTTCAATAAAAAAATCGTACACTTCTTTCTGTAACTTTCTGTGTTAACTTTACAGCATCTTTTCTGTAATAAAATTATAAACAAATTAAGATCTTAAAATGTCACGTTCACTGACAGGGATTCTCAAATACCTTACGAAAACAAATACTTTTTTATGTACTGTTGGTGAAAACGTATTTAAATTGTCGTTTTCAAACGACGTACAAGAAAGATATTTTACATCCCCGCTCACCCGCCCCCTTATTCCTTATCAGGCGAACACAAATGAGAAGAATAAGTATCAATCTCTAACAGAAAATGTGTGTCTGTATCTTAAAAGTCATTTGAGATCCGTTGCATCGTTGTTGTTGTTTGCTATAGATTGTTAGCTTAAATTTCGGCCACTATGTTCGTCGGAGTATTTATAACAAATGAACATCGACTTGATGTCGCCTGGTCCTTCGAGCTTCCGTAGACGTGCTTTTAGATACACACACACACACTTATATTTAGAATACATACACACACACACACACAAATCCGTTAGTTTACGGTGGAGTCTTTTTCAAAAAACGACAACTGAAAAGCACAAAGAATAGAACAAAAGAAGGCGTTGAAAAGTGTTTCTCTATATTTGCAGGGTTCTTGCTCTTAGCATCTGGGGATAGTGACGACCTCTTCCTTTAATACAGACAGTGGTATCAAGGGAAGGGGGTTGGGTCAAAGTGACCTTCTCTAGAAAAAATCAAGTGTTCCTAACGCCGTTTCTGCATATGTAAAAAAGCACACACACATTTTCTCTGTATGCAATTTTTTTTTGTTTTTGTTTTTGCTTTGCTGTGCTGACGTATTACTTGGTATACGATGATATTGGGTTGAAATCCACATCTCAGTAGCTTATACGTCAGGAGGCATTTCTTTAATCTCAATCTTTACCAGACCAATCGTCACAGAAGGCCTGGACACTGACTGACCTGTCACGTGGCAACGAGCTAATTGGTCTTCACTTTCCACAGGTTGCGACGCCGCAGGTTAGTGTTCAGGCCTTTTGTGACGATAGGTCTGGATCCACGCCTCAATAAACTAATTCAAACTTTGAATGTGTGTGTATGTGTATGTGCTTGAGATATATATATATATATATATATATATATATATATATATATATATATACATATATATATATATATATATAGAGAGAGAGAGAGAGATAGATAGATAGATAGATAGATAGAGAGAGAGAGAGAGAGAGAGATTATCTTACAGCTGCATTAGGGCGTAACGATTTCTTAGTTGGCAATATGAACTTAAAAAAAATTCACGCTCTGATTCACTCATGGGAAGGGGGGATAATAAAGGTTGGCTTGTAGGACAAAGACACTATAAAGAATTATTCAGATATTCATAATACCATCTTTATTTTATTTTATATAACGGTGATGCCCTAATTACGGCCCGAGAGCCCTGTCTGGAACGTGACATGCATAATAAAACAGACATTTGGTTCCGATGGACTCGACATGTTGCAATGATGTGTCTCGAGACACGCTTTTCGTAAATGTCTAAGGCCCCCAAGGCTGAAGAAGGATGAGCCCCACTTAGAACACAGTAGAAACATTTCAGCTCTCAGGTTGTTACAGTAGCGTGTCATGTTTGTTTTTTTAAATCTGATGACCTAACGTCTAATTAAAGAAGTAATAGAATTTCTCCCGACGAAAGAAAATAATGTTGATTCTCCAAGAAGCATCATAAAAAAATACATATTAGGCGAGGGACATGGCGATTGAGTGGTAATGCACTTGGCTTCTGAACCGAGGGGTTCCAGGTTCGATTCTCGCTAAAGACTGAGATTTTGAACTTGGAAATATTTTTCTGGCACTCTTGAGTCAACCTAACCCTAATTGTTACCCAATTTTAGTAGGAGATAGATAGGGCTCTTGGTCGTAGAGCTGGCCACATGACACCCTTTTTAGCCTTGGTCAAAGAAGCATATGACTTTTACATTATCTGCCCTATAGATATTAAGGTCTGAAATGGGTATTTAATTTTTGTAAAAATATATTAAGCAGCCATACACATCAATATTCTATTTTAAAAATGCATTCACAATTAGTAGAAGCTTAAAACTTATAGACTTACCAGTGTGTATTGTTTTAGAGCCTGGAACAAGTAAGTCACCTCTTAAGTATTTGTTTTAACTGAAAATTAAATAATGTATATTTTTAACAGAAAAATATTCCTTTCATACTGTTACATTTCTGTGTTGAAACTCGAAACTCCAAGAGCCAAAGCATGAATAAGCTTCCTGTGTACACTTCTCTTAGGACAATGACGCGACCATCACGACATTGCTCGCCATGATGGCTTATTAATTACAATATTAAAAGCATGCTATACACGTTGGTTATTGAGGTACCAAAAGATACGGTAGCCAATGTGTTACCAAATTTGAAACAAACAGACTAATTAATTAGACTCTGTTCTATTGTTTAATTTAGATGGCCCAAATTAACGCTTGGATTACAATGCCTCGCAAGAGTGAACGGATTGAAAAGTAGATATAGCACATGAAGTAGACCAGGGGTGTGGACACAGTGTTTAGAATAGCGGTCACGGGTTTTTCTGTGACGACGAAACCTTTTTTTTAAAGTGTCACATTTTTTTTGTGAGTGCTCTCTTTAAAATTTTCTACCTGTGTCTGTGGGATTTCTTCCCCCTTTTACCGACCTTATCGATTTAAATAAAAAAGAACTTAGCCTACGCCCCTGCTTGCGGCTTATCTTTGTTTGTTCCGTCGCTTACGTAACTCTTCTTATTTCATGTACTTCTGCTACAGTGTTATGTTACTTTCACAACAAATACCTGTGTCTTACCAGGTGTCAACCTAGCAATGTTTTACCGTCTGAGTGAACTTGACCTTTAGTAACCATGAAAAACTTCAGGAGTATAATTCAGACTATTTCAAGGCAGCCAGCACGCCAGGCGTTCGCCGTGGGCGGAGTGGCCACCAATCAGGAGCAAGCCAAGTCGTTTGAAGAGGTGCCAGGTCCAAAAGGAATCCATCTATGGCCTGTTCTCGGACCTATTCTAATGTACAAACCATTCAGTAAGTTGTTTTTTTTTAAAATCAGATTTATTACAATATAATTTGACTTATTAAGTCAAAATTTGGCCCGAACCGGGCAAAATAAGAACCAATGGGGCAGTGTATATCGTACGCTACTGCGCTATTAGAAGTCAAATAATATTGTTCCGGCCGTTTTAGCCTTCACCACTTTTAGTCCGGTACTAACAAAACACGAATCAATTCTAAACTAATTATTGGTAATTAATTATTTTGTTTGATATCGAATAAGGGAAAACAACTTCTCCGTTATTGAGAAATATAGTAGTAAGAGCGGAGCTATTTCCCTTAGATGAGCTTTTCCTTTTAAAGGATTTTAAAAAATATTTTGCTTGTTTATATTGCTATGAACAGCAATCACTTATTAATGAACAAAAGCATAAATGAAAAAATAATAATAAAGCGTACAGTACTTGTTTTAAATATAAAAAATTGCAACGTAAAAGGGGGGATGGGGGTTGTTTGGTCGACTGTTGAAATTCGCTAAAGTTCACGTTTGGTCAATAAAAAAAAAAAACTCCAACAGACGCTGCAGTGCAGTGATTAGCACTTGAATATTTTTTTTTAATTTCAATATGATTGATGTGAAAAAAATCTTAACCCTTGGGCGGTGGTCTATATCTGCTATTGGCTTAAAAGATTTCTTCGGGATGAGTTTAATCTTGCCAATTGATGTTGTCAATCTTCTAACTGTAGGACGTGTCAACATTAGTTCTTCGAGGTCGAACATGTGGATACTATATATAGCCTGGGTGAGATAATGTTGTGTCTGTTTTCGGAAGGCAATCTTAGAACTAGTCTCTACCTAGATAACGCAGTACACACACCCATTAGCACACATTTTAAAAAAATCTCCCTTTCAGACCTAGTGGCCTATAGGGTAGATGATGTAAAGGTAATCTGTTTTTTTTTATGGCATACGGTTAACGAGGGTGTCATGTGACCAGCACAACGACCAACCGCCCTTACTTTTCCCCAACTTATGTCAGGTACCCATTAGAGCTGGGTGGACTCAGAGGTGCCCAAAGATCCCGAAATTAAAAATCCCAGTCTTCACACAGGATTCGAACCCAGGACCCCGGTTCGAAAGCCAAGGTCTTTACCGATCAGCCTCCGCGCCTCCATCACACATTTAAAAATAATAATTATAAGACTTGTCGATATGTTACAATAAAACACATGAGATAAAGTCCGTAAATTGTTGAAACTTTGGCTAGACAAGTATCCACTAAGAAAGACTTTCCTGAGCAAAGTTAAGGCAGAAACTCTTTACCCGTCTGGTCGATACCATTTTTTTTTTCACACCAAGTAATGAGTTGTCATTCTTTGGTCATTTTCCCCCTGGACATAAGTGGTCAAATTGCAGCATATTCAGGGTTCTTCTTCTCGTAGCCAGCTTTTTGCTGCTGAACAGTGAGCTCCTTTGCAGACTGTGCCAAGGAAAAAGAGTTTGCTGTTTTCTTCAGTTGTTCAAGATGCTGGTTATGTTGGGCTGTAGTGGAACTAGGGTCTGCCTAAGGTGGATTAGGAAGGGGCATTCAAAGAGGATATGTTTTATAGTTTCATAAGGGTTGGCGCAGTGTCTACAAAGGGGGAGTTGTGTGGAATTTATTTTGTTCAGATGGTAATATTCAGGGTAATTTCTTCCTTTATATGACCTCTAAAATCAGTGTGTGTGTGTGTATACATATGTGTGTGTGAGGTTGTAAACGTGGATGTCACTTCAGTTTTAAGTAATCAGAAGACAGCCCAGCTCCATGACTGCGATAGCAGGTTTTCTTTAATCAGCATACGACGCTGAACTGGTATTTTCTACCATAGTAACGGAGAAACTCACTGGTTCAGATTCTGCTTGGTTATTAGCCTATCCGCTACCAGAGCGTCTCAATGAGAGCTGAAATCAATCACTAATGACAAATGCGTTAACACATATTGCTTTATTTACCCTAATGAACCAAATCAAGAAGAACACTAAAAATGCTTTAAAAACGACAATAGCTCATGTTTACAACTCACTCAGCGAGTTATTTTCTCTTGATAACTAATGAATGTTATGATTTAAAAAAGGAACTTTTTTACCCCGCGGCCTCCTTTCCTCCACCTAGAATAAATCCTGGTTAATCGAATGTCTACATCTACTAGACTTTATAATATTCCAATGATAGGCTTTAGTTCTAGACTTAGAAGACGACGCGCAACATTTTCCTAAATATTAATTTATTTAACTATTGACGAACGAAAGGACGGACGGACAGACATTCCACACAAAACTAATAGCGTCTTTTCCCATTTCGGGGGGCTGCTAATAATCACCAAAGTCTGAATTTTCGCTTCCTGAATTGGTGAATACGCATCAAAATACGTCCACGCATTTGACGGTGTCGAAATCACGTGTTCGATTCCCGTCTTGAACCAAATATTTTAACAAATATTTCATAATAGTTTTAGTTATATAATGAAAAAAAAAAAAAAATTTTATATGTTTTTCATCTTCATGTTTGTGATTCTTGTGTCTCCAAAGTCTATGGCCTGCTTCAGTCGCGTGGCGACTATGGATCATCTCATGGAAATGAGATGAATGTCTGGGCATTAGCTGTGGTCGGAACGATGTCGCCCACACCTCAGTTCCCCCCTCTCCACGCAGCTGAAGTATCCAAAGGAACGGGCTGGCTAGCTACCCACCTAGGAGAAGGAAAACTCTGAATTCAAACCTCTGTTGCCTTGCAGCTATACCCGATCATTGGAAAGGCTTCGGGAGTCAACCCTGAGGAAAAATCAGGAGCTGGCGACCCTTAGGCAGATTGCAGCACCCAGTGCTACACTTTGGCAGAACCTGCGACGCCGCTGATTCTTGTGTAGTTAGGTACAAAAAAAAATAATTGTGCTAAATTTCTGCTTAATTCGAGATTTGGTGGGGGAGAAACCACGTGTTCAAACTTTTTTGCCAGACAGACAGAGTGAGTTGTTAAAAAAAAATGAAATTCTTGATTTTTTAAACACATATTTCTCACCTGTTATATTAAATCTTTCAACACGTGAACAGGATTTTTGCGACTTTCAGAAAGGTAATGAAATGAGGTGTTAAAGTGCATTCGTTAGTTAGGTAACCTTCCTATTTCCTTTTTATCCCTTGAAGAACAATGGATTTTTTAAAGTTTGTTTTTGTTTTAAACACATTTTAAAATATGTGACGTCAGTCTACAATTTTGATGGGAGAAAAAGGATTTTAAAACAGTGTCGGTGTTTATAGAGTTCGTTAAGTCCCCACCCTACCTTGTGTGCCTGGGGTCAAACACGCGCATGTCACGGCAGCATCACTGCTAAAAGAACCTGAGTATCATACATACCTGAGTTTCATAATGAAACTAGCCGATTAAGACCCGCAGCCTGCGGGCCTTAGTTTTGGGATTACCGATCTACTGGATTGAAACTAGAACTATTTTCCATTCACTTTTTTTGTAATTTTGCCACAAGTAGAGTTGGAAAATGGGTTCACCCATTCAGCAGACATAATCATATCAAATAGAAAATAATGTAACAAACGGGTTTACCCGATTAGTTAAATAGTGTCGTTCTTCAATAGAATTACAGTTAGATACTTTTTGTTTATTATTAGGGCCCTCCGGTTGAAGAAGAAACATACACAATGTTCTGATCTAAAGAACATTTATGTAAATTTTTATCAAGACTGGATAAACGGTTGTGCTTTTTATTCAGGACAAACATACATACATACCAACATACATACATGCATACGTGCTTACATTCATACATCCATACATATGTGGTGGGTTTGGCACAGAACAAACTAAATGACATGACGAAGGCAACTCGTAGGACGATTCCAAACTGTTTATTATACATTAAAGACCTGCAGCCATACGTAAACACATGGTGTAGAACCAGGCACAAAAGGGAGTGTAGACGACGTAGGTCCAGTAACATACGGACACTACAGCGACAAAAGATGCCGTAGAATGGACAGTGCCCACGTTGTCTGCCTTTTTATGCGCGGACACAAGGTGCCATCTAGGGGGAAGGGTCACGTGGATATCGGGGTGGCCGGTGTTTTCTGAAAAGGTATCCACTCCACTACACATACATACATACCAACATACATACATACATAAACACAAACATACATACATACAAACAAACATACGTACATACATACATAAAAACATACATACAAACAAACATGCATACACACATACATATAAACATACTTCTGACTTTCAATAATATATATTAGATGTGGACAGGTGTAAGAAGGGCCGTAAAGAGACTCTGCACCGGCCGGATATGACCCGCGGTAAGTGGTATTCGCATCATTGAGTGCCAGGGGAACTCAGAATATACATAATAACTCAGCCCTTTAAGACATATCAACAGTTTCTGTTACAAGCAATTAACAGAGTGTTTAGTGGCCAGCATAACGACCTGTTAAAGCCGGGCTTTCTCTTATGCCTTATCCTGGGTTGATCCAAGGCCTGCATCTTGAGGTCACGTGACTGTTGGCACTTATGGTGACTTTTTAATTAAATTTTATTATTTACTTTTAAAATAGTCGTTGGACTTAAGGGAAATGCTGGATTGGCCTATAGGCAATGCAAGCTATAGCTTAGCAACGCCCCCCCCCCCTTTCCGCTTATTTTCAATCTCTTTGAAGAAAATGCAACGGAAGGATCACCTTATGTTTATTACGATGGCCCCACATCCCAGACAGCTTAGTGCCTCTTAGGTTCTAAATGCGGTGCTACTTAAGGACTAGATCCTATAAAGTGATAGTTATGTATGTAAGACTGCACTTTTTAATTGTTGAAACAAACTTGTTTATAGACAGAGAGAACACTGAATTGTAAAAGATCCATTTCATCAAATTTTGACACATTTCGGTGACAAGTTTTGGCATGAATTTAACCTTGAATCATCTTGCTAATGACCCGTCTTGTCTGTCTCAGTCAAATTATAAATTTAGCAGACGTGATGTCTCTCACTGTCTCCTATCATTTATTTTATTTTTTACTTAAAAAAATTTATACAAAAGATTTTGTATAAAATATAGGTGAAACATGAGCAAACTAAACGGAATTTATGCGTCGTATGTACATTTTGTGTCACATTCAACGAGAGGAAGCAATGAAAAGCTTCTTTTCTTTCGTGGGTGCTACGTAGTTTTAAAAACCACACATCGGTGAGAAGTCTCTCAAACAGCAATTTTTAGTTAACTGCTATGTTTACGATTCCGAAGATTAAGGATGAGTGCAGTGTTTCACGTGACTACGCAAACCCATTTGGGACTTGCATATTTTGCCGAATCTCAAGCAGACAAAGCCGTTGTCCGCAGGCGGTCTTTTTAAGTTTATCTTTCCGTGTTCTGCGATTGTCTTAATTATATACTAGATGTATTTGACCAGCGGCCTGCGGGCCATAGTTAGGGTCATTTTCTACTGGATTGAATTTAGATCTATCAAACTTGGAGAATGTTCCGTTCTCATTTCTTTGTATTTTGCCTTGAAAATAAAAGTAGAGAGTAAAGTAGGCTTAGCCTAGTTCAGCGTTTTGCTAAAATATCTTTTGAACAATATCAGTCTTTGGAGACATACATGTACATAGCACAGGTAACTTCACAGGAAAACAATAGCACTGTTTATTTTTATTTATTTATTTATTTTTCACAGCTAAATTTACATCAGAAAACAATCAGCTCCTGTTCGACTCACTCATTGACAAGTACGGCCCTGTAGTTAAATTGCGGCTCTCGGAGCTTTCAGTTCTAATCAGTGATCCGAAAGACATCGAGCGGGTGTTCCAGAATGAAGGTCAATACCCAACCAACCCGAGCATGTCCATCCTGAAAGCTTACGAGGCCAGAAACGGGCTGAAACCTTCTTTATCATCAAGGTAAGTTAATTTTAGCTCACTTTTTAAAAAATATACACAATAGTTCCGTTATTTTTTTATTCAAACGTTCATCTATTAGCTACATTTTTAAAAAATTATCCCTCGCTGTTTTTAGTGTTTACATTTTGGGTTTATTGTCCTCAACATACTTTAATTTTTCATAAATTTTCATAGTGCTCACAAGACGTAGTGTCCACAAGACTTAGTATGCCAGAGACTTAGTGTCCATAAGACTGTGTCCATAAGACTTAGTGTCATAAGTCTAAGTGTCCATAAGACTAAATACCCATAAGACTTAGTGTCCAAAAGATTTATTGTCCATAAGAATTAGTGACCATAAGACTTATTGTCCATAAGACTTATTGTCCATAAGACTTATTGTCCATAAGACTAAGTGTCAATAAGACTAAGTGTCAATAAGACTAAGTGTCAATAAGACTTATTGTCTATAAGACTTATCGTCCTTATGGCATAGTGTCCATAAGACATAGTGTCCATAAGACTAAATACCCATAAGACTTATTGTCCGCAAGACTAAGTGCTCATAAGACTTAGTGTCCGCATGTGTTAAGATTTTTGTGTGTGTTTTTCTTCATTCATTATCGATGTATTATACCACAGTCACATGACTTTCACATTTTTGACCGTAAAATAGAATTAATTCTACCGACCAGCACATTCTAAATGGCTACTAATCAAAATAAATGCATCTTTAGACTTCCGTTGAATGTATAAAATATTTGTGGTTACGTGTTGGATTTCTTTGTCCAGTTCGCATCTCTTTGAAAGCTGAAATGTTTCATTCTGGATGCAGTAGTGCCCACCAGCTCTTAAGTCATTTCTTTGGAAACAAAACGATTGGCCGATTTACTAGCAACTATGCACCCTCGCTACAGAAAAACAGTAAAAATGTGCTTAATTTGAAGCGTCAAGAATTAAAGATGACTTTGAATAATTAGAGTTCGATTTACACTTTAACAAGAGAAATAGCTGAATACTATGGCCATTTTATGATGCACATGTTATATAACTGTTGTACATTAATTAAAACTGATAAGTACATTTGATTTAAGCAGAAATTTTGGCCTAGGCGAGTTCAATTTATTTGGTTTCCACACTATTCTAATTGGGTGACATTTGTATTATAGGCACTAGTTTCGATTGAGTACCTATATAATAAACATTGATATAAATATAATTGAATATAAAATGTGCTTTCACTGTGTCTCTCTGTCAGTAACGGCGAACAATGGCAGAGGTTACGTAGTCCTGTGAACAGACGACTGATGAGACCAAATTCTGCGACCTATTATTTAGAGTCACACAACAATGTAGCAGACGACTTTGTCCAGTTACTCATTAGTCAAGAGTGGAAAGCAGAAGATCAAATCGACTTGTTATTTAGATTCGCTGCCGAAAGTAAGGACTTTAAATATTTATTGTATATATTAATTGTTATTCCCTTTAAATTTTGCTAATACGGTCGTTATAGTAATAATAATAATAATAATAATAATTAAGGGACTACGATGAATTTTGTTTCCCTTTAACGAAACTTGACCCTGGCAGCGCCAGAGAATTAATACTCGCTCGTTTCTAACATAATAATAGTAATAATAATAATAAATGTTCAGCCCTATCGGAATCTGCCTACCTAGGTCGCCATAACCAAGTTGCAAAGCTAATACACCAGCACTTGGCTTTGACACATAATTTGATTGGTAAGGATACTCCTCCTTATTAAAAATACTCACCACAAGAGGTTCCTGAGTCTACTGATCATTCCCTGTACTGGGACAGGCCTATCTTGACCAATAAAACGGTAGATTTTAATCGCCCAGATCTGCTTCTCATCGATAAAAAAGAAAAAGCCGCTACCATTACTGACATCGCCGTACCACTGTCTTATAATTTACGAAAAACTGAGATAGAAATACGAAGAAAATATGGGAACCTAGGCTTGGAAATTAAGCGTTTATGGGAGTTATCTAAAACAACAATATACCCCATTGTTGTATCAACCAAGGGGATAATAACAACCGACCTCACAGACACCTTCAAGGCCCTTGGCATTCCTAGGAACATTCTCGTTGCCTGTCAGAGGGCAGTACTACTGCAGACCTGCCACATCACCAGAAGATTCCGCAGTGGAAACTGTTTAAGGGACTACGATGAATTTTTTTTCCCTTTAACAAAACTCGACCCTGGCTGCGCCAGAGAATGAATACTCGTTCTTTTCTAACATAATAAAAATAATGACAACTGACCCCGCCGATAGATTTGAAGCCCTAAACATTCCTAAGAGGATCATTATTACCTGTCAAAGGGCAGCACATCACCAGAAAAGAGTTTTCTTCTTCTAATAACTGTTATAGGGACTACAATGAATTTGTTTCGCTTTAACGAAGCTCAACCCTGGCAGTGGCAGAGAATGAAAATTAATTCATTTCTTTAATAGTATTATTTGTTAATAAATATAATTTTTTTACAATTTTCTTTGGTAAATGTATAGAATTTTCGTAAAGACTTAATCCTAGGAGTCTAGGGATACTACCTGGGATTGTGGTGATGGTGCTACGGGCTATCGTCGTAATAATGTTCATTTCGGAACAAACGTCTTGAACCTACACGTCACACGATTGAATGATTTAATGTTTTAAATACTTTTATACTTTTGTGACTCAAGAGCACGTTACTAGGGAGTTTTACATTGTTGTGACTCAAGGGCAAGTTACTAGAGAGTTTTATACTGTTGTGACTCAAGGGCAAGTTACTAGAGAGTTTTATACTGTTGTGACTCAAAGGCAAGCAACTAGGGAGTTAGAGATGGTGAGGTTGTTTACAGACCCAATGAAAACTTGCAGATAAAAACACAAAGTAGCCCACCTTCGACACAAAGATTTCGTCTCAGCTACCACCTCAACTCTTACACTTATCTTATAAAATGTAGACGTAGTTTAGGACTTAGCAATGACAACCAATGAACGAAGTTTAGAAAGTATATGATTAGAAATTATGAAATGTTTCTTTATTTTTATCTTTTTTTTTTTTCCCCCGATGTCTTAGATACAGGAGTCGTTGTTTTCAACACCAGACTTGGACTTTTGAATCCAGGCTCTAAGAACAAGGAAGAGATTGAACTATTGCAGCAGACGAGAGAACTCTTCAATGCCCTTCAGAAAACGTTCAATGGGGAGTCCATCGCTCATTCTTTGTACAGAAATAAAACTTATCTGGAGTTTGAGAAAGCTTTTAATACTATTAAAAGGTAATTGGTTCTTGTCACATGATTATCAATGAAAATATATGTTGCATTTAAACACACATTTACATAGAGACATTCACACATAGACAAACACAATGACATACACTATATCTCGAAAATTTTGATTAATTGTCCAGTGTTTTGAAAGTTTCAAAACAGCTTTAATCTTCCTACGTCACGACCTGGTTTATCAAACATGTTACTGAAGTATTAATTTTTCACATTTACAGCTATGTACAGAAACATTTGGACAAAGCGAAAGAAATAGTCGAGCAACGTAAGAAAGACAATAAAGAAGTCGACAGCGATGAACTTAACCTTCTGCTCTCCCTTGCTTCGGAAAAAAAATTGGATAAAGATGACATTCGAGGCATATTGGAAACATTTTACACAGGAGGGTCAGATTCTGTGAGTGATCTTGTTCTTTTTCTTCATAGGTCTGTATAGTGTAACCGAACGATTTGATTACAATAAGGACAATCTTCAATATTCACGTTTATATATTTTTTAATTGAAATTAAAAAAAAACATTATAATTTACTTAACCATATAGGAAAACTGTAAAAAAAAAAAAAAAAAAAAGGAACTACCATATATATTTATATATACATGCCAACAACTGTATATATATATATATTTGTTTATAAAGGATGAATTTCGGGATGCGCATGTCCTCCATACGGTGAACATGTAAAAATACTGGGAATACCTGTTTGCGCAAGGATCTCTGTAATGCACACTCTTTACATATGATTTTTAAGACCCTTCGGAGACATCTCAAATGGAATGAGTTCAGTTTTCTCTCTTGCTTTGCGTAGGTGGTCCATGACTCACTGCCATACAGTAGCGTACTCAAAACGCAAGCCTCGAAGACTTTCATTTTGGTCACTGTAGTGAGCTTCTGATTTTCCCAAACTCTTGATTATTATTAATTCGTTGAAAAATTTTTAAACATACAGAAGGATATTCATCAGCATACATGTTGCGTTATGTTTGAGGAGAGGGGGGTCAATTAATGAATGAAACTGATTTCTCCAATTTCTCTCCACTACAGGTTGCCAAAGCTATTCAGTGCCTTTTTTACAATCTAGCACACAACCCAACAAAACAAGATACACTGAGACAGGAAATAGTTCGGGTAATGGGACACGACACATTGGTGACGGCTGAGGCTTTGTCCAAGATGCCTTACCTGAAGGCCTGTATAAAGGAATCTTTCAGGTACGTCTAAATTTAGACATAGGACAATACTCATATAGAACTAATGTTCTAGTTGTATTAATATCAAACGTTCAAAGAAAATATAACAGGCAGAAGCTATCTGATTGATAGTTTCTGTGCTGGCTTTAAATGCCTAGCAAAATTAATACATTTTTGGTAAAATCAAAAATTTTAAAAATATTTCGCCTTTAGCGTTTTTAAGGTAGCCCTTCTAGTAAGATAAGTCACTAGACCAAACATCTTAACATTAGACAAGTCACTAGCCCAAACATCTCACGCTTAGACAAGTCACTAGACCAAACATCTTACCATTAGACAAGTCACTAGCCCAAACATCTCACGCTTAGACAAGTCACTAGATCAAACATCTCACGCTTAGACAAGTCACTAGACCAAACATCTCATGCTTAGACAAGTCACTAGACCAAACATCTTACCCTTAGACAAGTCACTAGACCAAACATCTTTCTTAGACAAGTCACTAGACCAAACATCTCACGCTTAGATAAGTCACTAGACCAAAAATATCACGCTTAGACAAGTCACTAGACCAAACATCTCACGCTTAGACAAGTCACTAGACCAAACATCTCACGCTTAGACAAGTCACTAGACCAAACATCTCACGCTTAGACAAGTCACTAGATCAAACATCTCACGCTTAGACAAGTCACTAGACCAAACATCTCACGCTTAGACAAGTCACTAGACCAAACATCTCACGCTTAGACAAGTCACTAGACCAAACATCTCACGCTTACACAAGTCACTAGACCAAACATCTCACGCTTAGACAAGTCACTAGACCAAACATCTTACGCTTAGGCAAGTCACTAAACCAAACATCTTACCCTTAGACAAGTCACTTGACTAAACATCTCACGCTTAGACAAGTCACTAGACCAAACATTTTGCGCTTAGATAAGTCACTAGACCAAACATCTTACACTAAGTTTAATCACCAGACCAAACATCCTACACTAAGATAGTTCATTAGACCAAACATCCTACTCTAAGATAAGTCACTAGACTAAACATTTAACTCTAAAATAAGTTAATTGATCAAACACCTTACACTAAGATAAGTCACTAGACCAAACATCCTACCTAATACACGTCACTAGACCAAACATTCTACACTATTAAACTTCTGTTAGAATAATGCTATTTCTGACCACATTGCAATACATTAAGCTTACCTTAAATGAAACAATTATAGAATTCAACGTCCATCTTTATGTTGATAGAGAATAACATTGTGCTAATTTTAACCACAAACGAGGAGTTTTGTTTTTTGTGTTGAAGAATTAAAATTTAATTCAACACAAGATTATTATTACTAAGCTTATTTTAA
The DNA here is from genome assembly GCA_030265305.1 of Biomphalaria pfeifferi. NCBI lineage: Eukaryota > Metazoa > Mollusca > Gastropoda > Planorbidae > Biomphalaria > Biomphalaria pfeifferi. The sequence continues at coordinate 2,196,104 of JASAOG010000034.1, forward strand.
TTCTGTCTGTGTCTGTGTGGTAAACAGTTTGTACACGTTATTTCTCTTACACCCAATCTCAGATCAAGCTAAAATTGTGCACAATTAATTCTTTTACCTGACAACACAAGAATCCATTTGAAAAAATAGCCAATTAGTAATTAACTATTGGTAATCTTTTTTAGCTTGGTATCTCGAACAAGGGAAAGAAATTTTACTTGACTGAAGTTGGGGTATAACACATAGAAGGCGCCACGTTAAAATACGCTTGTAACAAACAATAGATAACATTACAATCTTTATTTTCATAGGCCCATCACTAGTAGAGTGGTCAGTATGTCTGAGGAGGCTTAAGCCAGGATTTCGAACTCATATCGTTCTCCACCCCCACCCCCCTATTTTTTTAAATAGATGCTTTTAAAAAGCGAATACGGTAAAAATATTATCTGTTTTCTTCCGTCCCCTCCCCGTATTTTCAAAACTGGCCCTGGCAGTTGATAGGATCACACTGTATTCAGAAAGCTAAAAGTATGAAATAGCGTGAAACCAATAAAAGGTAAAAATATTTCTAATCGCACAGATTTATTGTTGTTGGTCTAGAGATCAATGACAAATTTAATGACATGACTGATCCAAACAAATTGATACAATTACACTTCGTATAAGCTTTCTTTAAAAAAAATATTTTTTAAGTTTTTCCTGTTTTTATTCATAAAATATTTGAATAAAGAGTTCAATCCAACATATTCTCAGCTCTACATCTCTACATTCTCTCCCCTGACAGGCTTATCTTTCCTACAACGTTGGGGCCGACCAGGATACTAAACACAGAAGTCGTACTGAGTGGATACAGAATCCCTGCTGGGGTAATGGTTGTGTTTAGCTCACTTAAGAACAAACATTTGTGGTGGAATTAGTCGCCGATCGGTTCGTTTGCACTTCCCCTTGGGGACGATGGCCTGCGACTCCTAGGGGTAAAGTCTTAGAGCCACAACGTGGTAAATATTTGGTTGATATTATATAGGCACATAGACAGGCACAAGCAAAACGCAAAGCTTATTGATTTTGTGGAAGAACAATTATTTAATAAAGATTAATTAAGAAGAAATACAATCAGTGAGCGAGGGGGGGATGTACAGGAAGATTTAGGATTTTATTATAACGTTTAAGATAATATCATCACTGGGATGTTGCTCATAAAGATTCGTGTATGGTTTGCTTATTCGGCTGTCTCTCACTTATCTGTTATTCAAGGTTCTCCTTCGGGGTTGGTTAAATTGAAGCTCCGTTGAGTTGTAGCCAGTTGCTGGTGCGAGTAGGCAGGCACTGGTGTGATGAATATGAGGATGCCACGCGGTGGGCTTACTCCCGTGGTAGTTGCAGACTGGTCCTGGGACTTCAGCCTGGAATGCCTTCAGTTCTTAGCCGAGGGTGATGAGTGACTCACCCTCAACGGGAATGTGTGGAGAGCTGCTGAGGTCTGCCTTCAGGCAACCAAACACGCCAGCCCTGGTGTAGGAGGCTATGAAATGAGACATGAGAGGAGCCTGAATTATTAAACCATACAGGCTGGTTGGCGAGGGGCGCATCCTGGGTAGGAGCGTCTCCCTCAGGCTAAGATACTTGTCAACAACATTTTACTAGGTCTAGTAATAATGGATGTACAAATAATACAATAATAATAATACAAATACATCTATAAATGTACAAGGGCATAAATGAGAAGGGAAACAGGGGGACCATATTACGGGGTTGTAGCCCCTGTGACCTCATTGACCCACAGGTAAACAAGTCCGCGGTCGCTCGTGACCAGAGGATCGTGACAAGAAGAATGGAAGGGGAGGGGGGGGGGGGTAGAAAAGGGCAGATAACTATGCCGGCCAACAAGCCGAAACTAGTGGGGTGGGCACACGAGACTGATTCTCGGGCCTAGGGATGCATGGTAACAGCACAGCATGTGCATAACAAAAACAAGCATAATTATGTGTATATATATATATATGTGCGCAAATACGGGTAAGTATGCAAAGGTAAGGAAATGATCGAGACGTAAGTCCAGATGAATATGGATATGCATAAATAACAAATACATAAAAAGACATTAGGATTAACTAAATTGTAAGGTGGATGTCCACCGTTGGGAGTGCAGTCAGCATTGACGAGTACATGAGAAACACATATTCATAGAGATTTACAAATGTAATATTTGGAAGCAAACCGGTGTTAACATGGTAATGATACATGAATATAAATGTTACAGGCGAAGACACACTAAATAATAATGATAAAGTTTTTCCCGCTGTGCCTTACACAAGTTCCCAAATGAATCGTTGACTTGAGAGTCTTCTGACTTCTCAGTGATTCTGATCTAGAATGGCATTAACCTGAAACTTTCGTCTCCGGCTTTTATAGGTTCCCGAGCGGTATGTTAAGAGTAGTGACGATCCAATGGCCAGCGAGTCTTTTGAGTTTAGAATTGTCAAATTGGACCAATCGTTTCATTTGGGGCTCACTCACCTCCTGACTTCTTTAACCCGCGACCCGGTAGCGGGGGAGGACGAAGGAGGATGAAAGCGGAACCATGCAACAATTATCAGGCTGGACCATCGCTCGATGGTACAGCGGACGGGAACGATTTGAATAGCCCTGGGCGTCAGGAGTGTCGACTCAAAGAGATGTACGTGGACACCAAAATTTAATGTCCGACTTCAAGGTTGCGTGCTTTTGTTTCGGCGTTTGGGGCGTAACTTTCAATTTTAATGTTCCTGAACTTAACGGCTACGTACGTTTGTTTCGGCGTTTGGATGTAACTTGGGATGTGTGTTTATGGCCTATAATTTAGGGGTGGGATCTAACCTTGGTGTAATAGGATGTTTGTGTTCTACACTGGTCGGTTCAAAGGGGCTATACAATGCTAACTAGTGGTAAAAAGAGCGGGGGTAGTTCCGCACTGGTCAGTTCTGTATTGAGAGGACGTATTTCGTCACAACATTGAGATCAAATATAAAATATGCATACATCAGAATTGTACTTTTTTTTTTCTTTGTCAAGAATCTTATTCCAATGTAAATAGAGGATAAAAGGTGTCTATTTTTTACCATCTTTCTAGAGCTGGCAAATGCATACCTACTCCAACGAGGCTAAGTTATAAAATAAAAAATAAATAATTAAATAAAAACATCAAATCTATTTATGTAAATTAAGAATAGTTAAATAAGAAAGAAAATTTTTATAAACATAAAGTACTTACGAATTTAAAATAACATAAGCAGTATGTAATATACATTGTAGGTGATTTATCACAGGACACTGATAGGACATTGGCCTTGGTTAAGGAGATTAAGATGGACTTTAATGAAAAAGCTTATTAGAACTCAATCTGTCTGTCTGGTATAAAGTTTGTACACGTTATTTCTACCACACCCAATGTCGGATTAAAATGAAATTTTGCGCAATTATTTCTTGTACCTGACAAAATAAGATTCAATTTTTAAAAAATAGTTAGTTACTTAATTAACTATTGGTAAATAATATTTTTTTAATATCGAACAAGGGAAGGAAATCGTACTTGATAAATGTGGTGGCATTAATTGAATCAATCCTTTTGAGAAGGTTTGAGTCCGGAGTGAACAAGTTTTTTTTGTATGCATTTCAAAAACCATCAATGAAACATTTACCACTACAGCTCCTTCTCTCCACCCACCCACCCCCAACTGGTCCAGACAAATGATAGGATTTCATTTTGCATTAAGAAAGCTAAAAACAATATGCGCTAAACAAAAACATTGGTAAAAAAAAAATTGTTTACCTGACATTTATTTTGTTGGTCTAGTTCATTGTTTACTAAAAATTTTCCTTAACAGAACACTTCGCTCACTCTGAGCGGAACAACTCTAATTTTTTTAAGTTCGATTATTTTCTATTTCTTTAAATAATCAAACCATTTTCTTATAATAAAATACAACTATAAGCATTAGAAAACTTCAGGTTTGAGTTAAATATAGAGCAGTTCCGTGAATAGTTCATAAAATAATGTTTTTTCTGGTTTTGTATTCACGTGTAGTCCAACATATTATTTACTCCAATGGACCTCATTCACCAATCGTAAACAAACAACATTTAGCCACTTGATAATGTGGATAAAACAATGAAAAATACTGTCACGTGACAGCCTGTGTGTATTACCTAATTTTTATAAAAGAGATAGAGAACAACGTGGCTAAATGTTGTTTGTTTACGATTGGTGAATGAGGCCCATTGTCAGTGAAAAACTAAATCAGGCCTGGCGGAATTTTAGTGTTCCGGGGAAAACAGTTTGGGGAACACTGGTCGAGATCTAGTATAAATTTAATCACATGACTGATCCAAACTCATTGCTACAATAACACTTAATATAAACGTTGGTGTGTTTTTCTTGTTGCAATACAAAGACTCAGCTGTGACAAACTTGTTCTGCATCATGTGACAAACATATTCTGCATCATGTGACAAACATATTCTGCATCATATGACAAACATGTTCTGCATCACTCTAACGTCAATGAAGTTGTCTTCTTCTTCTTCTTCTTCTAGCCAGCTTTATTGCTGCTGAGCTGTGAGCTCTTTTGCAGACTGCCAAGGAAAAATAGTGTGCTGTTTTCTTCAGTTGTTCAGCACTGCCATACAGGGTGTTGGTTATGTTAGACTGGAATGGAGATGAAGTTGTCTTAAGAAATGAGAAAATAGCAAAGCAATGGTCGCTTAGAGTGGACATTGAAATAAAATTACAGCGAAACGCGTTAGAGTACACCTCAATTCTTTAGACAAAGAGAGGGGAAAAAAAGCAATTAACTTTATTCCATAAAACATAATAAATGCTTAAGAAAAAAAAGCTTATATGAAGTGTAATTGTATCAATTAGTTTGAATCAGTCAAGTAATTAAATTTGTAATAGATCTATACTAACAATAATAAATCTGTGCGGTTAGAAATTTTTTTTTTACCAATTGTTTTTTGTTTAGCTCATTTAATGCTCTTAGCTTTCTACGTATGCTATGATACTTTCACTTGTCTCACTACGCTATGATCTTATCACTTGTCTCACTACGCTATGATCCTATCACTTGTCTCACTACACTATGATCTTTTCACTTGTCTCACTACGCTATGATCCTATCACTTGTCTCACTACGCTATGATCCTATCACTTGTCTCACTACGCTATGATCCTATCACTTGTCTCACTACGCTATGATCCTATCACTTGTCTCACTACGCTATGATCCTATCACTTGTCTCACTACGCTATGATCCTATCACTTGTCTCACTACGCTATGATCCTATCACTTGTCTCACTACGCTATGATCCTATCACTTGTCTCACTACGCTATGATCCTATCACTTGTCTCACTACGCTATGATCCTATCACTTGTCTCACTACGCTATGATCCTATCACTTGTCTCACTACGCTATGATCCTATCACTTGTCTCACTACGCTATGATCCTATCACTTGTCTCACTACGCTATGATCCTATCACTTGTCTCACTACGCTATGATCCTATCACTTGTCTCACTACGCTATGATCCTATCACTTGTCTCACTACGCTATGATCCTATCACTTGTCTCACTACGCTTGTCTGGACCAGTTGTGAAAAGGGGTAGTGGGGGAGAAAAAAAAGTGTTTCTATTTGATTATTACCGTGGTGACTTTTTAAATACCTGAAACAAAAAAGTTATACGACTTATATTTAAACTCAGCGCTCAAGCCTCTTCAAGGGGACTAATTCAACGTATACCACTACATCTGTCAAGTAAAATTTCTTTCCCTTGTTCCAATAAGCAGTTAACTAATTGATTAATTTATTAAATGATTCTTGGTTTGTCTAGTACAAGAAATAATTGTACGAAATGTCAATTAAATCCGAGTTTGGGTAAAAGAGAAATAACGTGTACAATTTTTTTTTACCAGACAGACAAACGGACAGAGTGACTTGATATAAGCTTTGTAAAAAAAATTAGTGCTACAGAAAGGTACAAGTTGAGCTTAGAATAGATTTTTTTTTACCTCAGATACCGATATTTCAAGCTTACTTTCGAGCATGTAAACACAACTTCAGCCAATCTGACCAGTACATACCAGAGCGTTGGCTGAGGTCAAACGATGGGCAATACAATGAACAGATTCCTTTGATTGCCTCCAATCCATTTGGCCACGGTGCCAGGCAATGCGCTGGCAAAAGACTTGCTCTTCAGATGATCTCCTTAGCAACTATTAAGGTTTGTACATTTATGTTAATGTGATATCCATTGTATGTATTATTGTCACTGTCAATCACAGATCACTGTTTCCCAAAGCGGGGTACGCGTATCCCCAGGGGTACGAAAAGAGTTTGAAGGGTGTACGCATTGCAAATAGTTAACTGATTTTTTAAATATCCATTTAATTTATAAGTTAGAATAAAATATTGTTAAATTAAATTAAAATTCTTTTTATTATTTTTAAAAATAGTTTTACAAACTTAAACATGCGTTACAACTTCCGTCGACATACCCACTTTTTCAATGTCAAAACTAGGTTTCCATTTTTAACAACCCCCGAAATAGACATTAGTTTGGTTTGATCTGTCTGTCCGTCCGTCCGTCCGTCCCGTTTAGATCTCGTAAACTTGAAAAGATATTGAAAATCCATCATATTTTAGACCATTCAAAGTTCTGATGCAACCGGTACATTTTTCTTTCTGAAAGCGAAAACTTTAATTTCCAAAATCAACTATGCAAGCAGTTTTTTCATAAAAATACACCGTTTATACAGCTATTTACTATTAATAATTAGAATCACGGGAGGCTTTTTAGTAAGGGAGATAACTATTTACCATATTTTTATGCAAATTGTTTTAGATTTTTTGTCAGTGTCAGTGCTTCTTATGTGGTTAAAGAAGTCGCAGGCTTTTTTAAACAATTTATTCTAGCAATCAAATCATTTTTCCATTTTTGATCATTTGATCATTGTCAGAACATGACGAAGTCTCACAGGTTGATCAATAGATTGCATGTCCTATCATGGCCGTGATGTAGAATGGTAATGCGCTTGTTTTCCTAAATGAGAGGCCTCTTGTCCAAATTTCTCTGAGAACTGGACCTACGAACTTTGGGATTTTAAAGACGCCCTGGTTGCGCCAAACTCTAATGGGTACCTGACATATGTCTGCAAAGTTAAGGCGGCTGGTGGTTGTACTGGCCACATGATACCCTCGTTAGTCGTCTGCTATAGAAATACATAAGCTTTATGTAATCAGCACCATGAATCGTATAATCCGAAAGAGGTATCTTATCATTTGCTAAATATGTTTACATCAGTGTTGTGTTTTTTTTTTTTTGTGTAATGCACATATTGTAAGACAAAGTGTGAATAATGGATAAAAAATATTATAAGTACTATTTAAGTTGCTTGCATGTCTTAAGATTATCTTATTCCATCTGCTTTCAGGTGCTTCGAAAGACTAGGATAGAATTACAGCCAGAGTCTCGCAACATGGAATTTATTTACAAAACATTCGTTGAACCGAAAAGGCCGCTTCAATTCACTTACCGAAAACTAGATTGATCGAAATGTACCACTTAGGATAACATCTCTAGATCTACAAGTGTTAATGAATCTCAAAGAAAAAAAAAACTTAATCAGAATGGCTCAGTATAGACTGACTACTTTTTCAAGAAATATATTTTTCATTTAGCATTCGATGCTTCTTGCCAAAGTAAATCACTTATTGGTAATGCAATCATTTTCCTATGCTACAGTTTTATTCATTGATAAATGTCGGAATGAAACATTAATTGCCATTCCTTCCTCATCCCATCACACACCCTTCTTGTTGATACTGTTAATTCTCTTTCATGTGAACCACAGATACGGAATAGCTCTTATTTATTTGTCAAATATTATCAAGGGATATAACTTATACATTTGTATGGTTTCTCTAATATTCCTTACCTCCCTTTTTGTCCTAATTTTACAACTGCTCATTGCCACAGGTATGCAATAAAACAATTATTATTAAAAAAAAATTATATCGATAAAATACAAATCAGGTATTATGGTTTGATTGTGAGACTCCTTTTAAAAATTAGCTTTAAATACATTAATAGTGTTGTAAAATACCCTCCCCCATTTATCTTTCATGGGCGTCCCTAGTAATCGGCACTGTACGCAATAAACGAGGTTAATTATAACTAATTATATAGGTTGGATTTTGGAAATGGAAGTTTTTGTGACGTCTTAAAGAGAATTGGTTTCATGGGGGTGTGGTGGCTTGAGAACTCGTGGCTTACATTTGGAACAAAGAGATCTTAGTCCGTTCAACTGTAATACCAGACGTTAGTTAGGCAAAGTAAGGGCGGCTGGTCATTGTGCGGCCACATTGACCAACTTATCGCAAGGAGATTTACTTTACTCGCTTCCTAGGAAGAGATATGAAGAGAAGACACTTGAATTGTAAGGCAATTTGGAAGTGATTCTCTTTCTAGTAACTCCGAAAATGTTTGGTGTTGAATACAAATTGTTTTCATATCTCATGTGCCATTGTACCGATCTTGTGTTCCCAACATTTGTTGTATTTTGTACAGACATTTTTTTTTCTTTACAATATCATTTTTTTTAAAATTAGATCACATTGTCACCTTATTTGTATTTTAATTTATATTGCAATGGTGATTTGTGATTGCATGAGGTCAACTGGCTATCTAGGTTGATTCTGATTATATGTAGTTATCCGTAAACAAATTGGGGAACAAAAATGTGCCATATAAAATTATGATTGTGATTTATAATTTTTATGGAACTATATCTACATTCTGCTTCATATGTATTTTACGTATATTTTACTCTTTTGTAAGTTTTGTTACTGAATTTAACTTTTTAATATAGTAAAAAAGTTATATATATATATATATATATAAAGAGGTAGAAACAACTGAAATTGAACTACATAATAGTTGGACGAACAACAGGCCAGATGAGATGAATTGACTGGCCAAAAACTAAAAGAACGGGACAGAACTCTTGTAGAATTCAAAACGATGATCTGAAAAGGGAAATATAAACATGTATAATAGTAATACCAGCTATCTGCTTTAACAGACAAACTGTGAATATCTTTTAATGCCTAGAGATCAACACTATTGGATATGCACATCTTCATTTTTTTTTCTCGATTCTATTGTTACAACAATGTTTTATCACTCGTGATAACCTACTGTGATGCCTTGGAAACCGATTCATATACAAATGTTTGTTTTGTCTTTTCTCAGATATAATGTTTTTTTTTAGCCTTCTCACTGCATGAAATGTGTTTCGTTATTTGGACCATTACTATAAGAAATTTCTATTGTTTTAATCCAAGGCGTATCCGACATTGTTTTAAATTTTAAGAAATTTAAGGGATGTGTGGCTGAGAGGCCAAAGCCGCTTGGCTACGGCCTGGCCAACTAACAAGTGGACTCGAATTCTAATCCTGACTCAGAGTTGTGTTTACCCATCAGCTTAGGGCAGAATGGAAACCTTATCAAGGCTTTCCATTCCCACTAAGCATGTCCCCAAAAGAGATTGTTTTTTTTTCCTTTCCCCTCACTCCCTTCCCCTTTTTTTTCCCCGCCCCTGTAAAAATCAATTAATTTGATCTTGCACTGTTCTTTATTTAACAGTACCTTCTTCCACTTCCATGAAACAATACGAACTACCAGAAGAGTTTATTTCGCGGGATATATATGCTTCGTTATAATCTTGTTATATATTCAACATCATATCAATCAAATATTGAAATAAGAAACAAATATCCATTGCTCTGCATGTGTTTACAGATATATATATATAGTTCGTCCATCGGTGGTTTGATGATGACCACTTTTGACATCCAGGGTCCTGAGGGCTTTGTGCCACCTCGCGTAGCTGTTGAGACCTATGTGAGCCCGAAATGTTTGGCTGCACACTGGGCAGGTTATTCCAGCTGGAGCTAGTGTCGTGGGCCTTGTTCCATTCAATGATGGTTCTGATATTTTCACTTGTATTTTATAGTGTATTATTAAAATATTTCTTATCAAACATTATTTTATACCGTCAATAAAAGAATCTGTATGCATTGAGAGTGAATGCCAGTTTATAGCAAGTCACATTTTTCTCCTGTTTAAGTTTTACAACTCTCTGTCATTAGTGGACAATGTCCGCCTAACATGTTAAAATAAGATATTTTATTATTTTGATTATATTTTTTTTAAACTTCTATTATTATGCATATATTTTTTTTTAGAGAAAGCTTTAACAACAAAAAGCCTGATATGTAATTAAACAAATGTTTTAAAATGTTTAATTAGACGACAGGTTCAAACTGAGTTTAAGAAAATAATCAAAACAACATTTTTACATTGATATTTTATTTGTTAATAGTCATTTATAGTTCTTATTTCATTTATAAGTAAACATACTGATTCTTATGGAAGTAGAGAGTAAATATATATCATTTATAAGGCTTGATCTTAATTTATGTTTCTTTTTAACTAAAGTACAAAAAAAAATAATGGTGTACAACATACAGCTATATTTTGGTAGCACGGCCATACTTAGAGAAAATAAAAGACTCCATCAAAACCCAAGTATAAAGCATGTACATTGAACTAAAAGCAGCAAACGAAACAGATATTGTTCAGAGCTGGATGTATATGGGTTTATTTATTGATGAAATCCAGTTTAAAAAAAATTCCAATATTGTTGTATTCGTCTCGCAAGATATAATGAGAAACGCATGAACGATTACATGTTTAAGTCTTTAAAAGTTTCTTTAAATGCCTTCCTTAAGTTTTGGTATAACGGTAATACTTATCGTTGTTTAAGTAAGGTAATTGTTCATTATATCACCCTCCTCCTCGCCCCCTTGTTGACGGTCGTTGACTTTCAGCCCCAAACTGCTGGTAGACAACTAAACCGTTGTAGGCGTATAGCATCTTAAAACTTCAAACAACTTGAACAACTTTGTCGTGAACAAAACTAAACATAACTTTTGTTACATTAAGATGAGATGAGATAAAAGTAAATGTACTAGTCTTGAGTAATAATTTTTTGTTTATAAATGAAAATCTAACTCGCTACCATAACACATTTTAATATCACGTTTTGGAGTCGTCTCCCCTAACTAAGACCAGTTACGACATCGCCACCTATCTTGCATCATACACAAGCCATTGCTAACCTCTTCTCACCGTCACTATAGACACACACACCACATAACACCCCTCCCCTTAAAGAAGCTTTGGTAAGGGTGTTTAGATACTAAAAGGCAGTATAAGGGTACCCTGTACTAAAAATATGTTGAATCGAGAGACAATGAGAACACTATATCAATGTTGCTCCATTGTTACCCTAAATGGTAGCATTGAGATGTGGCCAAGGTAAAGATCATCTCTCGAGACGTAAAATGTCACAGAGTTAGGCAGCGTTGTCTTATACATTCCATTCAGTCCAAACTGTCCATTTTACTTCCTTATAAAATACAACATTGAGAGAGATATCACTTATAAAGCTGTTTGGTCTATTGCTGTAGATATTTAATGTGAAGCTGTTTGATCTAGTACCATAGATATCACATGTAAAGCTGTTAGGTCTATTACTGTAAGCATCACATGTAAAGCTGTTAGACCTCTTATTGTTGTCGTTGTTTTTTAATTTATATTCATAAAAATTCTCTTGTATAATCTATCAGCATTCATCAGACGGTCAATGATCATATTATTTGTGGTTGTGTAAACACGCCTTACACGGTGGTGTTTATTCGCACGACAAATGTACATTTACCTTTGTCTGTATGATCCATTCAGTGGTCACCTTGTATATTTATATAATAGTTATACAATTTATAAACAGAAAGGCTTCATAAGTATGTATGTATGCAAAACTTTATATAGGGCCTACACCATATAATTCATTGCAATGGCAAAGTGTAAATTACTATAAATGGAGTTATATCCTCATGTGATCACAAATATTTATGGTTTCTATATTTATACAATCATTTGTTTTGTTTTAGTTTTAGTTCTCGCTAATATTTACTCAGCCATTTCGTTAGGTCAGCAGCCAATGTTTGGTGTGGTCCTTTCTCTACGCGGCGATACATTTTAATACAATGTACATCAAAACACATTTCCTGTAGTGATCTCTCACGAAAGGCAAACACAATGGTTACTCGGATAATTAATTCAGTTTCATCTATATCGCATTTATTACTTTGTATATTTATATCTCATTTCTAAATATATAACACGTACTTGTATTAAATTTAAACAACTACATCTTGAAACTATGCTATGAGTTTAATTCAACTTGTATATAATATACAATAGAATGCAATTATGAAATTTCACCTTGAATATATTTAAAATAATCTTTTAAATTCATTTTTTTTTGTTTAGGCTGTTTTTTAATGATTCTATTATATTTTTAAAAATAATTTATAATTATATTATAATATTGTTGAACTGCAATAGAGATTGAGATTATTGAATTCATATTGATAGTGATTAGTAAAGTTAGTGCTCCAAATATGTTTAATCTTTCTTTATATTATATTCACAGTCCATCTTGTACTTATTGATTCCACTTGTCATAAAATGTACCTAAATAGTAGGAATGGCTAGTGTCGGAAGTCTAATTGAAAAAAAAATATTTAAAAAAGTAGATAAATCAACAAACACACGTACTGTTTTTGTGCTCTTATAAAGCTTATATATTGGCAGCCATAGGATCCCATAAAATCATTTCTATAACTGAATTAAAAAAAAAAAGTGATTGAAATGTACTTTCTCTTCCCTGTTTCGTTTCCAAGAATAGAAAGTATTTTAACTTCTTTCACTTCGATTATTTTCCTTATAATCTAATAATATAATAGAGGTTTAGTTTACGTTTTTTTGGACAGTAGTTAACAGGACGTCGTGGGGTCCAATCTCTACTAATATTGTCTTTAATTTCTTCGTTTGTGATGCGGTCTTTGTATGCAATTCCAAGGACCTTTCTTAAGCATCCCAATTCCATTGTTAATATTCCCTTCTCGGGATCTGCAGTCAGCATCCAAGACTCACAAGCATATAAAAATGTGACAATGACCAGGGATGGCATCCGTTTGATTTCAGTATCAAGGGCTATGCTTTTATCTTTCCAGATTGCTTTGAGTTCTGCGAGTGTTGCTGTGGACTGGGCAATTCCGACCAGTAGTTCAAGTTTTGTTCCAAACTTGCCACACCAGAAATGTGACAACGACACTCCTGCCCACCCTTCAACACAATGAAAAAAAAAATAAAGATAATAAAGTTACTCAAACTTGCAGTGGTTACTGTTCTTAGTTTTCGTCCGATTTCGTTCTAATTTTCAAGGTATTTTAATTGCATACTAAAGGAATAGTACCCTTCAGCCAACGTTGGACCACAATTTCTCCATACCTTAGCCCACTCTTCATGACAAAATGATAATACCTAATTAGGTTACATAGAATATATCTATTCATTTTCAACAATGGGATTCCTAACAAGTCTGCTTCTGCTATGTTTTAAACTAACTTAACATTTGTTTCAGGATTCCTATGTTTCTAAATTAAAGGACGCAATCATTAGAAGTATCATCACAATGCTATTAGAGAAGGTACTGTTACAAAATTTGTGTGCATCCACTTATCGTTTCTTTCCATTGAAAACACGCCTCGTTTCCAAACCGAGGTAAGGCTGTAAGCTAAGATGACGCACTTTATGTAAAATCTCTAAAAATTATGCTCCACAATTTAAAAGAAAAGGAAACAAGAATCTTTTTGAAAGATTTAACGAAACAAGTGCTAGAAAATACTGATTTTAACACCTAACTTCCTAACCATGTGAAACGTATAATGCTTAGCTGTATAATAAAGCTGCTGTCTTCAAATACGACTAGCTATAATTCGTCTTTCTATAACGACATTCCATTTTTAATATTCCGATGTATTGTTTTATATTCATATATATTCTTATTCAGTTGACTCAGTTATATGCATTGCTTTTTATGTTTCCAATGTGCCATACATAATGCAACATGTATTTCTCATAAATAAATTATATATATATTAGGGGTGCACAAGATAGTCGCTCCGGCTCCGGCTTCTGCCGAATATCCGGCATTTTTTACTATCCGGTGCTATTCGGCTACTAATGTTGCTAGACAATATTGTTGCTGGGCCAAGCCATATTATTACTGCCCATGATATAATTTTGTTTCTCTAACATTCACATAATTCAAGAATTCATGTTTTTAAATGTATTTTATGAGCAAAACTGAACATTTTTTTCCTAAAAAAAAACAACTCATGTAAACGTTATTGTTTAGAAAATGAAACATCTCGTCGCTGTACAAGAAAAATACTATTTAGTTCTTTTTACTACCTGTTGTACTGTTGTTATTAATAATTGTGTTGTTGTTTTTTTGGTGGATGAACGTAACATTTCAAATTCTTATTGTGTTAAAATCCTAAGAAGTTCATTATATATTGTTATGGCCATAGACATAAATAAATATAGACTGGAAAAAGGAAATAACTTCAAGTAACTTGAAAACATGTATATCTATTTTGTCGGATTTCCGAATTCTGAAAAGTTGCATGATCTTCAGTCTTAGAGATTAAACAAAACTAAACTGCTATATAATAAAGTACACAAAATTGCAAGTCACAGTTTTTCGTTTCATAAAACTCTTTTATCGACCAGTCTATATTTATTTATGACTATGGTTAGGGCACGATTAGGAATTAGTTATTTGTTTCGTAAATTGGGGGAAGTTTTGACCTAGAGACAATAACGAGACTAGCAAAAACTAGACCAGGTTTTGAGAAAGAATAGCGAAATATAAACCAATTTAAGAAGACTACTTTTGACGGCTTTAGAGAGAGAAGCTTTTTATGATACTCAGAAATTTAGCTTGACGAGATTCGACGGTTCCCTTTGTTGTTATTCAACTTAATGTTCGACATTCAGTATCAGCGTCCATGAACTGATATTGTTGGTCATTCGAATGGATTATTGGATTTCATTATTTGACTTTTACCTTCGTTTGACTTATCTGCGTAATACACAGCGTGGAAGTGACTAACAATATGCAGAGCCGACCTAATAAGTAAGTGAAACTTTTAAGTATATTTCGTTGTGCAGGACGTCATGATTGAGCACATCTGCTGCCTTTACCATTCGATCTTCTGCTGATCCCTAGATATCACTTACAGTTTAAGGCATGAAAAGCTCTTGTTATAAATAGGGGAGATTACAGATGTTTTTATTTGTCATTTCTGAGAGTGAGAGAATTTTCAATTTTGATTCTATTGTTATATACACTCACTGCCGCAACTATCATAGAAGCCAAAACTTTATTTTGGGAAACTGGTACATAAGTCAACGATGTTAAGCCCGAACAATTTAATAAACAAAGTTAAAAGATTATTAAATAAACTTTGCAAAAGAAATAATTTCCCATTGACCATGTAAAAGAATCGTTAATCGTAGACCACAGAAACAGATGACTTTCACACAGCGTTGTCCATGGGACATAGTTTTCTATCCTATGGCAATTTATGTCTATCCCACCCATCTCAACCATCTCAACCCACGCGAAGCTCATTATAATATTAATATGGAATACAGTTCATTAAATGTATGGACGTTTAGGTCTAGTGTCCACTAACTAGGACTACTTGTACAAAGAGACATACAAAACAACAAAATGTATTTACTTTATTCACTCAAAAGTATAATTTAAGTTTGAAAATGCAGTAATCATCCTGACCATTTGAGGTTGCTACGTTTACACAGCCTGTACTCAGTGAAAACGTAACTTCAAGTGACTGTCTTTCTGCCTTCACAGATTATTTGAAATTAGCAATTCAGAAAAAAAAAAAACAGATTACACCAGATTGAAAATCGCCAAGACATGCCCATGCACAATGTGCCAATCTGGCAATCGAACCCGCTCGTTAAACTGAGAAAACCTAGACCGAGACTTAAAAAAACTAAGAAAAACCTAAATTATTCTTTAGACTTGAAATCCATCTCATGGCACCATGCAGTTACATAGATGATGAATGAATCCTATTTTGTTGCACTTACACAACTTCAAATTTCAGCCTAAATTTATTTTACAATATCAAGTATCGACTACCATGGGAAATACAATTTTTGGCTATCCCATCCCATGGGACGTTTCCAATGGGATACCCATGGTAATGGAGGCGCGGTTGCTTAGCGGTAAAGCTTGGCTTCTGAACCGGGGGTCCCGGGTTCGAATCCTGGTGAAGACTAAGATTTTTAATTTCAGTATCCTTGGGCGCCTCTGAGTCCACCCAGCTCTAATGAGTACCTGACATTAGTTGGGGAAAGTAAAGGCTGTTGGTCGTTGTGCTGGCCAATTGACACCGTCGTTAACCGTAGGCCACAGAAACAGATAACCTTTACATACTAGGTCTGAAAGGGGAACTTTAACTTTTTACTACATGGTAATAACGTTCATATGGACAACACTGCCTTCACCTCATCTGCCATATGAAAGGGGAACTTTACTTTTTTATGAGATAGAATCAGAAGGGGTATCTATGGAAACATACATTATAAACTCTGCTGCGGCTGTTGTTCATGTTTCTTAACAATCCGTTATAAATGATAACAATGCATTACTCCATTTTTCTCAGATCATACCAATCGTAACCTTACATTTCATGCCGTTCTGAAGACAACTATTTATATATGACCAGTCTTTTTGGATAATCCAGACCGAATTATAAATGTCAATTGGGTAGAATTGAAACACATTAAATAAAACAAAAACAAACAAACAAAAACTAAAAGAAAATTGACTCAAATTGTATCTAATTTTTATTCATTTTCATAAAACTATTTTTATATTACAAAATATTTTCCATGTAAATGGGACCACAACTATAGTTCACATCACCCACCGCCAGTAAGCGAATACTAGACAAATATTTATGAAAGCAGCTGGGCAACAGTGGACGGTATGTGTGAACAAAAAAAAACATTAGTCATTGTCTCATACAACTTAGTAAACATGCTGAGGATCTAGTGGCGAGAATAATACAAACTCTTTGTTGAATAAGTACAATTAACAGCATTCAACTCTCATGTCAATAACGTTAGACATGGCATTCAAGTTAATCGTATCAGTCAAGTTAATCGTATCAGTCAAGTTAATCGTATCAGTCAAGTTAATCGTATCAGTCAAGTTAATCGTATCAGTCAAGTTAATCGTATCAGTCAAGTTAATCGTATCAGTCAAGTTAATCGTATCAGTCAAGTTAATCGTATCAGTCAAGTTAATCATGTCAGTCAAGTCAAGGTTGTTCTTATAAACAATCCATAACTCCATTTTTCTCAGATGGTATGGCACCAATAACAAAATAATACAAATCTCAGCGTTAGATTAAATTCATCAACAATATCAAAAGAAAAAGAAAGATTATTAAAAAAGAATTCAACAGACTCAAAGACCTATCAAAAATACGAAATTGATAATCATAAACCGTAGCACTTATGTGTATAAAGATTGATAAAGACAGGAACTGAAAATACAATTTATACCCACCACGTTTGAATGTACATTATGCTTTTAACAAGTCAAATATTGATTAGGTGAGGTGTATATTTAAGGCATTCGGCTTGCCTTAATTGAACCAAAGCATGGAATTTGATAGGTATAATAATAAAAGGTGGAGGGGGGCCAGACATGGAGGAAATGACAAGCTCGTACTTCACATACTTAAGAGAGGAGAAAATCAAAGACGAATATTCTACACAAGTGAGCAGTCTTTTTGTCAGCTCTTCATCCAAAGGTTCAATGACTTAGAGCGCTTGAGACTATACCTCATTTACTTTTGAACGCAATGTTTGAAGATCCTTGGTAGCTCTCCAACAACGCAATACAACTGTGCAGCAAGAGAATCTGGAGAATGTCCTCAAAATGTTACATTAAAAAATTGTAATAAAAGAAATAAATTATTGCATTCAATACACAACAAGAAGTAATGGCACTTCCATTGTAACAGCTCATAACGCAAGTAACTGAGTGCCTTACTCGTTATTAACAAGTAACACACAATCACATACTAGGCTAGATATTTGTACGAAAGTATCTTTTAAAAAATGTTTGCATTAATGATTAAATTAATTTTAGTATATGCTTTTAAATATCCACCTATCTAACAACTCAAGCGTTGGCGGATAATAAGACTTACGACTCCAGCTTGTCTACGGGAGACCGAACGCAAGCTACATTTATGCTGGCATTCATTCTATCTTATTTATCTACTGTTTCTATTGAATCAATCACCAAGAAACTATCCTAAAATTTTAATACATGACTCCTTTGGTGGCTGAGTGATAAGTCACACAAGTGTACGGCTTCCAAATGGGGATGTCCCGGGTCTCGATTTTAAGGATGATTTAACTTCTTCAAACTCTAAAAGGTACCTGACTCGTTGTGCTGGCCACTTGACATCCTCCTCAAACGTAGGCCATAGAAACAGAAGACCTTAGGATCATCTACCATATAGATCGCAAGGACTGATATCTAGATTTTTTAAATACTATTATCATATTCTGGAACTTTTTTTCTTCCTATTTCCTCTTTGCACAAATTGTTTTAAAATGTTTCTCTGTAGAGATAGGTAGGTCGAATCCATTCAGACTTTGATTTGTGTCCATGTATAGGAGTAAGAGTTACATCCCTTCACTTCTCTTTGTAAACGTAAACTGTATCGGTTGCTCAGGCTGAAGAAATATTCTATACACAAATTTCACATCACGTGACTCGTCAGCTATTCCAATTTTTAACTTTTGAAGGACCTGAAAAAAAAAAGGAAAAAAAAGGAGTCATCTTCTCATTATTGCACTTGCTGCATTAAAATAGTTCTATTTGTCTCGAGTTCAAAGTGAAACTGAACTGGTGAGGTCAACACAAATGCGCTCCTTGTTCAGTGCGTCTACAATATTTGTTCACTGATTCTCAAGTTTTTAAAAAGCGTATATAAACTCACTCCGTCTGTTTGTCTGGTACAAATTTTGAGCATGCTTTTTTTATCATTTTTCTCATTCTCGGATCAAGTTAAAACTTTGCGCAATTATTAATAGTTGATAAAAATAGATTTTACGAATCAATAAAAAAAATTTGCAAATTAGTTAATCAATTAGCAGTGATTGATTAATTTACATTTGATTAGCATTATTGAAAGATATGGCGGTAATTTAGCTGTTTTTCACATTCGATAAGCTTTTGTTTTTAAAAAAGTATTACTTATAAAATGCTTGTTATTTTTAGTATATAGCCTATTCAATTGTTTTGCTTAAATTTCATTTTAACATTGTTACGTAAGGTTTGATAAATAGTTTAAATAGATATAAGTGTAGATTAAAAATAATAATAATAATGTAGAATTCCTAAGAAGATCTGTATTACATATCAAAGGGCATTACTGCTGCAGACCTGCCAAATCATCAGAAAATGTTAAAGTGGACACAGTTAAAGGGAGACTACAGTGAATTCGGTTTCCGTTAATCAAGCGTGACCCTGGCGCTGCCAGAGAATGAAAATTAATTAATTTCCATAATAATATTCTTTCTTTGTTATCCTCAACGAAAGTTTGTCTTATAAGTGGTTATTACGCATAAAACATTATAACGGCAGAATTAAAAACTATGTGTTCATGTGAAGTTTACAATCAGAGAGTTAGATTGTATTCAAAGGTTTTATTGAGGAATGAGCAAAATTGTTCCAGTCTCTGTAATTTAATATTGTCTTTTTTCTTCACTGTGATAGTAAAATGTTTAAATAATGACTTAATGTTGTTTCTTACTGTATAAAATCTTATTAGCTTTCTAATAAATAAAAAAAAAATAAGTGTTGTCCGAGTGAACTGTAATCAGCTACTATAGGACACTCAGTTTTTACTGCCAATTAAAAGCTCTCAGATCCAAACCTTAATGGCTGATAAATATATTTCTTGTTCTGCAAAGCGTCGGCCAATACAATTTCTAGGCCCCATACTGAATGGTAAGACTGCATTTTTGGGAATGGAATCCCCCAGGTGTCCATCAAAAGATCGCATCCATCGCTCAGGTAGGTATTGGCGAGGGTTCTCAAAGTGGTGCTCACATGTCAGAGCGTTCATCAGAAATATCTGAACCTGAAGTGTAAATTAATGAACTGATTGAATACTGCAGGCTACATGCAGGCTACATGCAGGCTACCTGTAGGCTACCTAAAGGATATGTAGTATTAAAATGACATACGTGTTTCCCCTGCCTACAGAACCAGCGGGCATAATTAAAAATTAACATATTTGTGTTTATGTCATATTTAGAAAACCTCAAGCTAGTTTGTCCATGTAAGTAAAATAAAGTTTCCCTTCTCACACAGTGATCTATAGGACAGATGGTGTAAAGTTCATCTGTTTCTACGACAGAAGGTGTCATGTAGCCAACACAACGAACAACCACCTTTACTTTCCCGAACTATTATCAGGTACCTATAGCATTGGGAGGAGTCCAGAAAAAACCCGAAGTAAAAAAAAATCCTTTTCTTTGCGAGATTCTACTCCAGGGCCATTGGGTTCAAAGCCTAGCGCTTCACCACTCAGCCAGCACGCACCGTGGTGATTCGCTGTACTGTCGACTCTTTCTCATGTCGTATTATCACCCACACTTTTGACCTGGCAAACTAAACACTTTCACCTACACAATACTTTAGTGAGACCATGCTAAACATTTTCACTAATGACTTCTTACATAATACTTTAGTAAGACTATGTCAAAGATGTCCACTAATAACATCTTACCCAATATTCTAGTGAGACTATGCAAAATACTTTTACTAATGACTTCTTACACAATACTGTAGTGAGACTATGCTACATACTTTTACTAATGACTTCTTACTCAATACTCTAGTGAGACCACGCTAAGCACTTTCACTAATGACATCTTACTAAATACACTAGTGAGACTTAACTATAGACTTCTACTGATTCCTAATACTAAACAATCTAAAGACTTCTACTTACCCCGGCTGGAACATGGTATCCAGACACAACTATGTCTTTGGATAAGACTCGAAATACAGTGCTTGCAGGGTAATGTAACCTAAGGGAGCCAACAAATGTATTTTCAAAATTTACTCGCTGGATAACGTAATTTAAAAGAGAGGCAACAAATCATACACGCTTTCTTAAAACAAAGTACAATGTACTTGCAAGGTAATATAATCTAAGGGAGACAACCAGCTATATTCACAAATCACAATCTTTGTTATCCAAGGGAGGCAACACGTTCGAAAAGTTAGAAATCCAATAGTAAAAAATCTTTTAAGATTGGCAACATGAGAAAGTAAAGAAACAAAGTATAAGGTAAACATCTCTATCATAGAACCGAATGAGTTTGACCTTAGAGTTTTTACTTCTAGGAAAAAAATGTTATAATAAATTTAAAAATATATTTAAAAATTCTAACCACAGAAAAAGGCATTTAAATTTAAACATTTGGATTAAATAACCCGTTTATGCCATCTGTAATCTCCAACAACCACAGTGCATTCAATTCACAATTCGTTTTAGGGCTATAATACATACACTACGGTCTAAGTTACAACGCAGGGAACATTCCTGTCACCTCTTATCAACATTGGTCAAGCGGTTTTGATTTCTATTCGTCACATACATGCATACATACATACGCCTTACTTATTACTTTATAAAATAGATAACTATATAATAAAAGAATTTTTTTTTCAATTTAAAATTTCACTTTCAGATCTTGCAATATATGGGGCAGATAAAGTAAAAGTTCATCTGTTTAAGTGGCCCTCGATTAACGAGGGTGTCATGTGGCCAGCACAACCCAACGAATGTCAGGCACCCATTAGAGCTTGGTGTTCTTAGACGCACCCAAGGATCCCTAAATTAAAAATCCAAGACTTCACCAGGATTCGAACACGGAACCCCCGGTTCGGAAGCAAAGCGCTACTGAATATAATATAACCTGCATAGTATTTGTATTTTACTTTTGGAGCTGCCAGTTATAGCTGAGACCTGCTTCTATCTAACCTAAATGACTCTTTGACACAGGCTTTCAAATAGTGCATCCTGCTGATCATTTCCGGCATCACTTCAGTGGCGCTACCAGTACATTGTTTCACTTCTGCTGCAAGTTTGTCTTGCTTGTCCGGATTTCTAGCCAGATTATAGAATAGGGCAGCTATCGACCCGGCTGTCTGTAAATACAAAATAACAAGGTCAAAAACACAGCTTATGTAGAAACACAAACTCAAAACCGGCCCCCGAAGTGGTCCACCCTGGCTGGTAAAAAGGCAGGTTTCAATATTTTCAGAAACAATATCAGAATGAAATTCTATCAAAGGCAAATGACAGAGAAGAATGGAGAAAGAAGGTTGACAGATCTTGTGTAGTGCCCCAACGGTCTAGCAAACCAAGGGATAGGTGAAAGTAAATGTGAAGATATAAGTGAACCTGTCCTAACTGATGTCTTGTAATGATTATCCACTTGATCTAATTGTTTTGTAAAGGGTCAATCTCTAAGTTAAGTATCAAGAAAAAAAAAATTAGGGATTCGGAATCGCACGCCTGCAATTGAAGCGATACTATGAAAAACTACTTATTAATATTGTTTTAAATTTTGCTCCACTTATATACATACTTCGATGACTGATCAATACGGAAGACACTTAGGTGTTTGTTACTATTAAAAGTGAATAGTTGTAAAAATGGTGTATTTTTAGGAAAAAACTGCTTGCATAAGTGATTTTAGAAATTAGATTTTTCACTTTCAGAAAAGAAAAAAATACAGTAGCCGTTGAATCAGAACTTTGAAAGGTCTAAAATATGATATCGGATTTTCAATACCTTTACTAGTTTACGAGATCTAAACGGGACAGACGTCTTTATCCCTTTCGAGGACGCTAAAAAGCATTACTAGACCATGTGACAGGGTGTACATTGTAAAATCGATACGAATGTCGAGCACCTCAATAATGAATTTATATTATGAAATAAATTATACATTTTTATCTATTGAAGATTTGTATACAAGGTCTAAAGCTATAAATAGATAGCTTTTGTCTTATAAAATACATACGTTACTTTAAAAAAGAAGATGATTACTAAAGTTATGTATTTGAAAACTTACCGAGTCTGTGCCTCCAATAAACAATGACTCCAGGATTTGGGATACTGACTCGTCGTCTAATGATTTGTCAGAGAGTAAGGAATTCAGCAAGTTGTGTTTTTCTGGGTTGAAGCTTTGTTCATTTCTGTGTTGATCTAGTTTTTGTCGTGCTTGTAAAATTAATTTACGCGAATATCTATAAAAAAAATATTACATTTTTATGAGTCTTGTTTTTTTTTTCGTATATATTATAATTGCAAGTAAGGTTCATATTTTAGATACAAACGGTAACAATCTTCCAAAGATCTAGTCATAAAAATGAATTATTTTATTTGGTTTATATTGAAAGAAGCAATATAACTCTTTTTTGAAGAGTGCATCTAATAGCGTGAGGTAGCAAACTAATTGTGCTTTGGTTCCACTACACATCAGCTGGAAAAGGGTTATCTGCTACTGTCTGAGATTATGATTTAGATTATATTAGAGAGGGGGGGGGGAGGGGTCGACTTGATATACTAATTTAACATGTGATTTGTTATTTATATTACTGGCATATTCTATACACGTTGTGTAATTTCTTCACTAAAATACGCCCGCCAGAAAAGAAAACAAAAATTAAAAATGTAGGGTCTGTACTGGAGGGGGGTGTGAGGGAACTAAAGCTTCTCCCACGGTTCCACCTAGTAATGACTACCATCTTGCAATTTATATTTACTAATTATTGTCATTGAGATTATTCCAATATTAAAATAAAATAATATAATAAATGCAAAAACAGAAAAGTAAATAATAAACGAATCAGAAACAAACATAATAGAACTGAAAACAAAAGGAGCAGACAACGACCTCAACTATGAAAGTATTCGGTAAATGTGTTCAATCATTGTCCTAACCATATATCTGTTTGAATCATCGACTAACGAAACGTCTAAGGTCGTCTAAGGCACTTTTAGTATTGTATAGTTTCAGAAGATGACAATGGACTCTACTTTTATTTCAATTCTAATTTGAAAGCCATCAAATGAAGAAGCCATGCAAACATATTTGGATCGACTCATCAGCGTCTCTTATCGTCAATCTTTTTTTTCTTTCCCAATCTCTTGAATCAAAGCTTGTTTAGAATTAATAGCTAATTTATTTTTTGAATCAAAGTGTTTTTAGAATGTTATTCTTGATTTCAAATAAAACTCTGGGGGCCGATAAAACAATCGATATTTTATTTTATTTTTACTTTTTGTTGGCAATGTTAGTAATGATAATGGGAATCGATTCCAAGGATTAAGGATGAGTGCAGTGATAATGATGCAGATGTGTTCTACAAGAAACAAATATTTATGTTCAGATTCTTAATTAGCTGATCCATATTGTTATCTTCTATCTTTAAAGTAGCTGATTGATGTTGCCAGGTTTTATGTTTAAAGTAACTGATTGATGTCAGCTTTTATCTTTAAAGTAACTGATTGATGTTGTCAGCTATTATCTTTAAAGTAACTGATTGATGTTATCATCTTCTATCTTTAAAGTAACTGATTGATATTGTCATCTTCTATCTTTAAAGTAACTGATTGATATTGTCATCTTCTATCTTTAAAGTAACTGATTGATATTGTCATCTTCTATCTTTAAAGTAACTGATTGATATTGTCACCTATCTATCAGAATCTAATTGATGTAACCTATTTATTATATGAACAGTCGCATCTATGAAGTAACACATCTGTGAGGTAATATTTTATCTGTAATAAATTAAAGTATGTGAAGAACTCTTGTGTTATTTTATAAATAACAGACGTTAGTTTAGAAAAGAAGATATTTACATCCTACGCTTTAATGTGTCAATCTTGTCATGCATGTTGATCCGTGACTTAAACTATGTAAGGTCGTCGGTTTTCTCTAATTCAAGCAATCCGTTCCGTGCTCTATAGGCAATAGGGAATAAGGAGCATGTATACGAATTTGTCCTAGCTTATTGAATAAGAATGTGCCTTAATCTTTGTGTATTTCTGACTATTCTAGTAGGTTTTGTTTTTCTATTTGTAGATTATGATTTAGTGTTTAATGATTAATGGTAGGCCCCCTCATCCCTAAAAAAATGCCTGTAAGACCAATTAAGGGAAGGGAAGAGCTCACAAGGTATACAAAGAAAACTCTTCAGGGACACCCTCAAAGTTTCTATGAAAGCGTTCAGCATTGACAAAGCCACTTTAGACATAGAAGCAAATGATAGAGCGTCATGGCGTCTCGCTGTGAAAATTGGCGCACATATTGCATTGAGAACAGCGCTGGCAGAAGAAAAGCGTCAGAGAGAAAAAAAAAAAGCAAGGCCAATGACACTAGCTCCAGCTGGAATAACCTGACCAGTGTCCACTCGAACATTCCGAAATCACATAAAGCCACACGAGGACGGATTTATCGATGGACAAGGGTTCAAATCATGCCCGCTCCCATCCATGGACTAGGAGGTAAACTATCTTCAACTCTGAAGGAACATCCGAAACATGTAAAACATTTTACAAAACAAACATTTTACACGAGGAGGCACAAAATTCCAGTGCAAAACCATCAGCCCTCTGGAGGACAAAAGAGGTAATCAACGAACCGCAACGGATGAACATTATATTTATCACTTTGCATTTCACAAGCATCTAGATGCGATGCACAAATAAACCAAGGAAATACACAAATAAACCAAGCGTTTTAATAGTATTTACAAATCGATAAGAATAAGTAGTTTACATATGTGGTCTTCTAGCTATAATCGGTTGTACTTACTGGCTCAGGACTATCATTGAGTTCTCGTATTGAGTATACGTTTTATTTCTGTACAGTGTATGTGCCAGCGACTTCCCAGTCAGCGAATCGTGCAACGCTGTGAAGTTGTCCTTGGCTGCCTGGAGGAACTTTTGAATCTCTGCGTTGTCCTCATTAATGTTTCGAAGTAAACCCAGGCGACTGTTGAAACAGACTACACCAATACCTGAAACAGAAAGAGAGATGTATTAACACACGATGGTCACAGTCAAATTTTGAACTATATTATTTGAACAACTTAATGTACAGCTGAAATTTTGCTGAAATTTCGCACATAAACTAGAGATGCAAGTGACAAGATATTTAATACAATTTTTTTTTTGAATACACTAAATAGTACCTTTTTTTAGAAAGCATTTTAAAAAAATAGCAAATTTTAAAAAATGGATTTAAATGTTATTTATTTATATGTAGATTAACATATTTATGCTTCAACATGTGTTGTATAGCCGGTTACCTAAGTTGGTTAGAGTGTCGAGTTCCGTGGGTTCGA
Source organism: Biomphalaria pfeifferi (assembly GCA_030265305.1). Taxonomy (NCBI): domain Eukaryota; kingdom Metazoa; phylum Mollusca; class Gastropoda; family Planorbidae; genus Biomphalaria; species Biomphalaria pfeifferi. The sequence continues at coordinate 2,222,604 of JASAOG010000034.1, forward strand.
TCCCCAGACTGGACATTTTTTCCTCATTATTCAACGACTTATGCAATGTGAATGTATACTCGATTATTTGAACATAAAGTAGAATTTTTAAGTATTTGTCTTTTAAATATCATCTTTTTAACGCTTTATTGTTTTACTTTCCATTTAAAGACCACATAACTAACGAAGAGATTAGAGACAGGATAACTACAGCGATTAGAGCCCGCGATGACCGGAAATTAAAACTCTATGGCCATATTACAAGGTCTTCGGAGCTTGCAAAGACCTTCCTTCAGGGAACAGTACCAATAAAAAAGAAAAAAAAGAGGCAGACAGAGAAAACGATGTGAAGACAACATCAAAGAATGGATGGGCCTACGATTGAAAGAGGTTCTATCCAAGGCAAAAGATAGAGAGGAATGAAGAAAAATGGTTAACAAATCTTGTATGGTGCCCCAATGGTCCAACAGACTAAGGGATAGATGAAAGTGAAGGTGGTGTTTTAGTTCCACAGTCATTATACTTTTTAAGATTTATGAAGGTGATAAATGTCTCAGTTCAACAACTGACTCCAGAGATTATTTTTTTAGGTCTGATCAAAGTCGACACATGTTAGATTTGAACCAACTCACTTTCTGCAGAGAACCGGAAGAGCAACTCGCTTATCTTTTCCGCAGTCAAGTGCTCTCTGGCCAAAGAGTTCACCAAATCATCCGCAACTTCACTTTGTGCAGGGAGATAGTGTGTGGCGGCGTTTACCCTCACCAGGAGCTTGTTCAGCGGGGAGCGAAGTGCTTGCCATTCTTCGCCCTGCCTGTAGACACACACACACACATATATATATATATATATATATATATATATATATACATCCTGTCACGTGATAGTTGACATCTGTTAAGGAGAAGACTAATTCTCTCATGAAAAAAAAATTCTTTTTTTTTTTATAGCTAAAATAAAAAATATATATTAAAAAACACAGAATCCCAAAATAGAATCAACAAAACATTTTAGGAACTTGTCCCCTTATTTTACGACCATGACCAAAGTATTCCATAAATAATACACAAGGTGCATGCCATCTTGGATATAGATGGAACCAGTGGAACATTGTATGTTAAACTTAAGTTTAAGAAAGTATCGCGCAGCAATGAGAGCTTATGAGCCAGGGAGCTTAATAGTTCTTTGTGGAAAAAAAGCATCAATGTAAAAAAGATGTTGATTTGATTGGGCATTTGCAAAACATCGTCTGGAATTTAATTTTATATGAAAACTTGCATTAATGGTATACAGTGTCTACAATATCATATTAAATTTTTTGAGTGCGAAGTGTTCTGACGCATAGATTTTCGAGCATTATAGGGGCTTTCAAAAACATTTTAAACAAATTAAACACAAAAATGATATTAAATACCAATAAGTAATATTAATTTTAAATATGCACAGGACCTCAACAATATGCAGTCTGCTCTTGTAAAGTAAAGTTCCCTTTTCAGACCTTATGCTCTATAGAGCAGATGATGTAAAGGTCATCTGGTTCTGTGGCCTATGGTTTACGAGTGTGTCATGTGGCCAGCACAACGACCAACCCCATTTATGTTTTCCCAACTAATGTCAGGTACCCATTAGAGCTGGTTGGGCGCAGTGGCGCCTAAAGATCCCAAAATTTAAAAATCCTAGTCTTCACCAGGATTCGAACCCCGGTCCCCGATCAATTAATGTTGTTTTTATATAGAAAAGAGAAGTGAAACCTTGCAATATCGAGAGATATGGCAGTGATTTTGCAGCTCGTTTCCTTAGATAAAAAATATATTTCGTTTGTTTAGCTATATAGTTATGATTATGCAGGTTATATTATATTCGGAGGCTCGGTGGCTGAGTTTAGAATGAGAAGGGGGACTTAAAACATGTTCAAACCTTTTTGCAACAAACAGACGGAGTGAGTCGATGTAAGCTTTGTAAAATTATAAGGTACCAGATAGCTACAAACTTTAAAAGTTAACAGACACTTACAAAGTGGAGACATCTCTTAGCGTGAGGCCGTTTCTCCGGGCGTAAGCATCCCTCAAGCTGAGGTTTGGGCGCAGCGGGCAGCGCCCTTCGTTCGCGTACACTGTACCCACGTCTTCGGGATCTGTTAGTATCACCGTGTCCTCGCCTAGCTTGAGGCGGAAGATAGGCCCGTATTGAAGATACATTGACCTTAATAGCTGATACGTGTTCTCTGCCGTAAACTCCGCTGAAAAAAAGGCACATTGACTAAATAAAAACATAGAGCGGAACACACACGAAAACAAATAAACCTAGCCTTACAAGCAAAATATATTTCTTTTCTATTTACCTGAAGAGATTTTTCAAATATTTCGTTACAGTGTATTGTAGGTATTGCAGTTTATGAGATAAAAAAAAACAACAGTAGATCATCTGGTGCTGGTTATATTAACCATGACAATATGTTATTGTTTATATTTTTCCTGTTTTAGATTTGGTATACAGTGAAAAGACAGATATGGAGAAATGAAAAAACTATTTTTAACAAATGGAACTTAATAAAACGTAAGAAATGAAAAAGACTATATTTGGAGACAATTTGACTTCAATAGAAGAAACAAAACAATGTCAAGGATGCTCCATAGAAAGATTACAGTCCCTAACTAAATAATTGTCTATTCTACACCAAAAAAGAGCTAAAAAATGTGGTCTTCCGTTCGAAAAAAAAGCAAAAAAATAATTATCATTGTTCTAAAAAAATACATTGCTTATCAATATTTCCATGCTCTATAAAACAAACAAACACACACACACACACAAAATTAGAGGCTACACAAACAGCCTCTATGAAAAAGTGGCCTGGGTGGGGGGGTGTTAATGCTTGTTGTCTAGGGCGAGATCGGTGGCGAACCACTCCAACCACCAGTTAAGTGTTTTTTCCGACAGGAAGCCAGTAAAATCTATGACATACTCTCTCTCTCTCTGTCTCTCTCTCTCTCTCTATGTCTCTCTCTCTCTCTCTCGTAAAGAACGAAATCAACTCGTACATAAGATTAATAAAGTTATAGTACTTAAAATACTTGAGCGTAAGCGCAGATGAAGCTATCAAAATAAAAACAAAAATAGTCACACAAAGCCAACTGCCACCTCCAACTTCCTCACTCGCTAACTTCAACTCAATCTTATTCAATTCATCCAATCCAAATTCATTTTACCACTACAACAATTCACGTATACCTGTTGACCAGGACCCCATCGTGATAGCAATGGTCAACCTTTCACTACCTGGGTTAAAGTGAGTTTCTCAGACTTTAGCCTTACCATTAGTACAAACAAATATGGTTTGTGAAAACAAAATGTCTCGTAACATGGACGTTTTTTGGTGGAAGCCGAATTAAGGTAAGGGATAACAATGCCATCCACGTATAGCAGGACGTCAGACCTTTTTAGAGGACCTTAAATTTGTATGCTCCAGCTGGGAGAGGCTGTTGAAGACGCCTATGACAAATCTCCATGGAGATATCCAGCCGACCTCTTCCCCTAACTTTGTGGGAGGTCCTAAATCGAAGATGTGCCTCTTTTTATAACATCATTCGTAAAGGTATTTCTTCAAAACGAGTTTATAACCAGATGTGTCTCTGTGGCTGGAGTCAGCCAATGCGGAAAACTAATGGTACCTTACCACCAGCAATCATCCCTTGCCAAAATACATTTGACCAATAAAATCATATTTATTATTAAATCTGAAAAAAAGGTTGCTTTGAAATCTAGATCTAATTAATCCAATTCTTTTTAAACCTAAACACTTTATAGGGTAAAACTGTCACATTATAGCGCTATACATTTCTAAATAGTTTCAGGATGTGACGTGAATCACAATCTAGTGCAAACATAGAACAACCGTTTCAGATTTCCCCAGAAAAACTTTGACTTAATTTAGCCTATCTTTGTACATCTGTTTTAAATGTTACATCGCGATTTTAGCCTAAATCTCATAAGAAAATGATCAAACATTCAAATGATCAAGGGATAACTTTCACCATGTTAATTATTATAGACACTAATCTTAGCTATTTAAATCTAAATCCAGTAGACGTTTTAATAACATTTAATTTTTATATAACCTTTTTCTACAAACAAACAAACAAATTTTAGTAATTACTTACAGTACACAATTCTACATTAGGTCGTCACGAAAAGCCAATCTAAACAGGTTTTATTTTTATTTATTTTTTTTGGCCAGACTATATAGATCTGTACATATATGCTACTTCTGTTAGGTATGTGTATTTAACTCTTATCTAGTCTTGATGGGTCTGTGGTACATGGGGATAATGGCACGAGCAAAAGCAAAAGAAATCTTACTCACTGAAAGGTTGAAAGTTGAGTAGGGTACCAATCACGGGCCATCTGTGTATTCCTGTGGGACCTGGTATCTCATCAAATGACCTGACTGTTAATCCCGGTACTGCTAAGTCAGATGTCATGGCGTGACTTAACGTTGAAGAACTTCTGTTGATGACTTGACGCAGTGTTTTAGAGATGATCTTGAAGGCAGTTTTCTCAGCCATTGCCTGAAACAAAAGTTTTATGTAGAACGATTGATTTTGCATTGAATGTTAAATACGCATTTTATACGAGTACAGACATCAGACATTAACATCAGTCTTGCTGTCTGTCCGCCTCTCTCTTTCGAAAAAAAAGATTTAAGCTTTAAATCGTGGCATAAAAAGTTATAGTGGGCTCCCGATTTTTTTTATTAGCTGGCATATATGATATCATTTATTAGAGCCTAAATGGTAAGCCAACTATAAACCCCATATCTATATTATAAAGCAGACTGTAAGGTGTATGTATGTATGACCCGAATAAAAATCATAACCATTTTATTAATCTTGATAAAATTTGGTATTAAAAATTCCTAAGATCATGGCTGAGACCGTAATGAATGTTTAATGTCCCTCACAAAACCGGAAGGCCCAAAAATAGCCAAAATTACCTAACTGTATTTCTATTAAATAGCGAAACATTTTGACAAATCGGGTAAACCCGTTTTCATACTCTACCTTTATTTTCGTGATAAGGTACAAAAAAATGTGAACGGAACATTTACCAAGTTTGACAGATCTAAATTCAATTCAGTAGATTAGTAATACCCACACAAGGACCCTCAGGCCGTAGATTATATCCAACTAGTAGCTTAGAAATAAACCTCTAGATTAAGAAACAACCCCTTGTCGTGTAGCATGATATACAGACTGTTTGAACCCTGCCCGCGGCCCTACTCTGCAGGAAGGTTGGTCAAAGGAAGTAATTAATCTGAACTTATAAAAAAAAACTTTTTGAAAGCACGCCTATTGATTAAAGGATAAACTTTTAAAGTTAATTTCGCATCTAGGTATTAAATAGTATACTTTTGATAACTTACATGGAAATGTACTGTAAAATATTCAAGAGTACATATGTATTTAATATCCAACTGTAAAATCATTATGTAGGCCTACCTGTAATAGTTACCCCGTTGAAAAGGAAAGTAACTAATTCATTTTGAAATTTTGATTAATCAACATTCAGAAAATTCAAGAAAAGTTAGTTGGCACCATTATCACTTACCTACGACATTGTAGTCTAGACTTATTTATACGCGCGTGATTTAAGTAGCCAGAGATTGGGGGGGGGGGGGGGAAGGAGAGGGGGGATATAAGCTGAGTCCAGCTTGAATCTGGCAGGTCCGTCAGAATATTGTGCTGACCCGGGAATTGGAAATATTGGCGCTGATGCCATGTCGCGAGCAACGTGACAGCCATGGAGGAAAATTTGTCACAGAGGGAGTCACCGATATCACCTTGTTTCTCCAGACATCACTCCCTTTCCATCTTTCCCCCTCCTCATCCCTGGCTTGTTGTTGTCAACGTCGTTACTGGAATGTAATGTACCCCACGAGCTATCACGTCTCGAACCTGTATGACTGGCTGATTACATTGTGAAAATATTGACTCTACGACTTCAGGTGAGTCTTTTATAAATGAATGTTTATCTATTGTGTTGTGTTGTAATTTGAATTTGATTTTATTTATATTATCATTTATTATTAGAGATGTTGATAAATAATCTTTCTTTCTATGATTATCTACCTGAGACATGAAACCACCTTATATGATGTTACATAGGCTACTATTGATTATATAACTAGATACTTAACTAATTAAAAAAAATAAAGTGTTCTCATAAGTATAATGTGAGTAAGTATATATAAATAACGTACCCCTTTCAGACCTTGCGATCTATTGAGCAGATGATGAAAAGGTCATATGCTTCTGTGGCCCACTAATAACAAGGTTGTCATGTGCTCAGCACAACGACCAAATGCCTTTACTTTTCCCCAACCAATGTCAGGTACCTATTAGAGCTGAATGGACTCAGAGGAGCCCTTAAGATCCAGAAAATAAAATACCAATCTTCACCAGGACTCAAACCCGAGAATAGTAGTTTGAGAAGCCAAGCACTTGAAGAGGTTTAATGTGAAAAAGCATGCTTCCTAATTTTTGTAATAGCTTAGATGCATAATTTATGAAACAATGTTCTGATAGTGTTTTAAAATGAAGACATAGTGTACCACAGATATTCTAGACTTAGTCGGAAGGAATTTTTAATTAGACAAAAAACATTAAACGAATCTGTGAAACTTGGATGTTTAGAAAGTCAGGGGCGTAGGTAAGGACTGCGACGTTTAGAAAGTTAGGGACGTAGGTGTGGACTGATAGAGTACGTGCTGGTGGAGATGAATGTAATAACACAAGTAAGTAAGTATGCAATATGATATCTAAGGCTTTCTATTTTTTAATGATATACGTTATAATTAGTTAACTATCACCCGTTTCTGACCTTGGGATGAATAGGGCAGATGATGTGAAGGCCATATGTTTCTTAGGCTTAACAAGGGTACCATGAGGCCAGCTCAACGATCAACCGCTTTTACTTCGACTAAGACTGTTTTATTGATCCTTATGGAAATTCGTTGTGATTACAAGGACTCTATTCTCACATAAAGACAACACAAGAGAAACATTCACATAAATAAAACAGACACAACGTTAATAGTTCATTAAGCGACTACACACAGATATATTGGTCCTTTTCATGTTTCTTGTCAACGAGTGGCGTTGATATAGTCTGACCGACTGAGGAACGAACGAGTTTTTGTACCGCTCGGTTCTAGTCTTGATAGATAGAAGTCGCCCACTTCTAAAAATCCTGAAATTTGAAGTCCAAGTTTTCACAAATATTTAAACCAAAATTAGTTCAAAAGTCAAGCGCTTTACCACTCAGATATCACGTATCACGTCCCTTCTCATCCCAAATTTATGGGATTGTTAGAATGATAACTATTTTAACCTGATTAAGAAGCAATATTTTTGTGTAACTTTTAAAACGTTTTTTGTGTTTTTTCTGTTACAAATATACTTCGGCTTCTCTCCTTGCTCCTACTTGCTCTTTATTTACTTATAGTAAGGAAAAATAAAGAAGATTCTATCTCTATATCTAACATTAACGTTACACTTTCAGACATTGCGGTGTTCATGGTGGAGATACTGTACAGCGCATTTGTTTCTAGTTTCTATGGCCTATGTTGAACGATGGTGCTTTAATAAGGCTTTTGTTACAGTCTGTAGATTAATGTGGAGTACATTATTGCCTACATATTCGGTCTCACCCAGCGCTGTTGTAACAAAGGTGTTGTGTGGCCAGCAGAAAAACCAACGATCTTTAGTTTCTCCAAGTGATGTCAGATGCCCATTAGAAATGGATGGACTTAAGGGTCTTCCTAAAAAATCTTGAACTTGAAATGTCTAGCCTTCATGGGAAGTTGAACTCGAGACAACTGGCTGCAAAAGCCAAGCACTATACCGCCCTACCAGAATGATAAGAAATGATATATATCATGGGCGTAGCCAGGATTTTTTTCTGGGGGGGGGGGGGGGTGGGGTGGGGGGGGTGAATTTTTTTTCTCCCTCCTCCGACCCCCCCCCCCCCCACGCGAAAAAAAAGTATATGTATTTATGTGTGTGTGTGTGTGTGTACATAATCTTTATTACAATCTGACCCTTCATTCTTTCGGAAGAGGTTTATTGTGCCCTAGAATAGGTTCTTCCATGAGTTAGTGGAAAAATTGTAGATTCCCCGCCATTACTAGCAAAGGGGTCTGGGAGAGCGCTAGGAGCTCCCCAGCGCGGGCGAAACCCCGCCGCCAAGCACTATTTCTGATATTGAAAACCAATAAAATGCATATTCTGAGGTATCTACACTGCATTTTCCTGCTATTAAAAGTTTTATTTCAAAAACCTAATGTGCTATTCTTACTGACTTAGACCCTCCCACGCCGTTCGGAGCATTTGACCTCAAGCTGTTTCCATAAAAATCTGTCATTGGTAATGTCTGAAGCCTCTTCCCACCTACCATGAGGATCTCCATGAATGAGTGGCGTCAAGTTGTGCTAGGATATCATTGCAGCTCTTCTTATGCGTAATTCATTTTGTCGGAGAACATGTCCCGCAAACCTCATGCGTCGTTCTCACACAATCTTACTAAGGGGTCGACTCCCAGTTCGGCATAGGATTTCCTTGATTTAGACCCGATCTCTATAACTGAAATCTATCTTAGCCATCTTTGTTGAGTCACATTTAGTGTTTTTCGATTTCGGTAGATGACTATTCACTGCAGTTTATTAATGGAGCCCTGCACTGGTAAAAATGTGTAACCTCTCTTGAATACGCTCTTGAAATTAAGTGACTGTAGTTTGCTTTAGATTTTATATCGAAAAGAGAAGTTTTATCGTCAAAATCTTCTGTTGGGGGTTTTCCACCTCAAAATGCTCTGTAGGGGGATCTTAAACTCAAAACCATCTGGAGGGGTTTTAAAATTTAAAAAAAGTCATCTGTAGAAGAAGGGTTTAAACTCAAAACCCCCGATTGGCTTGGCTACGCTCAAATAATTTTAGTGTGTAATTTGCTTTTTTTATATTGAAGATGTATTTTTAGCGCCAAACCCCTCTGAATGGGGGTTTAAACTCAAAACCTCTTTCGGCAACGCTCATAGCATTTTGAGCGCGTAATTTGCTTTTTTTTTCTTACACTGAAGATGTATTTTTTATTCTCAAACCCCCCTGGCGGGGGGTTTAAACTCAAAACCCCTTTGACTACGCTCATAGATGTTAGAGTGAGTAATTTTCTTTTATTTATATTGAAGAGGTACTTTTTATCTTCAAACTCCACTGGAGGGGAGTTTAAACTCAAAACCCCTTTGACTACACTCATAACATTTTTAGTGTATAATTCGCTTTGTTTTTATTATTAAAGAGGTATTTTTTACCTTTAAACCCCGCTGAAGTGGGGTTTAAACTCAAAACTGAGTCAAAACTCTTTTAGCGACGCTCATAACATTTTGAGTGCGTATTTAGCTTTTTTTTATATTAAAGACGGGGTTTATCGTAAATTTTTGACGGGTTTTAAAATCAAAATCTTCCTTAACTGTGCTCTTGGAATTAGGGGATTTTCGTTTGCATTTTTTTCGTTTTGTTTTATAGAAGAGGGGGGAGTTAACTGCAAAAACCCCAGGTAAGGGGTTTAAAACTCAAAACGCCTTTGGTTGTGCTGGGGCAAGTGATGGTTTAGTATTAAAATCTCACCTAAAAAAAACAAAATCAAAGCAAAAAATCAGTCACTAAATTCCGACTCCCCCACCTCGAGGGGTGGGATTTCATTTCGGGGGGGGGGGAGGGTTTGGGGTTCAACCCCCCCCCCCCCGGCTACGCCCATGATATATACATATAGGTTCCCTGCTTCAAAGACATGTTTTCTAGTTGTATATAGTAAATTTATATAAATAGTTTGATTATAGATATTTATTAGAGCATAAATAGTCCAGTTATAGTATAGATATGTTTTAGAAATTTAAGCTATAGCTAGATTGAGTTATAAAAAGCTGTTACACCTTGTTACTGTTTAATTACACGAAAAGCTATTTTTTTGTACAGCATTAAGATTTATGTGGCAGTCAAATATTATTGGCTTTAAGAAAACTGTCTTTTTATAGAACTGGTCAAGGAAACAGTTCACTTTTTTTTCTTCTTTGAGTTTATGTCACTTGACCAGTACTTAGATTAATTGAAACATCCGTCTATTTCTCAGGGTTTGATTTCAAAGAAATTCCTCTCTTTATCTTCACTTTTCTTGAGTGCAAACTAAAATTCGTTGCCTCATGTATAGACGGTTTCTTGCTGTATGTCACTTTTTTTTTTTTTTTTTTTGTAGTGATTTCAATGTGGTCTGGCTCGTTTCACCTTTATATTCCCTATCCCTATGTTTGCTCAACCGTTGGAGCACCATACATGATCTTTCCACCGTCTTTCTCCATTTTTTTTTACTATAATCTTTTTCAATGACAGGCCTGTCCATTCTTTGCTGGTGTCATTTCATCACTTTCTCTGTTATCGTCTTCTTCCTTTTTCCTGGAACTGTTCCCTGTAGAAAGGTTTTTTCTAACGTTGAAGATCTCGTGATATGTCCGTACAGTTTTAAGTTTGTGATTGATTTCTGCCTTTGGTCAGCAGGTTATCGTGGTACCCAATCGCCTAAGCAATCCTGTTTTGAATTGTCTCTTTTGGGATGTGATTTTTGTATGCGATACTTAAGATCTTTCTATAGTATCTCGACTCTATTGTTAGGAATCTCCTCACTAGTTATGCAGTTACCTTTGTCTTTTTATTATTTCATACTCTACATTTGGTCGTAATAACTAGACCAGACTTTAAAAAAAAACAACACATTATTATGGTCAGACACCATATGATTTTACAAATTGACAACGCTAAAATAGAAGGACATTAAAATTTTTGTGTCATGGTCCAGTAAAAACGTAGAAAATATATAAACGAAACTGTAAGATTCAGCCTTTAAATAAACTTTAAAAATCAATATTAAGTATCAAATAGTATTTCTTAAATTGTAAAAAATCAAGAATTACTACCATGTGGCCTGTAGCAATACTTGAGAATCAATTTCCTGAATACGATTTTGACCATCAATATCCTATATTGATGTTTGAGAATCAATGACCTATATACAACTTTGAAATCAATGATCTATATAAAACTTGAAAATCAATGACCTATATACAAATGTGAAAATCAATGACCTATATAAAAATATGAAAATCAATAACCAATTTAAAACTTTATGGATCAGTGTCACTGATTAATTTTTGAAGATTTATGTTCCAAATTTAGCTTTCAATATTAAGGTCTTGAAAAAAAAACAAGTTTTAGATTCAACTAACTAAATTTAACTTTGAGAAACCATGTCCTACAGAAAAATTTAAAAAATCAATGTCCTGTTTTTAACTGGCGGAAGCAACGTCCTGCATTAAAGTTTGAGAACCGATGTCCTGTAATAAACCTAACAACAAAATCCCGTGAAGACATTATAGATTGAAGAAAATTGTTGACACTAAAAAAGAGGAACAGAGCAAATAAAACGATTTAAAAGCTTAAAAAGCATAAAAAAGAAATTTGCATTGATTTTTTTTTCAATTGAATCGATTGTAAACAAAAAGCCAGAGAATGGAAATGTTTACAGGGGAATTGAATGATACACATTTGTCAAAGTAAAAAAATTGAATTAGAATATTAGAAGTTAAAATAATGGACGATTCTGTATTGTTTATCGCTATTATTTAATCATTGTCTTGAAATCAATCTATGATTAGTCAGTATAATACGAGAATGGGAAATGGGATTTAAAAAAACATGTTTTAACTTTTTACCAGACAGACAAGCAGACAGACAGGCAGATATAAGCTTTGTATTTACTTTGATATCTATAGAAGTAGTCAGCATTGCAGCTTTTAGTGGAGACATTGCTGTACGTTTTCGCCTCTCGTACCAAAAAAGCGAACTTCAAGATATTTTATCCCCCGCCTTGTGACATGAACTTTAATTAGTACGTCAAAAATTATCTGCTAAGGATGTGAGGTTTTAAAACAGTCGAGTTTCTGGAGAGCTCATTTTTTTTTTCTAACAGAAGATATTTTTCTTAAATATAATATTATTTCTAGCTGTCCGATTTTTGGCTTAGGGATAATATCGGCCAAGAAGATAGACAGCATGACTTGTTACTTTATGGTAAGAGTTTAAATCTTTTTTTTAAAACTGTATTTGCGTAACAATATCCACATTACTGCTGGGCACTTGTCATGGCTCCGCACGGTCCGTTGTCTTTCAAATAATGTAACATCTACTATGCGCATTAACAAGACTTCCACAGCATATGGTATGCAAATAAATGGCGAAAAAACGACAACAACAAATTATGACCAATAGCCAACTGGGCTTTAAAAGGGGCATCAGTATTGGAGGTGAAAAGCTGACTAGTGTCAGTAGTTTCTTATAACTTGGAGCTATTGTCTCAAATGAGGAAACAAAACCCGAGCTACTGGCCCGAATTGCACAGTTCACAGCAGCTTTTGCATAACTCAAAATAATATGGAAAGACAAAGGCATAGCCCCCGGCACCAAAATCAGACTGATGTGCTTCCTGGTCATGGCCACATTCCTATATGCTTGCGAGTCTTGGACTGCAGAGCTAGAGAGGAGGATTCTAGCAATGGAATTGAGATGCTACAGAAGGATCCTAGGTATCACGTTTAAAGACTGTATAACTAAGAGATTAGAGACAAGGTTACTGCAGCTATTAGACCACATGATGACCTTTTTACAATCGTAAAAAAAAACGCAAGCTAAAAATCTATAGCCATTTTACAAGGTCTTCGGGGCTCGCAAAGACCTTCATTCGTGGCGCAGTAACAGGATAAAAAGAAGAGGCAGACAGAGAACGCGAAGGAAAGACAAAATAAAAGAATGGATGAGCCTGCCATTGAAAAAGGTTGTGACCAGGGCAAAACACATACATGAATGGAAAATGACGGTCGACGAATCTAAGGTATAGGTAACGGTAAAAAAAAAAATACAACATCTACTGGTTTTGAGGTGTCTCTATCTAAAGACTCCAAAGAAACTCTGTAAAAAAAAATGTTTCTTAAATTTAATCGCATTCAACACAATTCGGTAAGAAAAAAAAGTGATCCATTGATTGTCGATTTCACTTACAATGTAAAACAATTTGACTGACCAATATATAGGCATTGCCTTTGGTTCCGACTATTCGAGATGAGTGCAGTCTCACATGACCACGCAAACCTTTGATGTGACCTCTTTATTTAGCCACAACCAGTGTCGTAGCAAGGAATTCGGGGGGAGTGGGGCGTGGGGCTTGACCTCTTTAGGGGTCCCTGCATTTGGATAATCGACATCATAACATGAAATAATGGGTTAATATTTAATATCTAAATATCTAATGTAAAAAAAAGTCGAACACTCATTTTGGGCCCCCTCTAGTTGGGGGGATTTTCAAATTCTCCCCCCCCCCATCCCACCAATCATAGCTACGCCTTTGGCCACAACTAGTGAATATTGTTAAATAATTGAAGCAGATAAAAATACAAACAATCTTTATTTGTGACTCATAAACAATGACCCCGATAACTTGCTTGATTTCCTTATAAAATCTAAAAAGACTTTCTGGATTGCTACATAATTATTGACCCTTGGAGCTTTCTTTCCTTTGATGACACGCATAATTGTTTACATAAATCGCTTTACAAGGAATTCGGGAAGTTTTGACAATTACACATAATAACCTTTTAGCCTGGTCTTTTACACCGACAGTAATCTTGACCTATATTACCGATCCGTCCATTCTGGCCGACTTGCGCGTTGAAGCAATGCAATGCTCTTATTATGTTTAGGTTTAAGTTCGTGTGTCCTTGCAAGAGTTACCAATGACAAATGACAAACTGATTCATGTAGACCAGTAGTTCTCACACACTCTGATACGCGGACCCCCAAAGGTCCACGAGACGATCGCAGGTGGACCACAGAAATATGACTATTGTATAGAATTAAAATATCGCTTAAAGCAAGTCCATCCGTTCGAATAGCTTTAACACTAATCAACTTGTCAGTCACTAATGCTTATATGTTTATTGCATACTAGTCTATAATGATCTCAATCTCAACACTGACCTGCAACGTCACAACCTGTGGGCAGTTTAAACCAATAGCGCGTTGCCACGTCACAGTTCTGTATGTCCCATTTTAATCCTTTTAAAATTGGTTTAAAGAATTCTTGTACATTTAGGCAAGCCAGTCCAAGGAATGAATTCAGTTAAGCTAAAGATATTTATTTACATAGTAAAGTTTCCCCTTTCAGACCTTGTGATCCATGGAGCAGATGATGTTAAGGTCATCTGTTTCTATGGCCAACGGTCAACAAGCAGGGTGTTATGTGGTCAGCTCAACGACCAATCGACTTTATTTTCCTCAACTAAAGTCAGGTACCCATTACAGTTGGTTGGACTCAGGGGCGCCCTAAAAATCCCGAAATTCAAAATCCCATTTTTCACCGAGATGCGAACACAGGACCCCAGGTTCAGAAGCCAAGCGTTTACCCCACCCCGTCTCCAGCCACCACACCCCCTTTACATAATAAGAATACACAAATCTTATGAAAGTAATATATAGCAGCCCGCAAAGCTGAACTGTTCTATTTCTTCACGACTTGCAGATCTATACGAAATCTCTATCACCAGTTTTGACTGCACAGGTGTCAATGGTGCGCAAGTAGTGCGTAAGTTCCAAAACTAAAAAAACTCGTAGTGACCTATTTAACTAACACGTCGTGAGACTGTATCACATATTAACTGAAGCGAGATTTCGATGTCTGGCGAAACTTCAGGCAAACCTCGTGCTCTGAAAAACAACCAAATATTCCATTCCATCCAAGCCAACCAAAAAATCTAGTTCAATTACAAAAAGTTGTTTTTTTTTATTTCAAAGGGAAGGAGAATAAAAAAAAAAAAACTTGAAAGAAAGATTTTCCTGATGTTCTATTCTAATGACATCCTCCCTCCTAATTTCCCAACATATTTTTTCTACTTTCTCTCTATTCTAAAGGCACATCTCTAATTACCCATATCTAGTGAATATAATCAATAAGGCGGACAGCTCGGCTTCATAACCTTAAATACTTCTCTAGCTCCTACTCCTGGGGTAGTTAGAATAATGGTGTGCAGTGAAGAGTGAGAGAGGCAGAGAGAGAGTGAGAGAGGCAGAGAGAGAGAGAGAGAGGCAGAGAGAGAGAGAAAGGAAGAGAGAGAGAGAAAGGAAGAGAGACTGAGAGACTGAGAGAGAGAAAGAGAGAATGTGTATATAAGTGAGTGAGTGTGAGAGAGTGAAAGTATGTGTGTATGAGTATACGTGAAGGTGAGAGAGAGAGAGAGAGAGAGAGAGAGAGAGAGAGAGGGAAAGGGGGGGGGGGGGGGCTCTAATCTTCTTTACCGTAAAACTCATTTCCGAAAATTTGTTTTTTTTTTCTTTCTAGTTTTTTTTTCTGCCTTCTGTCGCCATTTCTAATTTGTTTTTAATACTTTCAGCTATTTTCTTCTCTGAGGTGATCAAAGCTTACAATTTAGAATCGTCTGTCTGTTCTATGGCTTGTGGTCTAACTCAAGTAGATGTATATATCAACGCCTAAAATAGTCTTTCTTCTAACATGTGTATGTAAGAAGGACATCTAAAATATGTCCATAAAATATGTAGATCTTTATACTGTAAAAGGAGTCTATAATCAGTTGTTTTTTTTTTTAAAGTCCAAAATATGTATGCAAGGAAGAAATAGTCGAGATATAGAAGCGACCCAGACTAAGTCTAGATAGCTGCCTTAGTAAAACTTCGAATCTATGGTCTTAATTTCCAGAAGAGTGGGGCAGCACATTTCTTTACAGTACTCCTGATTTTCTACGCTGAATATTAATGTTCCCTAAAGTACATCTGGAAATATAGATTGGAATCTCAAAATGTTAAAATATTAACCACGTTTCATGTAGACTTCTATAACCCCGCCCCCTCCCCCCCAAAAAAAGATACGATACAGACTTACAGTTTATTCGTACTCAGAAATACAATTTCACACTTAAAGACAAAACATTAAAATGGTGGCCATGGAATAACCTATGACTTATAAGACACTAATAATGATTCCATAGCAAACCATTATTGTATTGTTCGTCCTATAAGTTTCGGGAATTCATTCAAGTATGAAAATCATGACATCTAATCTCAAATCTCTTACAGTGCCGCACGGAATGGAGCGTAGAGGGATCGAATGAGGAACAGTCGTTAGGACAGTCCAAAGCGCATATCAGATAGCAGGCAAACATGTTATTTTCATTAAGAAACTTATGAAAGAAATGTCTTTATATTTCGGACTTGTATTAGGAGTCTTATTATCTCCAAAGAGAACAAGCTGTGTGAAGTGTATAGCAAATGTATTCTGGTAAAGAAACCCAACTGGATCAAAGCGTTTCACTTTTAATAATATACATAAATAAAAAGATTTGGCTCCCCTGATATGTGAAATTTCTCGTTTATTTATTTTATTTTTTTTATTAAGATTATATTTTCGCTTACACTAACACACAAGATAAACAGGTTAACGCATCCACGTCCAGACCATATAATACTTTTGAGCAGTCAAGGTTATTGGGAAGTTGTATATATAGTTCATGATCATTTACACTGTTCATTGTTTATAGTAATGCACCCGCTGGAGTTCATCAATTTTGAAGTCATATTTTCCATATTTAAAACATTATTGGTTTTAAGATAGTGAATTATTATACAGCTAGTACTTTGAGTTAGAAATGGTTTAATTATTTGTACAAGGTCTCACTGTATAACCGTGGAAGTCTCATCGCACTTAGGCACCGTCTTGAGAAATCTATTCTCTAATAACATGGACAAGAAAAGCAGCAGTTCGTTGCCGATTTGCCCCGTCTCTGTACAACGCTAACTCACCATGCGTTCCAGCATCGTCAATCAAAGGACCTTTTTTTGGTGTGTAGTATCACGCACTCGTAAAGCTGGTGGTTAACTGTTTCGTCATCTTGCTGGCAGTGAGTCGAAGTTAGCTTTAAATTTAGCAAATTAAGCTCCGATTGGACAGTGTCCCGTTCCTTACCTAGCAAGTGTAACCTGTTCTTCCCTGTTTAACTTCCTCCATTCGTCCCTGCCTGTGCTTCCGTTGTCGGTGCCACTTTTGTCTCATCCATCGGTCTATCATTGCCCGAGCCTGTTCAAAAGTCTGTAGCTCCTCATCAGGGAAATTGGTGTATAGCTCTCTGGGCTGTTGGCGCCCTTGCCTTTTTTAAGAATGAGAACAATGGAACTAGTCTCCACGCCTTTGGAAAGTCCCATTAAATCCATGTCCGATTTAGTAAGTCGTACGGCTTTTGGAGGCCAATCAGACCAAAGTTTAATTAGCATCTCTGCGCTGATGCCATCTGGCCCTGCTGCTTTGTAAAGCCTAGTCTTTTTAATAGCGAAATCATTGCTTAGAGAAATTCTCTGTCCCAGCCTCACTGTCGACGAATTTGCGTTTTTCTTTGACTCTTCTAATGTGATCGAGGGACACGGAACTTTTTATGAACTTTAGAGACTAGCGAAATGTTTGTTCAAAGCCTCGGTTCTCCTTTTCTAATAGTTATTTATCTGTACTATTATTATTATTATTATTACGTTTTTGTTACCCGCTGTCATGCGGACGTTACTTGAAGTCTATTTTGGAGAATTTGGCATGTTGGATATATTTGATACCGCTGTTATGCGGATGTGACTTTGTTTCTTATTGGATTATGTAACAGACAAGGAGTGCAGTATTATTATTGTTATCAAATAAACTTTATATTTTGTCTACTGAAACGGACATAAGTCAATCTGCAGTATCTATGTTTGTCGTGTCAAGTGTGACTCCAGGGAGCACGAGCCCAGCAGTCTACCGCATTCGTGACACAGTAACCAGTCTCATGTGTAATAGTATACTACTACGTCAACGCATATAGAAACGTTTATTTAGGCTCGTCTTGTCTCCGCTGTCTTTTGTCTAGCGTGATTTCTTCCTGCTGCTTTTCGTTACCTGACAAGACGTGCCAACTCTTGGAACCAAAATGACCGCGTATGCGCTTGGTGTTCGTTCGCGGTATGGCCCTGCGAGCCGCCGTTAAAAGAGCCTTCACAAAGAGTCAATACGTATCATCAATGACCTCAAAATAAATATCCAGTTTCTCTAAGAGCGCATCCGATGCACTCCTATAGACCTGCCAGTCCGCCTTAGCGTACACCCACTTATGTTTAGGGAGACAGTTTTCTGTGTCGTTCCGAGATCAACCGTGACCATTAGCGACAGATGATCTGACCCTAGGTCCCCCAGGACGTCTACCCGACTCTTTGCAACTACATCCATGGAGACCAGGCACTAAACTGGTTTCGACTCCCCCCCCCCCCCCAGCCTGGAATGAATAAATGTTGCCGGGGAGTCAACGTCGTTGAGGAGAACCAAATTTGTTCCATCGCATAAGTCGAGTACCTTTTCGTCCCGAGAGATCGGTTGTTGGACAACCTAACCACTGAATTTTGGCGTTGAAATTACTCGCCACTACAGTCCTGGTGCTGCAGTGGCTTTTATCATCGAGTGTAAGGAAATTTTGGGGTGGATTTTAGACATTTAGGCACTCAAATCTCTGTCCATCCTTACAGATTTCAACCACTAGTGTGTCGGTTCCACCGCTCTCTCGAGAAGCAGAATCCTTTACACGAGCAAGTAAAGAGTTCCTGACAAAAGTGACTAACTTCTGGCATTTTACACAAGAGCAGGTGAAAGTCGTGAAGCCCGAGAGCGAGGGCACACAACTCCCTTTCCTCCCAGCGTTGCCCGCCTCCTGCCCCAAGAGCGCATCGACCTCATACGTAGACAAAAGTCTCTCAATTTCAGGTTTCTTTAACCGTAGCTGCCTGAAGACTTTAAATGATATGATTCTGAGTTGCCCAGTAGCAGCACCATGTTTAGGCCTAGAGCAGCGGTTCTCAACCTTTTATCTCGGCGACCCCTTTTTACAATCCGTCTATCTGCCGCCACCCCCCCCCACACACACACACAAATACGGCAGTAGAAGAATAGACAATAATAATCTATACTTTCGATGGTCTTGGGCGACCCCTGGCAAATCGTCAATCTACCCCCAAAGGGGTCGCGACCCACAGGTTGAGAACCCTGGCCTAGAGGGACCGCCCCTCTTAAGTTCCTTTTCCGAGCTATTATTGGTCACATTTGGTCTGAGGTTCACGACTTCCTCGACCGTGCCTTCTGTAGGTCGGCTAGGCTCGATTCGCTTCGAGGGGCGTTGGCAACAATAACAATCCTTGGTTAGTTTTTGCAGTCCGTTTCGATAAGCGTAGCGGGCGGACATCTTGAAGATCTACGACGGTAGCTAACTTATCAACCTTTAACCAGTCATCATGATACAAATGTGTATCCTGCGGCCTTGCTTTGTGAGTGACCTCCAGCTATCTCGCTATGAGGCCGCTTGCAACCAGGTGCTTTCCTATGTCAGCTAAGGCAAGCTATCGCCTAGGCTGGTCCTTAAAGCGTTTCCGTGGGGCACCTCTGTTACATCAACCACCTCACAAAAAAAAAAAAGACTGCCTGCGTCCTCTAAACCAATATTAACTCTTTTTCTCCAAACTAACGATACCAGCGTGAGATTCTACCAGAATGTGGTAAATAATTACGGAGAGAAAGAGTTAACATAATTTCTTTCCAGGTTCAGTGGGATTGCTTAATGGTCGTAATTGCTAAGGAAAGGGGGGGGGGGGGGGGAAGGGAATTAGTTCATTGCTAGAGGATTCGAATTTCGATCTTATTATGCGTCTTACACAGTTTGTATAGGCTCTGTATTTACGGCCTCCACCCCTCTTTGGCAGATAACCGTTTTTTTTTTTAATTTTTGACATAGTTGCTATTGTACTTTTAGTTACTGCTGTATTTATTGCTTTTAGTTGTGTTGTTATTGTTTTTAGTTTGGGGTGTAGGCATCGAACTTTTGTTAAGCTTTTTTTTTTTTATCCTGTCAATATCGTGTAGGTCGGTGTCAAGGATTGACAGTCAATCAATTTAATAGCACCGAAAATTCAGAATAGTCTTTATAGGTCACAGCATTTATTTAAGTGATGTTCTTACCAAACAATTTCCTGTTGAGTATTTTGGTTAGTCTATGCTTGCATAATGAAAGAAAGTCCTTCTTTTATTTGTATACCTTCCGTTAATAGTGGCTTTCTGGTTTATTCTAATATATTTTAGAGTGTAAATTCCTTGATAATAATAATGACAATAATGGATGTCTCCTATATTAAGGTGGTTGACTGGTAAAGCGCCATGGTTCGATCTCATTGTCTTAAGTTCGAATCTTGAAGGTGCAGAAAGAATGGTGCACGAAACTGCACTTATATTGTATTACAATAAGTACATGCCATTACTTGAATCCAAGCGTTTCCCTTAACTTTTAGTAGAAAAAGTTAATCTCATGTATAACATGGTCATGACCCAATTGGTCTATTTGAAAACTCTAATTACTGAGCTTATTATACTTCTTAAAATATAACAATTCTTCTATTCAAGTCAGACGTCATGGAACCTGCAATTAACGATTTTTCTAGAAATTTAATAGTTGATGTATATCTCTGAGGAAAAATAATTACTAGCTCGTTGGCCACACGGGGCAAACTCTAGATTGAGCGTTATAATTTTTCAAAGTAAAAAAAATACATTTAAATTTGGCAACAGAGATAGGCATAGATCTAGATCAAGCAATGGTTTTGAAGGGATTATCGCGTTTGTGAAAGGACTATCGCGTTCGGGAATTTCCGAACGTAAGGCGTTATTGAGTCAAAAGTTTAATTAAATGTTCTGGAAATATTTCAAAATACTCTTTCAGGCATCGCTTAACCAGGGCAGAGTACCAAAGGACTGGAAAGAAGCTAATGTCACCCCCCCCCCCCCCTCCTATTTAAAAAAGGAGAAAAATCTGACCCAGGAAACTACAGACCAGTATCACTTACCAGCATCACATGTAAAATCCTAGAACACATAACATGTAGCAACATCATAAACCACTTATCTTCTTATCTTATATAATACAGACGTTACTTCAAAAAAGAAGATGATTACGTCCTACGCGTCATGCATTTAGTCATGCATATTAACCAATGACTTAAATTCTGCCAAGTCACTGGTTTTTCTGGCTAGCTCAGGCAACCCATTCCATGCTCTAATAGCACTAGGGAAGAAGGAGTATTTGTACAAATTTGTCCTAGCATATGGGACGAGGAATGTGCCTTTATTTTTGTGTCTTTCAGAGTATTTTATTAAATTTTGTTTTTGTATTTGAAGATTATGGTTCAGTGTTTTATGTATAATTGCTACTTTACTTTTGAGTCTTCTGTCCTGAAGGCTTTCTAAATTTAGTGATTTTACTAATGGTGTTACCCTAGTCAAATGTGAATATTCGTTTGTTATGAATCTCACTGCTCTATTTTGTGTTTGTTCCAGCTTCTTAATGTTTTCCTGAGTTGAGGGGTCCCACACGGTGGATGCATATTCTATTATTGGCCTAACCAAGGTTAAATAACATTTTAGTTTTATGTTCTTATTTGATTTATAGAAATTTCTTTTAATAAACCCTAATGCTTTGTTGGATTTTTTTATAGTTTCATCAATATGTGGATTCCATGACAGTTTTTCATTTATTATAACACCTAGGTATTTTGAGTTTTTAGTCTGTGTTACTGGTTTGCCATGAATAAGATAAGTGGAATTAATTTGTTTTAGTTTTTTTGTTACTCTTAACAACTGACATTTTTCTGGGTGGAAAGACATGCTCCAATTTGATTCCCATTTCTGTAATTCATCTAATTCTCTTTGTAAAATATCTGTGTCTTGTTTTGTTTTTATTGTTCTATATATTATGCAATCGTCTGCAAATAATCTGACTTTTGTTCCTGATCTAATGCAATTTGGTAAATCATTTATGTAAATTAAAAATAGTAGTGGACCCAAAACTGTTCCTTGAGGTACACCTGAGTTTACTGTTATTGGTGTTGATTTAGAGCCATTTATTATTACAGTTTGTTCTCTCCCTATCAGAAAATCTTTAATCCACTGATGCAGTGGACCGTTAATGCCGAAATATTTTAATTTTTTAAGCAAACTATGGTGGTGAACTTTGTCAAAAGCCTTGGAAAAATCTAGTAAGATAGCATCTATTTGTTCACTATTATCTAAACCTTTTGAAAAATCATCAATTAGTCCTATTAGTTGTGTTTCACATGATCTATATTTCCTAAAGCCATGTTGGTATTGGGTGAGGACATTATGTTTGTCTAAGTGGTTTATGATATTGCTACATATTATGTGTTCTAGTATTTTACATGTGATGCTGGTAAGTGATACTGGTCTGTAGTTTCCTGGATCAGATTTTTCTCCTTTTTTAAATAGGGGGGTGACATTAGCTTCTTTCCAGTCCTTTGGTACTCTGCCCTGGTTAAGCGATGCTTGAAAGAGTATTTTGAACACTGGGGCTAGCTCATTGCTTAGTTCTTTGAGTAATCTAGCTGGAATACCATCAGGTCCAGACGCTTTATTTGGTTTGGTGTTGGCTAATAGTTTTTTAATTCCATTTTCTTGTACTACTAAATCTTCTATGTTGTCTACTTGGTTCAAATTAAGAAATATGTCTTTGTCTCCTGGGGCTGAGAATGCTGATGCAAAGTATTTGTTTAGGATGTTTGCTTTAGTTTCATTATCACTATGTATTATGTTATGTTCATCTTTTAATGGCGCTATGCCTGTTGTTTCCATTTTCTTAGACTTAATGTATGACCATAGGTTTTTGTTATCTTTAGATATTACATTGTTGATGTATTCACTCTGCAGCTGTCTGCTTACTTTTTGGGTTAGGTGTTTAATTTTTATATACTTTTTGTAAACTCTTTCTGCCTTGGTTGCTTTAAATTTTCTATATAGGTTTTCCTTCTGTTTACAAAGCTTCTTTAGTCTATTATTAAACCAGCATTTATTTATTTTGTTTGATGTGTATTTAGTTGGTATATGATTTTCTATAATGCTTTTAAGATGGTTTTTAATGAAATTCCAGAGGTCATCGACTGGTTGGTTAATGTCTTTTTCTAATAAGAATGTTTGTTGAAAGTTTAATGCAGCTTGGTGTAGTTGTGTTAGGTTACATTTATTCCAGAGTAAGATTTTTCTTTTGGTTTTTGTATTGGCTACTGCTTTTATCTGACTGTGTATTTTTATGATCTCATGGTCTGATAGACCAGGGATAATATCATAATCAACTACTAATCCAGGTCTGTTGGTTAAGAAGAGATCTAATGTGTTGTTTAATCTAGTTGGCTTTTTAATGATTTGATCTAAACTTAGGTTGTGTAAAGTTTCTATGAAAAGCTCATTTATGTCCTTAAGGTTTTGGTGTTTATCTATGGTTAGTGTTTTCCAATTTATATCAGGTAGACAAACAAAATGTCCTCACACCATTACAACATGGCTTTAGGAAATATAGATCATGTGAAACACAACTAATAGGACTAATTGATGATTTTTCTTAAGGTTTAGATAATAGTGAACAAATAGATGCTATCTTACTAGATTTTTCTAAGGCTTTTGACAAAGTTCACCACCATAGTTTGCTTAAAAAATTAAAATATTTTGGCATTAATTTTCTGATAGGGAGAGAACAAACTGTAATAATAAATGGGTCTAAATCAACACCGATAACATGAAACTCAGGTGTACCGCAAGGAACTGTCTTAGGTCCACTACTATTCTTAATTTACATAAATGATTTACCAAATTGCATTACATCAGGAACAAAAGTCAGATTATTTGCAGACGATTACATAATATATAGAACAATAAAAACAACACAAGACACAGATATTTTACAAAGAGAATTAGATGAATTACAGAAATGGGAATCAAATCGGAGCGTGTCTTTCCACCCAGAAAAATGTCAGTTGTTAAGAGTAACAAAAAAACTAAAACAAATTAATTCCACTTATCTTATTCATGCAAACCAGTAACACAGACTAAAAATGCAAAATACCTAGGTGTTATAATAAATGAAAAATTGTCATGGAATCCACATATTGACGAAACTAAAAAAAAAAAATCATACAAAGCATTATGATTTATTAAAAGAAATTTCTATAAAACAAATAAGAACATAAAACTAAAATGTAATTTAGCATTGGTTAGGCCAATAATAGAATATGCATCCTCCGTTTGGGACCCCTCAACTCAAGATAACATTGAGAAACTGGAACAGACACAAAATAGAGCAGTGAGATTCATAACAAACGAATATTCACACTTAACCAGAGTAACACCTTTAGTAATATCACTAAATTTAGAAAGCCTTCAGCACAGAAGACTCAAAAGTAAAGTAGCAACTCTACATAAAACACTGAACCATAATCTTCAAATACAAAAACAAAATTTAATAAAATACTCTGAAAGACACAAAGATAAAGGCACATTCCTCGTCCCATATGCTAGGACAAATTTGTACAAATACTCCTTCTTCCCTAGAGCTATTAGAGCATGGAATGGGTTGCCTGAGCTAGCCAGGAAAACCAGTGACTTGGCAGAATTTAAGTCATTGGTTAATATGCATGACTAAATGCATGAATACATATATTGGAATATTATAAAGTGTAAGATACCTATACATTTTCTTAAATAGGATTTATTTTTCGGGGGGGGGGGGTAAAAATGTTCCATTGTTTTTTTTTAATATAACATTCATTTGCTATGACGTGAACACTTGTCTCTATAAATTGTCTTTTTAAACATGTTTTTATTGTTTGTTTTTTTTCTTTTTAGAATTTGATCTTTATATTTATACTACATTTTTGCTATCTCGTTAACAGAAGTTAGTATCATGTCACTGCCTATCACTTGGCTGCTCCCAGATGTGTATCCTGCAGTGGTTCACAAGCCGTTGAACACCCAGACCAAGGACTAGGCTCATTAGAACCAAGACACAGTATGTCCATGCTCATTAGGACCGGCACTCTCGTCCGTAAGTCTTCCCGTAAGGCAACGATTCGCCGAACCAAGTCAGCTGGAAGTACCACCTCAGGGAGTCACCCACGCCCACTCGATAATGACGGACTTAGCTCCGCTACTTCATCGGTCCCCGGGACGCCCATCGCCAAATTGCACAACTTGTATACGGACCCGATACTCAGCAGTTCGCCTGGCAAATCAAGCGTGACAACCAATAGTACTGTGGTGGTAGGTACAACGAAGTTAGGTAATGCTTTTATTGTGTCTGCAGTTGTCTTTGTTGCTGTTTTGTTGTTGTTTTTATGTTGTTATTATTGTTGTCGTTTTGAGATATTTGGTGATTCTTTCTTGTTATTTATTTTTTGGTATTTTGTTCTTATTTTTGTTGTTATAGTGTTGTTGTTGTTTTTACTGTCTGCTTCAAAATTTTGAACACGTTACTTCTCCCACTTGAGCATTGGCACAATAATTCAATGTTCCTAACAAAAGATTTAATCAATCAAAACATTAACCAAATAGTTAATTAAATAGTAGTAAAGTATCATAAGGTTTACCTACGTACTCTTCTGAATATAGTATTATATTGTAACTTGACTTGTCCACTCAGAAACCATTTTGCCCTCACTAGCTGTTGTGCTGTTTTTATATGAAAAAAAGAGTCCTTAAAATCACAACACATTTCCATAAGGATAAATAAAGCAGCCTTAGTCTTAGTACATAGAAGCAAGCAGCAGGCAACACATGGCCTCTCAAAGAGACGGGAGCCCTCACGATATGGTCGCGGGACACGTTTGAGGCCAAAAAATTACAGCACTTTGATTTGTTTGCATCGGATATGGCAAATATTCAGTTGGCAGAACTTTACCTGGTCACATGAAATAAAGCACTCCTCCCTGATCTTATGAATCGACGGCAATGCCTTATCGTTGTCTTTTTAATACTTAACACATTTCAAGTGTTCAAACAACTTTCTCTTATTTGAAAAATATTGTATTTAGCCCATATATATAAAGATGATCCATAGTTGCGTTTTGATTGAAGGAAGAGGCCATGTATATATATAAATTAATTGGTAATAAAATAAATGAGAAATGGACGAGCTCTCATCCAAATCACAAGAAAGATGACGCTTACTATAAGATATCCCGACAAGACCAACGTCTAATCTTTCGACTCAGGACCGGACACAACAGAATGCGACAACACATGTACCGGAAGCTCAAAATTGGAACCAGTGAAATCTGCCCATGTGGAGTATCACCAGAGAATGCCGACCACGTCCTCCAAAACTGCTCTCTTTACCAATAGGCTTGTACAAGACACTGGCCCCAAAACACCCCAATAGAAAGAAAACTCTATGGAGAGCTCCCTGATTTGGAAACCACTGCGCAGTTCATGTCATGTATTGGTCTAGTCATCTGAACACTCCAACATAACAATGAGAACGAAGAAGAAGAAGAAGAAGATATAAAGATGATCCATAGTTGCGTTTTGATTGAAGGAGGCCATGTATATATATATATATATATATATATAAATACACACACACACACATATATATATATATATACGAGTGTGTGTGCGTGTGTTTGTTTGTGTATGTGTGTGTGCGTATTTATATGTATGTATACGTTTTGTTTATTTGAGTAATAATGCTACCAATAACTAATTTTCTTATTTTAATGTTCTTATAGGTGAATATTCTAGTTCATGCTAATCAAATTCTAGAAACTAAAACAGATTTTTCTTTAAAATTTCCTTCGCGTCTATGGATGTCACATTGTTGATGACATACCTAATGTGTCATTCAGAGCCTAGCGTCACCCAGTTTATGGCCTAATGTGTCCCTAGGGGTCAAAAGGAAATGACGATCTTTGCCCAGGAGATTGAGCGTGTAACGTTTGCGCTGTCAAATCTGTGGAGTCTTTAATTTAATGAACTTAGCAGTTCCAGGATGACCTCATAGTTGGCCATGAGCATTATCTTTCCTTGGCATTCTCTTTCACTCGGAACTTTTTTGTTTCTCATTTTCTTTTATACGGCATCGTTTTGGGATTTTATGTACCCATCATTCTCGTTCTGACTGAATCCATTCCTTGTTCTACTCTCTCTCTCTCTCTCTCTCTCTCTCAATCTGTTCTGTTCTCTTATTCTTTTACTAGAAAGCATTAATCGCGTACGCGCACACAATTTCACTTGAATACAATACGGCTTTACGGGCTAATGCTTACACCATTTGCAATGTTATTGTTTTCTACCTTTGTTGCAGTTAAAAATGTCTGTGAATCATTCTGTGTATCCTTTGTTTCTAGTCTTTCTCTGCTTCTCTCTATCTGTCTGACTTTCTCTCTCTTTCTCTCACTGTCTCACTCCCTCTCTATCTCTCATAGTTCTCTGTTATGTCATTCTCCCTATTATATAATATTTCTTCTGTCAATCACTTTTCCATTCCCCCTTGTCGCTCTAAACCATATATATAAATACATGGAACGATTAGAAATTTGGCTCGAAATATTATTTGTGTCATAGAAAGGGAAAGTTTAACAATTAAAAATATGACTAGGATTAAGGAAGTGTAGACAAAAGTAAATCGAAGACTTTTGGCAGCTCCAAAGTAAGATCGGCATTAGTTTCTGGAGTAGATATTTGGATAATATGACAATCGACGGCTCCCTTCACTACGTAATATCAGCGTCGACTACATTTTTAGTGTTGGCCTTCTGCCTGTGTTAATTGGTTTGCTTATTTGAGTGTTAGCTCGTCTAGACTTATCTACACAAGACACACGCCTAACAATATCTATCTATCTATCTATCTATCTATCTATCTATCTATCTATCTATCTATCTATCTATCTATCTGTCTATCTGTCTATCTGTCTCTCTGTCTCTCTGTCTGTCTGTCTGTCTGTCCGTCCGTCCGTCCGTCTCCATCCATCCATCCATCCATCTACCTATATATATATATATATATATATATATATATATATATATATATATATTTATCTATCTACATAGATGAAGCGATACAGTGAGGTATTAATGCCTTAGGTCTGACATTGTCTTTCTAAACTCTAGATCTACCTCTCCTCCTGTCTCCACACTTCCACATTTGAGTGCCCACAGACCCAGGTCTTTCATTATCCCCAAGTGTCATCATCATGGCCCTGTTGTCACCGCTCACGTGATGTCAGTGACAGTTGGTACTATCAGAGTAGCTCTTCCTCTCCCCCCTGTCCTTTCCTCTATCCGATCCAAGCGTACTCCTTGTTCTGTCATATTTTCTCTGGCAGAGATTTCGAAAGGAGGGGGGGGGGGGAGAATGAGGTAGCGGAGGGGGTAGAAGCAGTGAAGGCAATGAGCCGTGATCTGAGAGACGTTTTTGTTTTTTTTTTTGTATTTTATTTAGGGGACCAGTTAGCTCGTGTCTGGGAGTCAAGGGCTGACTTAATCATTTCTGTCAAGACAAGGAATAACTCAACTGCGCTGTCAATCTAAAAGACATACTTGACTAAAGGGGAACCACTAGGGTATTATTGGACGTTTAGCTTAAGGAGTTAATTGAATAAACAGAGGCGTTGCTAGAGATGGGACTTCAGCTGATTAGAAATGGACAAAAGGTGTGAAAATACACGAAAGAGTAAAATATTTAATTAAGCTATTCACGTGGATGTCTGGTCGTGTTCTATGCTCTCCGGACTGTAACACGACAGTCTTGAGTTTACATCCTGCCCGCTGCCATCCAAAGTGGACTTGCGGAGAGTTTATGCTAAAACGTATTAATTGACGCTTCTGAATTAAAGTCACAAACAAAGAAAGCAAAGCGATATTGTCGTTAAGCATATACAACTATCAACAGTGTATTTCAGAAGAGAGCTTAATATGGTTAAATATTGTTATTGTATGAGGCGAGGTTGCTGAACTGTAAAGCGTTTGGCGTCCGAACCGGGGTTCCCAGGTTCGAATCCTGATGAAGACTGCGACTTTAAATTTCGGGATCTTTGGGCACCTCTGAGTCCACCCAGCTCTAATGGGTACCTATAGTTAGTTGAGGAAAAGTAAATGCAGTTGGTCGTTTTGCTGGCCACATGACACACTCGTTAATTGCAGAAACATGTGACCTTTACATCATCTTCCTTATAGAACTTGTGGGAACTTATTGATATTGTATTAGGTATACAGTTAGGTATAGGCGACTATTAATGTTGGAGTTAGGTATAGTAATATAGAGTAAGGTATAGATAGGCGACTATTGATATTGGATTTATGTATAGAGATTCGTTAAGTACATCTTGATATTAAATTAGTCATTGAGTTAGTTAAGGTGATTATTGATATTGGAGTTAGATATAGGTAACTATTGGTATTGGAGTTAGGTATCGAGTTAGTAAAGGTAACTGCTGGTATTAGTGTTGGGCTTAAAGCAGTTTTTCGCAATCCTTTTTCCTTAACGGAACATTCTGAGTATTTTGAGGATTTAGCGAAATACTTTGCGTATTTTTCTGAGAGAGATTAATTAATGTGGTGGCCTACTAGTTAATTATTCCAATAGTTCATGGAACACCTATTCAGACCTCGCGGAACACTAGGTTTCTGCGGAACACTGGTTTAGAGTTAGATAAATAGATATGTATAGAGTTTTAAGCCACTGATTAAATTGGAGTTAGCATTTAGGAAGGAAGTATTGAAATATAGGACATGATTGTGAAGTGGATATGATGGAGTTATATCCAATAATGCACTACTGGATAAAGACATCAACAATAGGATAGCCAAAGCAATGGACACCATGTCACGGTTGCAGAAAAGTGTATGGGACAACATATTGCTGACTAAC